>CM021105.1:453482373-453828697 GCA_007115665.2 Sequoiadendron giganteum
TTGGGAAGAAAGAACTTGCCTATTCTATAATAAAGGGGTGGTGAAGACGGAATGACACTTCGTTATGGAGTGCACAACTTATGAAGATATCCATAATTAGTACGCAAATAGTTTGGGTGTGGAAAATATGCAGCAATTGACGGCCAACCTTTTAATCAAAATTAACAGTAGGAGATCCGACCTGAAAAAGAGCATGAAAACAAATTAAGGTGTTTGTCTTGAATCCATAGACTGTTTAATCTCATGAAAGTCATTAAAATCTTTCATTTCATTTCATTTTTAATTTGTACGTTGGTTCTCTTCACTCTGGGATGTTATTTGCTCTTAAAAGGCAACCTTCAACTACCTTTGCCAGCAGATGTAAATATGGCAGGGATTGTGCTATGCAAATGAAAAATCATATCCTCAAATAGTGACTCAGCTGAAACTTTTTAAGTTCATAATTTTCAACGGGAGGAAGGGAAAAAAACTGGGTTGTTACTGCGAAAGCAGATATCCCACAAAAGACAGCCTATGGAGGTTCAGTAACCAGGTTTGCTTTTTTCCTCTGCTCCTCTTCTTACGGAACAGCAAAATTGATATGAGGAGAACCATGCCCAAGTTAAGCTGAGGATTGTGTTATTGCAGCCATATTTAATTAAAAGTAAGGGTTGTTAGGGTAATGTAATTCAATTAGGGTTTACGGCGATCGAAAGAAAACAGATGAGTATATCAGGATGATCAATTAAAAGAAACCCTACTTAGGGTTTGTGAAATTTAATTAGGGTTTAGGGTTTAAAGAAGTTTCCTTTATATGAGATGTTGCATCTTGTATCTGATATTTGGCCTTTATGTACTGCTAATTGATTCAAGAAACATGTAGCAAATCCCAGTTTCTTTGTTTTCCTTCCTTAGTTTTATTGTTTTCATTGGTAGTTAAACGTTTCACTTGTTTTTTCTAACGTATTTATCTCAGTAGAAGCGCATTCGAATAGTATTCCTAATTTGTTTGCTTTAAATTCATTGTTCGTACTATTTCGATCTCCTTTGGCAATAAATAACCCATTTCATCGTGTTAAGCGTCTATTTGCTTCACCGTTATGTTTCGCTGTTATCTTTACCCGAATTCTCTTATTTATTTTTTCATAGCTTTATGTTATAGTTCATTAAGTGTATAAATATCCTTATGTCCTTTTGTCGAGAGTCTCCCTCGTTTGCTCCCTTCTTCCTCTCTCCCTCTTTGCGCAGAGACTATTTTGGCTGATGTATTCTAGCGCTCAAATTTAGTGTCGTTAAGCAACTTTTTCTTGTTCTTTGCACCGGATGCAGGGTAGAACTGTGTTTTCCCTTTGTTGTTTAGGTCCTGTAATTATCTTGACAATTCCAGGAATATCTCTGTTACTGCTGTGTTGGCAATGTCGAATATAGTGTACTATCAAAAGGACTTTGTGTAGTTGTTTTTATTGAATTTACATTTTTCCTTGTATTCTCTTGCGGATACATTTTTTTAAGGCTGATTCTGTAGTACCGGGTTTTCTAATCCATTTGGTAAACTGACATTTTTATGCCCAAAAATGAGCATTTCCTAGCATAATTATTTGTGTTGTACTGCACATAATATTGATAATAATTTATCTTTCTTGTAAAATTTGTCCTTTTTTTCTGCTTAAATATAAAATGCTAGGTTCAAGTGGTATGTATGATAATGCTATATTTGGAAACCAGGCCTTCTTATTGATAAAATGGGACTATCAGATTTGGCTGCAAAGCTTTCAGTATTTTCTAGTTGTAAAAAGGGTTTAAGAATGGGAATGAAGGAAAGTCTCCAATTCCGTTATTCCCAATATTGATCATGTCCATTTATCCCACAAAGAAAAAATGCCTTTATTATATAAGTTAGGCTTTAGTAGGTTTAACTGGAGTAGTATGGATGGCTGGTCCTTAGTTTTGGATTTTGCCGTAGTTCTGCTCCAATATTAATGTTGTGACTTCTGATGACTGCAGTGTACGAGCTCCGCCGTGCAGACAGATACGGGTCATACAACCAAGTTAAAATTAATAGTCCATCATCTTTGACAGATACAATGAATTTATATATAATGCTGGTTTTAGGTAAATCGTCATTTATCAAATAGTAAGAGCATTTATATAATAAAAATATTCTGTGCATTGTTTTAATTGTTTGTTTTCGGTTTGAGAAGATTTAGTGCATGACAACCAATACTGTTGTTAATAGTGGTTGTTGTTTGAATTTTGAATAGAATAGTGATCAGTAATACAATTGTTGCTTGTGGCTCCTGAAATGTTCCTTCAAAAACTTCCAATTTGTTTGTTTCTTTCCCATGTTGAAAAGGGAGCGTGTACTGAAATGAAAAGAAAAATGATTAGTAAGTAGCTCCACGAACAGGAGATATTCCTGGTAAAAGATGCAATTAAGTTGACAAAACACCTGCAAGTTGCTGATAAACATTAGTGATGCCACTGGTCTCAATTTTCTGGTTAAACATGATCCTTGAGTTTTAGAACATGATGCTGTCAGTTCAAGTGTTATTTCCCTAGAGGTAAATTGACCAATGTTTCGAAATAATTATTTATTATTTAGAGAGTTTTATACATATTTCTCTAATAGGTCAAGCAAGTTTTATAATTTGGTCAAAGCTTGGGCATATAATGATATTTTGTATCTTTTTCTCTCAATGTAAATAATAAATATAAAATGTTCTAATCAATTGGGCATATAATGACCAATTGTTGCTTGCGGCTCCTGAAATGTTCCTTCAAAAACTTCCAATTTGTTTGTTTCTTTCCCATGTTGAAAAGGGAGCGTGTACTGAAAAGAAAAGAAAATGATTAGTAAGTAGCTCCATGAACAGGAGATATTCCTGGTAAAAGATGCAATTAAGTTGACAAAACACCTGCAAGTTGCTGATAAACATTAGTGATGCCACTGGTTCCAATTTTCTCGTTAAACATGATCCTTGAGTTATAGAACATGATGCTGTCAGTTCAAGTGTTATTTCCCTAGAGGTAAATTGACCAATGTTTCAAAATAATTATTTATTATTTAGAGAGTTTTATACATATTTCTCTAATAGGTCAAGCAAGTTCTATAATTTGGTCAAAGCTTGGGCATATAATGATATTTTGTATCTTTTTTTCTCAATGTCTGATTTATAATAAAAAAAATAGTTTGGCCAAAGCTTGGAGCATATATGATAACTTGTTAACTTTTTCTGTCAAAATGTGTAAAGAATTTTCTACTGTTTGGTTTTGAAACAAAACATTGATGATCGTAAAATAAAATATGACAATGACGACTTTCAACATCCTTTAGGCCAAAGTCTGTTAATCGTTAAAGAGATTGATTCTATCACTATTTTGTTTAAGAATAAATTGCCACAAGCTTGGTATAATTGTCCTAGATTCAAGAATTTATTTTCTAGGGTATGATTGCAAATATGTAATTGTACACAATTGTTTCTAATAATCATTAAATGGTGGCCACTGTAAAGGTAATAGTCTCTACTTCGTTTAGGTTCTTTGCTTCCAAGGTTTATGTAGTGTATGTGAGATGGTTCTTAGTCATGCAATCATGAATTTTCTTTCTGGCACTGGTTACCTTATGCAAGATAGTGTGACGTTCTTGTTTGGGCATTTAAGTTGTTTATACTTTATAAATTATTTTGTTGTTGTCCTTGATCTTTCCATAGTTGCTTATGTCGACATGTAATTTATTTTGAATACTTGGTTTTAGACTATCTGACCTTGCCAATGTCATATCATGAGAGATGTATCAATGCATCAATCCTTTATCTAAATCTTTTTGCTAACATTTTTAAAGTTATAGAGCCAGACATGTTTTCTGGACAATCAAAAAGAGGGAAAATATTGAAGTTCAGAATTGTTTCTGGATTTGATTGTGTTAGAATTTCTAACACAATCGAATCTAGAAACAATTCTGAACTTCAATATGGATCGTGGAAACTTGATATCATTAAAGGGAAAATATTGTTAGGTAATCGATGATATTTTTATAATTCAAAATTATTTTGTTGTTATCCTCGATCTTTCTGTTGTTGCAGAGGTTGACATGTAGTTTAGTTTGAATACTTGGTTTTAGACTTTCACTCATCTCTTCCAAAATTCATTTACTTTGTCAAAGATAGTTCTGTTAAGTTCTTTTTATGAAAGACCTCGGTACACTCAAAAAAACATTAATTGAATTCCCTGGAATTCATTTGTACTTCCTCAGTTACTCGTTCCGTTTCTTTTATTGTGTGTGTTTTTTGCAGTCAGCAGGGCAGGGGCTAGCACACATGGATCCAATTGCAAAATTCCAGAAAATAGACAATTCGCTATGTCAGCTGCTCACATACTGCGAGTTCCAGAACATACATTGTTAGTTTAGAAGTTTGTCATACAATATATTAATTTACTTTACTTGAAAAATTTATAATATAATGCATTTATTAATTTATTATATTTTGATAGTACAAGCACCTTTTTAAAAACAATGTAACATCAAATTTCCACAGTTCATGATGTTTGTGTAGGTTATTGATGCAAAACAAAGGAATACAGAAATAATCTACACTAAGGGTGGGGTCCCATGGGGAGGCGCTTGCTCAAAAATCTCAGTGGGTGTTGCTGAGAATTTTTAGGATTTTTTTAAAGCTGGCGGTCCCATGAACTTACTAGCACTATCCAGCTTAAAATGTTAAGCTCCAAATTTTAAAGAAGCTGGTGATCCCATAAAGTGTGGCCCAGCTTAAACATTAACCTACTTAATTTAAGGAAAGCTAGTGTTCTCAAGAATTTTATTTTTAATATTTTTTTATTTCTCAATAAAAAAAGAAATATATTAATCAATTGAAAACTACATGATGGTATATTTGTTTATGTGTGCATATATCTATTTTTTAATTTTTTTTAGCATCTTCTATTGCAATTTTTGCTATGTCAACAAGTTGCTTACAACTGAGGATTGGTGTGCATTGAGTACGCCATAGATGTGTGGAAGGTCAATTAATAAAAAAGGTTTGCCTATATTATGTTCAACATTATTTTATTATCAATACTGTTTACATATATTATTCTTATAGATATACCATTGGCTCCTTAACTAACAATTGCAAGAACCTGACAACTGTAAGAGGGATAAACAAGACAGTGCTATTGTTTGTATATCTAATGCATTTGACATCCCCTTTAATGTAGCTTGCTCCTCCTTATATGGCAATGAAAACATGGATAAAGTTGACAGTGCTATTGATTATCTATATGATACATCTTGGCATTTTTTTTATTTTAGTCTTTTCTTTTTCCTCTCTGGAGATAATACATGCTATAAATGATGCAAGTGAAGTGGGATGATAATTTCCTTTTAAGTTCCCTATTTCTGTTCCTGAGAAACAGAAGGCAAATGTTGATGAGGATTGAGCTGATTTGACAAATTTAGTCCAATATCTTTTCTTTTTTGGGATGTTGTATGCCACAATTGTAACTGAATTTTATTAATCTAAAATTCTAAATGTATAATGAACATTACATTTTGTAAAATGCAGATGCATATATATCTATCTTCTCTTTTTAATTTAATCTGTTTGCGTACATTAGAAATCTAGTAATTAGTGTTACAAGATGCAAAGGAATTATTACCAAAGATCAACAATTGCTTTTCCACCACTTAGCTCTCATGTCATGGTCAAGTTACTTGTTGGGCTGAAATTCTTGTGAGTACACACTGAGATTTAGAACCATGAAGTAATATTAAATAAGTGTTTGGTTGGAAAACACCAAACTTCAGTTGATTGCTAGTCTATCACTTCCATTTTTTTAGCACTCAATTTTTTCACATAATTATTGTCCTAGGAAATCATCTCTACAGATAGACCTGTCCTTCCAACTGCGAAAGAGATACTACCAAATAATGCCCAATAATGGGTGTCTTCATCATGTTTTAGCTTTTAAGGGATATGAGTATTATATCTAGGTTTTGGCTTCAAAGCCAAGGCTGCCATTAATTTGGCTCCCTATCCTGATTGCATCAAACATTTACTCTTCCATCACTCAGCTCAAGTTGTGGGCAAGTCACTTGCAGGCTGAAAATATTGAAATTTCTTACCAAATTTTAGAACCATGAATTTGTGAATATTTGGTTGGAGTATTCCAAACTTCACTTGATTGCTAATCTACCACTTTCATTTTTTTACCACTCATAAATTCTCCATTGTTACAGCTCTATGAATTCAACCCTACAATAGATCTGTCCTCCCAACTTCCAAAATGAATTCTAATCATTTTTGAGAAGCCACCAGAGGCCTTCTTGGAATAATTCCATTCACTAAAATTGCTCGAGCGATTGCTTATAAAGTTATATCATAATGCCTTGACCTCTCTAAATTGTACTTTGACTAATTTTCATTATTGCTGCGTAATGTCTAACAATGGGTGTTACTCTTCCACCAATTTGGGCACATTCTCGAAAAAATTGAGTGAGCGCTTCTCTGCTTTCCTAGTTGGTTGTGGCTCATTGAAAATCATCTAGTAATCCTCTTGTTTATTCGAAGATATCATGATATTTGTATTTTTACAATAAACCTTTTTTTGGCAATTTGAGAATATTACTATTTTTTCGAGGTAAATTTTCTCCCCTCTTTATTCAATATTTCTCTCTTTCAAAAGGATAAAAATAATGAATTCACATTCTTTGGAGAATATTTTTGTGAGGAACCTGAATCTGTCCAAGTATTTTTGTGTAGAATCTCTAATTGTTGTTGCTTTGGTTTTGTGAATTCCCTTAAACTGCTGTTCTTGTTACTGAAGATAAAATATTGTAACATTTGCGATATGTATATGTGTGTCAATTTAGACCTATGACACAGATCACCCCAGTATTGTATCCATCAAAGGCATAACTTAGTTTAGTGTTTTGCAAACTATCATCTCTTAACAAAGGTACTAAAAGAGCATGCGTAGCCTCTAAAAGCTATTTTATCTTGAAGTAGTTGAACAGCCAAGGGAAATTCCTTCAAAAAGAGAAAAGACATCTTATTTGGATCATGTCCTAAACATGTTTGGGTCTCACTCTTTTTGACATACATGTACATATAAGATGAGATTCAAGGGTATGTCACTTTTTGTCATACAGGAGGCAAATGTGTAACAAAAAACAATACAAACAAAGGATGAATACGAGATAAATGTTCTCATACCTCTTTCTATTGTTGCTTTGCTGTATTCGACTGTTCTATTGCTGGAAGGTCTCCGCTGCTCTGTTTCAGGCTATGCACTGTTGATGGAGTGCAATGCAAAACGTAGAGATAAAAACTAGTAAATTCACAACATTTCCACCCAAATTTATTCTGGTGAGAATTTGAAACTTGAGTTGATTGCCGAACTGGCAGAGACAAATGCTAAACTGTAGGGGCGAACTCCAGCCCCACCCCATCTCCACCCCTCAAGTTTGCAGCCCTAAAACATAGGAGCAACTATTTTTCAGGAGCAGATTCCATTTAATCTCGTAACAATTCTTTTATGAGTCCATGAAACCCCTTGTTCCTTAAAAATAGACCCTGCAGCCCCCCATGGGACCCCACTCTAATAATGTAACAGTTGAGAACAACTTAGTTATATTTACTAATTTAGTAGCCATTCTTTTGTTAAACCCCTATCAAGTATTGAGTTTCTTGATCTATGGGCAGCTGGGCTCATCATAAAACCTGAAATCTTGAGAAACAAGGGTTGTTAGAAGCATGTTTTTTTTTTGGATGATGATGAGAACTGGACTGCCCATCATAAAACCTAAAATCTTGAGAAACAAGAGTTGTTAGAAGTATGTTTTTTTGTTGTTGTTGGATGATGATGAGAATTGGCATGTAGGTAAAGACACGAGTACACCTTATAAACATAACGGTAAGGGAGCTGTCTTCTAATTGATTAGTCATAAGAATAAATAAAATTTAAGATATGCATATACACGCCCATTAAATTTCCCAAAATTTTCTGATGTTTCAAAATGTATCCCCTCATTCCTTTATCTTGATTATGAGAACTTCGTATACCATGTATTTTACCCAATTTTCCTACTTTAACATGTTTGTTAGAGATTTGAATATAGAGCTCTTGTGTGGAAGCCTTCACGTTTATCTACATGAATTTATCAGTTCAAGTTGAAAATTAGTGCTTTGATAAATGTCTCATTTAATTATAAATGATACTCTACAAATTAAAACTAGCAAGTATAGCACATAACATAAAATGGATGCATTAGACATTGTTTATGGCATAGGTTAAGTGATAAGATATGTTAAAATATGTTCAATAGTAGGTAAGGAAAGGCTAGAGTATGAGGGAACAAACAGGTTTGCAGGTTTGTGTGAGGTAGTAATCTAAGAAACTCTAGTTCTATTTCAAATTTCAGAAGCAAACTATATTGTAAGCTACGAGGGGAAAGTTTTGATATATGATGGTGTGAGTTCATTATGATAATAGAGTTTAATGCACCATGTGAATCTACCATGAATGGGCCACTCTTTTAGTTAAAACTTCTTGAGGATCTAAAGATGATGTTTAGAGATGGTGTAATAAATAAACTTATACACCATTTCAATGTAGGAGTTCCTAGTAGAATAACATCTAGCATTAATAAGAAAACTTCTTGTGGTAGTAATATCATGGAAGCAAAACCATGTAAGATGATATAATGTGCTTTTTACATTGCAAAGTGCCTTTAACAAGGTACCCAAAAAACTATTTTAAGGGGATAGAGAGCTGAAAAGATGGGGTGTCCAAAATGATGTAAACTATGAGTAAAGAAAGTGCCTTTAACAAGGTCCCCAAAAATCTGTTTTAAGGGGATAGAGAGCTGAAAAGATGGGGTGTCCAAAATGATGTAAACTATGAGTAATGAAACATATTCATTTGTCTGATAGTAGTTTTAATTGAGAGAGACCATGAGTTAGATTAATAAACTTGTCATATGAAATATTGGAAAGTATGTAGAAGAATAGTTTTCCATTATATGTAGGAGAATTGTTTGAAATGGTGGAGAAATATTCCTTTTGACATAATTTAACAAGGTGGACTTGCACTTTCAAGAGACAACATAGGGTTATGAATACAATCTTTAGAATTAAAGGAAAGTTCATTAGAAAGATTAGAATGAAAGTGAATGGATAATATTATTGAGGATATCGAAAGACGCGATGCTTTGTTTCTTTAGATGATATTGGCTAATACATTGAAAGATGACAATCTTATACTAAGGCTAGTTTAGGAGACCATGAATAAATGTTATGCCCCTAATCCTATAGTGTGTATTAAGTTATGAATAGTTGACTTGTGGTTATTTTAACTCTAATTAAATCATATTATCATTATTATAGTTAAATAAGTTGGCTTAGGGATTATATATTGTTGTCTAAATTGGGTGATATCCTAGGCTTATAAATATAGTATATATATGAGGTATAGGTTAGTTATTATCATCATGTTGAGTATTGTTTCTTGGTGAAGACTATTGGAGGTTGCCCCCTCGAAGTGGGCATATTATTATCAAGTATTTGCAACATATTTACTATAATATTCTTTTATTTTGTGATTTGCTTTATAACAAGTGGTATTTGAGCATGATGTTTTTGAAAAGATAAGCAACATTTACAAGGTGTTGTACCTTTTTATATAGAGAGCCCAAAGGGCCAAAAAAGAGCTAGTTCAAAACAAGAATGAACTAGGAGAGGACATACCAAACACATAACAGCTGACAGACAACCGTTAAACCACAGATTAAGATGAAATTCCAGAATCTGAGTGTACTAAACTGACACCCTTAACCCTAGGTCGCAAAGAAGTGACAAATCGAGGGAGTCCTTTCTTCTTCCTCAACACCAAAGACCAAGAAGACTTAGTCTCCAAGTCCACCGAGCAAGGTGAAAGGAGTGGATCCTCAGAAGCACTCAAGGACAAAGAGCCATCACAACACGAGGGAGACAACTGCACAGGGGAGGAGACAAGAATTGTCAAAGGACTAGCAGAAGCATTTGACGAAGTTCGGTTAGGCATAGTCTTAACAGTGTCAGCAGATCGATCCAAAAGTGGTTCCTCGGTAGGGAGATCCGGATGAGGAGCAGAAACATGTTCTTGAGCAGGCACAATAGGGTCAACCTCCGCAGAAGAAACATCTGAAGGAGAACCCACTGTGAGGTGGTCCAAGAAAGCATCCTTCCACCAAGTTGCAGCACCCTTGCGGAGGGCATGAGGACAGGCAGAGGCCAAATGAACCACCGAAAAGCATCTCCTACATCGAAAGGGGAGACCCTCATAGTCCAAGAGTTGCTTCCAAGGTCTTTCCTCCACCAGCAAAACAACATCCCCATGGAGAGGTTTGGAGATGTCCAAATCAACTAACAACCGAGCTACCGTAGTATGCCCAAAATCCCTAGTTGTAGAGTCCATCATTAAGAAGTGACCAATGGTGTTGCCAATGACTTCGAAACATGATTCTTCCCAAAACTGGAGAGGAAGATTTGGCAAACGGACCCAAACAGGTCTGATGTTCAACGACTTCGTAAAGGGGTTGAAAGAACGAGACCAGGGCCTGATGGACAAAGAATGAATACCCCACATCCACCCCCTGTCCAGAACATTGTTTCGCTCCAGTGGGGAGGCAAAGGTAGCAATAAAGAAACCCCTAGCACTAGGGTAGAGCTTGATCTCCCCATCAACCAATGGCTTCCAGGAAATCGACACCCAGTCGTGGAGATGTTGGAGGGAGGGCCACATGCCATTGAATCTGTAGACCACGCCCATTTTCAAATAATATTCCTCATTTTCAACGACCTCTGGACCACAAACTACCACAGGGAATCCCAGGCACAAGGCAGAGACCGACGAACCTAAGTAGGAGGTCGAGCACCCATCTTAGTAGCATCAAAGAAGGACCTAACCTTTATCGAAGAACCCCCAACAATAGG
Source organism: Sequoiadendron giganteum (assembly GCA_007115665.2). Classification (NCBI taxonomy): domain Eukaryota; kingdom Viridiplantae; phylum Streptophyta; class Pinopsida; order Cupressales; family Cupressaceae; genus Sequoiadendron; species Sequoiadendron giganteum. Next base: position 453,493,326 of record CM021105.1, read on the forward strand.
TGGGACATCCATCCGAGAAGCAGGAACAGAGTTTGCAATCCTGCCATCATGCCCAACTAGGAGTCCACAGGCCACAACAATTGCAGACCCCTTCGCAAACACGCCCACAAGAGGCACAAAGGCAGCAGGCAAAGGCCCTGAAACCTTCCTGCGCGCACATGTCACCAGGGCAGTGTTAGAAGGAACACCAGAGCCCCCAACGGGAGGGCCCCCGCAGGACAGACTAGCGAGAGGAACCAGATCCGTGCCCAAAGCACGCCCACCATCACTAGTCATAGGGGATTGCAGACATCATTATGAAGGCAAGACATTTTTTAATCTTGGAAGTTATTTTGTGAAGTGCATATCTCTTAGATTTTGATAGAAGAATAAAATTGTGATTTTTGGAGGGTTTTTCAAAAACATATTGAGGCATCTATAATAATAATTTTAGAGAAATTGGAGTTGAATTAAGCAATTTATTACAAAATTAGGGTTTTTGCCAATTTTTTGGGAAGTGCATATTTTCTAGATAGTAATTTTTTTAATAAAAAAAAATTGAGGGCTTTTTAAGGACATATTGAGATGTCTAGTGCATTTTTTTTAGATTTTGGTGAATTTTTTCCTAAGTTTTGGAGGGATTTTCAAGGACATATCAAAGCATCTATAGTCCAAATGTTAGAGGTATTGGAGTATAATTGAGTGATTTATTACAGAATTAGGATTTCCAACAAATTTGTTCTCAAGGTTTCAAATTAGCTAATTTCTTGGGAAGTGAAATATAGGCCTTGGTAAGTTCTAGTAAAAAAAATAGAGTATTTTGATTTCATTTGTGTGATTTATTGCAACATCATTTTTTTGAAACTTCTTCACAACAAGTAGCAAAAGAAGAACAAAAATAACAAGAACAAAAACAAAAACATGAAGTAGAAGAATAAGAGAAAGAAAAAAACAAGAAGTAGAATTAGAAGAACAAGAACAAAAGAAATAACAAGAGCAAGAGAAGAGAAAAAACAAAAAGTGTTGGAAACAAAAAAAAGATATGAAAAAGAAGAAAAAATAAGAAGAGATGAAGATGAAATATTTTTCAAAAGCCTCCATAATTATTATTTTTGGTTCGTAAGATATCTTTTATTAAAACAAAGTACAAAAGGCCAACTATGCAAAGAAATAGAAGTTTGAGAGGAATAGAGGAGAGAACACGAAACACTGACCCCTCAAGAGATGAAAGAGAAAATAGTTACAAAATACGCAAGGCTTCAAGCCCAAAACCTAGGAGAACTAAAATTTTCTAGCTTGTCGTGACAGGAGAGCCTCCATTGTCAATTGAGACCCTGCCTCCACAACATCCAAACCTTCGATACAAAGTTTCTCTGCGTCTAATTTTCGTCCTTTCTTTTTCCCAATCTCGTAGTTCGGTTTAGTTTTGTTGCTATCCCCTTGACCAATCCCAAGAGACCTAGAGGGAACAAGAACAAAATCCTATTCAAAAGTATCAAAATTCTCCTCCAAGTCCTCCATTTATGTAAAGTACCCTCTAAGTCAGAGTTATCCTCCTCTGAAATAAGAGGGAGAGCATCAACATTGTTGATAGCACAGTTGACATGAGGAGGAGAAGACACAAAAGGAGGCTCAGGCTCAAGCTCAGGCTCAGACACGGGATCAGGAGTAAAGGACAGGAACTTCTCGATTTCGCCAGATGAAATCAACATCAGGGGTTCTTGGCTTTTTCACCCATTTTTTGAGACTGATGTATTTCGTGCTAGAGAAATGCTTGGAAGAACAAGCCTCGACTTTATGTCCCAATTTGTTGCATTGAAACATCTAAAAGGGAGCCCCTCAAAATTCAAAAACTGAGTCCAAGTGCCGAAAGAAGAGTGAATGCGAATGGAGTGAGAAAGAGGTTTGGAGATATCCACCAAAGCACAAACCTCGATATACTTGTGAGAAGGATCAACCACCTCTAAATCAATCCTAAGAAAAACACCTACCTAATTAATTTGAATTTTTAAGAGGTCCAAAGAATGCATCACGGGAGGAAAATCGTAGAGTCTGATCCACATAGGAATGTTAGTAACCACGACAGTGGCAGGATCAAAAAAAGGGTTCCACGGGGACAAAAAAATGCCAAGATTCCCATAAAACCATGGCCTAGTAAGCTTCACGAAGTCACAGTCCTCAGTTGAGTTGAAAGTGAACAAGAAAAAACCAAAGTCTATGGGTTCAACCACACAAAGGGAAAGATTGTTCCAGGTCATTTTTTCCCATTCCAAAACCGAATCCATGGACGAATGCCTACACATGAACAATAGGGCCAAAGAACACACACCAATTTCAACAGAGATCTCACTGATATGATCATCTAAAATGTGAAGGTTCACCCGCTCGTTGGATCGCCTGTAAAGGCAATCTCTAAATCGCCAATAGTGAATGATGAGCCCACTGAATGCTACACCTGCTCCAAAATGGGAATGGCATCAGACTTCAACAACGACAAGGGGGGAGGCAGGCTAGGGTTTTCCTTCATAATCTGCATCAAACAAAAGGCACTACAAACATGGTAGGGATTTGCCTTGTTTTTGCATTTTGCCAATGATTCAGAATCTAGAACAGGGGTTTCCACCGCCTCCGCCAGCTTTGATCCCATATTGGCTCATAGAGGGTTAAAATCTAGACATGGGGGAGGCAAAGAGAGGGAACCAGTTGCAAATCAGAGGGAGTATTGATTCCTCCCATCCCCCGTCTTCGAGCGACCTACCCGCTTCTTACCATTCGATGCTTTCTTACCTCTGCTCGGCGCCTTTCTCCTCGCTCCAAATCGTTGTAACTTCCCATCGACACCAACATCTGCTCCATCGTTCATAGCTTCACGCGGGGAAGCTTCACACATTTTCACCCTTCTAATTTCTCAAATCATAACACTCTTGTTATTTGTATAAAAATTTGCCAGTTCATGAGGTCACAAGAACATGTGTCTAGAATCCAAAAGCCTCCATAATTAATTAGCATTAAGGACATTTTTTTGTAAAAGGGGAAATGATATTCCTCTACCCTATAATGTGTGTTGGGTTATGAATAGTCAATTTATGCTACCTTAATTCTTAATTAACTCATATTACTATTATTATAGTTAATTAGGTTGGCCTAGGGTTATATGTTGTTTTCTAAGTCAATCTCAGTGATATCCTAGGCATAAATAAAGTATATAGGAGGTATATGTTAGTTATTATCATCATGTTGAGTATTGTTTCTTTATGAAGACTATTGGAGATATTCCTCTTGAAGTGGATTAGGAGGTTGTTCCCTTGAAGTGGCATGTTATTATCAGGTATATGTTATTACTCTTCTATTGTGGAATTTGTTTCATAACATTAAATAGTAGTAATAAATTAGGTAGCAAATCTTTTGGAGTTTATAGAGTGGGGATCCTCGAGGATGTTTTCACCAATGTGATGTTAAGTGGATTGATGTGTTTAAGATCATAAATAATTATGTTAAAAATAAATTTTAGGTAGGGTAAAAAATAAAAGGGGTCCCAGCATGAAGCATAATTGTCAAAGGGTTAATTGTGGTGTTTTGTAGCATCTTATTGTTATATACTTATAAAGAAAAATTAAAAATAATGAACTTTTCATGTACCATGATACTTGAATCTTGATGCAATGTGTTTTAATTCGTGTATTTTTTGAGTCTCGACTTTAATAATGTGGTCATATGGATGATGAATGCCTTAATAGCAATTTCATGTATCTTGAATTTTCTCTATATTTAAATTATCCCATGTTGCCACAAATAAGACCTCCCACCCATACTTTCCATCTAAGAAACATGTCCTCATCCTAGAAACCTTGTGGAACATAATTTTGAGTAAAAAGGAGAAAATCAACCAAGGAGAGCTTAGTGGATAGGATAAATGGATCGTTGGTTGCAAAATAAAGAAGCAAAGCTTTAAAATAGTAGAGTAATGTTACAAATGTGGATAAACAACTTGCAAATATGAAGGCAACCCATAAAAAGTGAATTGGTAGTTGATTTAATAGGTTTAAGACGACTTCTTAATTGAAGCAGACTAAGGAGCACATATATGAACTAGTATCGTATGGAAACAAAAGTCTTATATAATCTAAATAGATGGCTAGAAGTGATGAGGGGGGTATGACTATTGTTTCTATAAAATATTAGAACCTAAGATGTTTGGTTTGGGTTTGAGGTCCATGGTTTGTGGATTTTTTCCTTAGGTTAAGTGTTTTGATTTTCCTCTATACTAAAGCTACCATCCCCCTTTGCCACCAAAAATATCTCCCATCTCTTTCATTTGGGAAACATGCACTCATATCATAAACCTCATGGAACATAATTTCTTAAGTTCCTTTAGAATCAATCAAGGATATCTTAACAAATAGGTTGACATTATTGTAATGGGTCATTGTATGCAAAACATATTAGTAAAACTTTACAAAAATATACTAATGTTAGAGATGTGGGTTAACGAATTTCAAAATAAAGGCAACCTATAACAAAGTGAGGTGGTTGTGGATTTAATGGATTTAGGATGACTTTATTGAGACAAAATGAGGAGCACAAATATGAAGTGGTGTTGTATGGAAACAAAATTCATATAGGACCTAAATGGATGGCTAGAAGTGTAGAGAGAGGTATAACTATTATTTATATGAGATTTAAAATATGTTATTAATTATGGTTTAGGGTACAAGGTCAATCAATTTTTCTTGTTTGATACAACTAGGTTCAACCATATATATAGGAATTGTGATATAGCGTAAGATTTGGCTATAGAGCTAAACACACAAGATCAAGAAAGTTGAAAGGAAAGTACAAAGAACTAGAAGATCAATATAATACATAAATTACATTTTAATCAAAGGATGCAATACAATTAGATTAGTTCATATGAGAGCAAGTTGTGGGTATATATACGATACACAACCAAGAGTATGAATGTTCAACTAATGATAGGCAAAGGAAATGAAGTCACATGTAGGAAAAACATCTCCATTAAATAAGGAAAGTACAAGTCATATGATGTAGGTACAATTTACAATAATATCCTAGTTGCACTATATGTAATAAAGTAAATAAATAAAATGTAAAAAAGTAAAATTTGTGAGCTTAGGTGGATATGAAAGATAGAATGACTCCACACAAATGTATAGCCATGTTAGGTACCCATGTCCCTCAAAGAACTATGAAGGATAAAGCCTCATGCAAAGAAAGATTCTTCCTAAAAAAGTTCCCCCAAAAGGAAAAAGAGAAACCCCTTATTAAAAGGTGTCATAATCAAGTCAAGAGTCCCATGCCTAACTAAAGAAAGTCACAATCTACCATGTCAAAATTAATGAAAAAAAAGAACCAAAGAGAAAGAGACAACAACTACGATGGAACTACCATTAAAGAGGATTTGAAATTTCCTCAAAAGTGTCCTCCAAATATTCAAGATACTGTTGGCATTAGATGCAGATTGTTGGCATTGCATTTGTTGATTGGCTTTAGATTGCCATTGATGTCAACTCCATGGTATAATGTCCACTCATAGTAGTTGCAGGAAGTATGTAGCTGGAGCTATAGGAAGGTCACAGTGGTAGGAAATTTCTACAGAAATCTCACAATTTGTAGCTACAACCGAAACCATTGTATGTAGTTGTAGGAGGTATGCAGATGCGGCTGCAAAAAGTATGCACTACAGGAGGTATGTAGATGCAGCTACATGAAGTATGCAGTTTATTTGCTACAACAACGTGCATATTTAATATGCAAAAATACAACTATACAAAAAGACAAATGATGGTCCATATTTAATATACAAAAAGACAACTTGAAAGTAAAAAGACAACGTTGCAAGTTGGGCCAATAAGAGAACATTGATTTGACAAATCACGTGGCAAAGCAAGTATGGAAGAATGATGACTTCAAGCTTATGTGTAGGTTTGGTTGATGAAATCTTGTTTATCCTGCTAGGGTTTATGTATGTGCATGTTTTTGTTTTGTGCGGCTAAAGGAGATTGGTTGGATGCATATGACTGCAAGAGAACCCAAAGTTGATTGGTTGTATGCGGTTAAAGGAGTTGCTTCTATCATTATTTAGTTGGTATGAAAGCTACAGGATAACATGGTGTAGGTTGAACCCGAAGTTGACATCATTTGTTTGTCATTTTCTACAAACTAAGGTATGTCAGTTGATACCCTAAGTCGAATCCTCCATTCAAAAAGGTGGTTGTTTTTGTTCGATGCATATCAAATTTTCTACTTGTTAAAATCTCCTTTCTTTGTTTGAGTAAGATCAAATTTTATTCTTTGCTTGGCATCAAAGTTTATTTTCCTAAGCGACGTTGAATGAAAAGATTTTTAAATCTTTTATTTGAGTTTCTTACCTCTTGCTCGATTTTATTCAGTTGTTAGTAATGCCCTAGATAAGATTTCTTATTATTGAAATCAAATTTACAAGCTGTAGATATACTGGGCAGATCGAAGTTACATGAATCTGATCGTTGTTGTGATTAAAAAAATAAGGAAGAGTCATTTTTAATCAATGGCAACCAGTTTAAATATGTGTAGAAACATTGGATCTTTTAGGTTCTCAAGAAGAGCATTAAAGTCTAGCAAATGGGATAACTGGAAGAGATTAAGATTTCGATTTTTAATGTTTTGTAAAAAGGAGCTATAGGAATATCAGAAATCTGCAGAAAGATAGCTACAGGAAAATCAGAAAGTTATTGACAAAATGTTGTAGAAATATTTGTTTGAAGATTAGGGCCAAAATCTCTTTGTTCTAATAGTAGTAATATATAACAAAGATTGTTATTCATTGTTGTAAGAGTGTACAAAATGTTGTAACCTTCAAAGCAGAGAGTGTGGTAGAGAAGGTACAAGTATGGAGAAGAGAGTAGATGACTCTATAAAAACAAAGTATGCATTTCTGAGTGTAGAAAGTTTAATTTTTTGCAGAAGTGTGTGAAGGCATGTTTTAGTTTTGCAAAGACTTGTTGTGTGGATGCATATTGTAGTGTTATGTAGAGTAAGTGCAAGGATACTTGCAGAGGTAGTGAATGAATGAAGACCGGAAGCTATTTGAGGACAACAAGTTAACAAAATTATTTCAAGTGCAAAATTTTGTTTGAGTTACAAAACTTCATTTGTAACATGATACTGAATTTGTAATCAAAAATCTCTTATTGTGTAATCATCTGAGTGGGTGCTCAGATTAGGGGTAGAATCTCTTTAGAGTTGGTGCTCATAAATCTGGAATTGGTGTTCCTTTTTGGGTTGGTGCCCATACATTGTAACAACAAGCATATTCATTGTGACATTGGATTGGAGCAGTAGCCTCCAACAACTATTCTCATGAAGGTTTTTCCCATCTTGGGTTTTCCTCATATATCCTGTGTTGTGGATGCACTTTGTGAGTTTGGTTTGGTTGCCTTTCTATCATTCTTAGTTTATTCTTTCAATATAGTTTGTTACATTGCTTAGAAAGTTGAAAATTTCAGCCCACTAATTCACCCCCCCTCTCAGTGGTCTTTGTGTTCCTTCAATTGGTTTCAGAGCCTTAGGTTTCCTGTTAGAAAGCTTTCTCCAGCTTGGGTAGATTTTGACTTTTGAACACAATGTCTAAGCATGAATCATCTTCTGTGAAAGTAACTATGTTTGATGACACTAACTACGACTTCTGGAGTAGAAGAATGGAAACCTACTTGTCCTCCTTAGGTTGTGATGTATGGTTGAGTGTCAAAAATGGTTATATTGTTCCCCAAAATCCTTCAACTGACCCTGATGCTAAAAAGGAATGAGTATAATGCCAAGGCCAAGCATGATATTCTTAGTGGATTGTTTGATACTAAGTTTGTCAAAGTTATGCACTGCAAATCTGCAAAACAAACTTGAGACAAACTACAAAAGCTTTATGAAGGTGATGAGAGTGTGAAGGAAGCCAAGCTACAAAATCGCAGAGCTCATTTTGAAGGATTGAAGATGAGGGAAAATGAGAAGATTTTTTGATTACTTGATAAGAGTTGATGAGATTGCTAAAGTTGTAAGAGGACTTGGTGAAGAAATTGAGGATAATGTAATTGTTAAGAAAGTTCTAAGGTCATTAACAAAAAGATATGACAATAAAGTTTCTCCCATTGAAGAAGTAAGGGACTTGAAGACCTTCTCCATGGATGAATTATTTGGTTCATTAAATGTCTATGAAATGAGGACTGTGAGTGTTGAACCTTCTAAGAGAGAAGTTTCCTTCAAATTAGTGAAGAAAGGAAAATAAGTAGCTGCAAACGTTGATCAAGAAGAACCTGACAATGTTGAAGCAAATTTTGTCAAGAAACTGAAGAAAGGATCAAACATGTATAAAGACAAGCTGCCCTTTAAGTGTTTAAATTGTGGCAAGATTGGACATTTTTCTACTAAGTGTCCTTACAAGAAGAAGAAATAAAACACTGAAGAAACTAATAAGTTCATACCTAAGAAGTTCTACAAATCCAAGAGGAAAAACTTTAAGAAGAAGAGAAGTCTTCTCACTGTTGAAAGTGAAACATCAGATGATGAAAGTGATTCAGCTGAAGAAACTAGTGAAGATGAGAAAGAGGTAAATCTCTTCATGGCTCAAGAAGTTCTAAATGACAAGAAGATTGAAAATAATGCTCAATCTAAAAATTCAAGAATAGTTGATAATGATGAGGAAGATGAAGATGATGTTGAGGTTGATCTTGAAGGAGAGATGATATGTGCTCTTAGTGAATTAAAAAAGTTGAAGAAATAGCATGCCAAATTAAAAAACGGTGCATTAAGAGAACAAGACCAGTTAGAAAAGAGTATTGTCACTCTAAAGACACAATTGGAAGAAGCTCAAAGAATAAGTGAATTTTTGAAGTTAGAATTGAGGCAAAGTAAAAAGAATGTCAAAGGTTGGAACAAGAGATAGTAATTCTAAGGAAAGAGTTATAAAATTGTCAAGAAGATCTAAAGTTGAGAATAAAAAATGAGTGCAACACTAATGCACTAAATGATATACTCGGTAAGTAGAAAAAAAGAGGATTATAGTGGTATAGGCTATTAACATGGTGAGAGCTCCAATATGGGTGAAAAACCAAAGAAGAAGATTGTTTTCACTACTGCAACAAATGAAAATGTTGTTGCCCCAAGTGAAAATGTTTTTGTTGATAATAACATTGTTTCCCCAAAGAATAACGATGTCCTACATGTTAATGTTGCTGCCCCAAGGATGAGAAGATCTACTGTTGCTATAGAAACAACTAGAAGTATTTATCGGTATAATGATTGGTACGCCCCTAAATTCCATGGTTATTATTTTAGATGCAATGCATATGGTCATAAGTTCATACAACACAAAATGTTGAGAAAAGAGGCTCCAAATTTGATGAGCAAAAAATATTTTGCACCCTTGAGAGATTTGGATATAGAGTGTCACCATTGCAATAATATGGGACATATAAGTGCAGATTGTAAAAGTTTAAGTTAGAATAGTAAAGGCTTCAACTTACCTATGTTCAATGATAATATAGAATGCTACTATTGTAATAACTATGGACACACTGCAAGGTTTTGTAGAGCAAGAGCTATAAACATGAAAAGAATGTAGCTGTTGACCCCAAGAACAAAAATGAACAAACTGTAGCAGCAAAGAAGAATGAAACCAAGCAAGAATGGAAAGAGGTGAGTAAAGACAAAGTTAAATCAAGCATGTTAGCACAAAGAGCATTGCACATAGAGAAGAAAAAATTGTGGGTGATAGATAGTGGTTGCTCCAACCACATGACTGGTGACAGGAACAAGTTCAAATAGTTAGAAGATTGGAATGGTGGTTCAGTTAAGCTTGGGAATAACTTCTCAATCAAGATAAAAGATAAAGGAACCCTAAGAATTGATGGTAAACTACTCACAAAGGATGTATAATATGTTGAAGGGCTGAAACAAAACTTACTCAGTGTTAGTCAAATGTGTGACAACGGTTATAAATTCTCATTTGATTCCAAAGGATGTGAAATCAAAAAAGAGAACAATGGAATATTGGTTGCTACAGGTAAAAGAACGTATGGAAATGTCTACAACTTGAGAGAATGCCATGAAGTTCAATGTATGATTGGAAAAATGGATGAGAGTTGATTATGGCATAGAAGGCTATATCACATAAATTTTGACAATATTGTCAAAGTAAGCTCAAAAGGTTATGTGAAATATATGCCAAAGATAACTAAACCAACAAATATTATTTGTGATGAATGTCAAAAAGGGAAACAAACCAAAGTGAGTTTCAAAACAAAAGAGTACTCAACCACAAGGCCACTTGAGTTAGTACATACAGATTTGTGTGGTCCTACAAGGATAAGATCTTTAAATGGTGACAAATATTTTATGTTGTTGATTGATGACTACTCAAGGATGACTTGGGTAACTTTCCTACAAGATAAGTCACAAGCATTTGAAAGGTTCAAGGTATTCAGAAAAATGGTTGAAAAACAAAGTGGTTTCAAGTTGAAATTCTTAAGATCTGACCGTACTGGAGAATTTACATCAAGTCAGTTTGAAGACTATTGTGAACAATATGGGATTAGAAGACAATATTCTACTACTCGAACACTTGAACAAAATGGAGTTGTTGAGAGGAAGAATAGGAGTGTGAAAGAAATGGAAAGAACTATGCTTAATGAGTCAAACCTACCTAATGTTTATTGGAAAGAGGTTGTTCATACAATAGTATACACACTAAATAGAGCCCAGCTAAGAGTGCATAGCAAAAGGACACCTTATGAGCTATGGTATAGTAAGAAACCTTCTCTGAAATACTTCAAATTTTTTGGTAGTAAGTGTTTCATTAAGAAAGATGATGATGGAATTGGTAGCTTTGATGTAAGATGTGATAATGGAAAATTATTAGGATACTCAACTCATAGTAAAGCATATAAGTGTTTCAACAAATGCCTCAAGAAAGTAGTTCAGTGTGTACATGTGAGAATAGATGAAGATTTGCAATAGTCAAGGCGAAAATCAGAATATCAAATTGAAGAACAACATGATGAAGGTGAAGAACAATCATAAAATGAAAAAGATGTAATTGGAAGAACTCCAAATAATCCCCCAAGCAAGTATTTTCAAAAGTACTACCCTAAAAATCAGATTATAGGAAGAAAAGATCTTGGTATACAAACTACAAGAAGACATGTTGGAAATGATGATCAAATCAACTTGTGTTTTCTAACTGAAATAGAACCAAAAAGTTGCAATGAGGCCGACAAGAGTGAAGATTGGATAAAGGCTATGAAAGAGGAGCTACAACAGATTGAAAGAAACAAAACATGGGATTTAGTTCCAAGGCCAGCTGATAAGAAAATTATTGGCACAAAATGGGTCTATAGAAACAAAGTAAATGAAGAAGGTAACTAGAATGCAAGGGATACTCTCAAATTGAGGGCATAGATTTTGAGGAAACATTTGCCCCTGTTGCAAGACTAGAGGCTATTAGAATTTTCTTAGTAGTCTCAACATATAAGAACTACAAAGTCTATCAAATGGATGTTAAGTCCACATTCTTGAATGGTAACCTTGAGGAAGAAGTTTACATGGATCAACCTGAAGGGTTTGAGTCACTTGAACAAGGAGATTATGTATGCAGTTTGAGAAAAACACTATATGGGTTAAAACAAGCACCTAGAGCATGGTACTCTAGATTGGACAACTATTTATATCAGCAGGGCTTCAGGAAATGATGTGTTGACAAAAATCTCTACACCAAAGTGGAAGGTAATCATATGATTGTTATTGTTGTTTATGTCGATGATATCATCTTTGCTAGAAGTCATGACAATATGTGAAAAACGTTTGTTGATCAAATGCAACAAGAATTTGAAATGTCAATGGTAGGTGAGTTGTCCTACTTTCTTGGTTTGCAAATTTCATAGTTAGACAAAGGAATTTTTATTTCACAAGCCAAGTATGCTAAAAACATGTTGAAAAGGTTTCAAATGGATGATTGAGCCTATTAGTACACCTATGGTGACTGGATGCAAGTTGTCCAAGAATGATGATTCACTTGATGTTGATAACACCTTGTTTAGATCCATGATTGGTAGTCTATTGTACCTTACTGCCTCTAGACCATATATTGTACAAGTTGTATGTATGGTAGCTAGATTTCAATCTTCTCCAAAACAATCTCACTTGAATGTTGTGAGAAGATTTTTTAGATATTTGCAAGGTAGTTTGACCTATGGTTTGTGGTATGCTGAACATGATTACTTCACATTGCAAGCTTATACAGATGTAGATTGGGTTGGGTGCATAGATGACAGGAAGAGCATAAGTGGAGGTGCTTTCTTCCTTGGTGGAAGATTGGTCTCTTGGAACAATAAAAAGCAAGAATCTATTTCGTTGTCTACAACTGAAGAAGAATACATAGTTGTTGCCTCATGTTGCTTTCAAGTTCTCTGGATGAAACAAACTCTAAAAGATATTCAGGTAGAATATTCAAAACCTATTTCAATTATGTGTGATAATTCTAGTGTAATCAATATCTCTAAGAATCCAGTCATGCATTCAATAACCAAACACATAGCTATTAAGTATCATTTCTTGAGAGAAAAAGTGAGTGAAAAAAGTTCAACTTGAATATGTGAATACTGGTGAGAAAATAGCCGATATCCTTACCAAACCATTGCCCAAAGAGACATTTGAGTATTTGAAAATGAGATTGGGAGTTGTATCTCCCTCTTCAAGCACTTAGTTGGATAAGGAATTTTATGATTCAGGGGGAGCTTATTTTATTTCATCTTACATCCCTGGGATAGATCTACTCCAAGGGGGTAGAAGTGTCAAGGTTTTTCTTCAAGAAGAGATGGTTGCTTCTTATGTCATACACTTGTTATTTCTCACAGTAATTTATGATGTTCATAGTTATTGTTGTCCTTTGTCCTGGAACTACATTTTTATTTGCTTAGTGCAAATTTGCATCTTCTTATGATCATGACAGGGGGAAATAATTTAACAGTAGTCATGTTCTGTCAATGTCTCTTCAGTTTTTATGTTTCTCCAAGTGCACAATTATGACAGCATGGTGGTATTCACTCTAAAATTGGTCTTTATGACACCCTTTTCCATTTTTGTCAAAGGGGGAGAAGTTATATGGAGGGGGAGTAGATTGATTGTTTGATTGGTTGACATCAATGCCAAAGGGGGAGATTGTTGGCATTAGATGCAAATTGTTGACATTGTGTTTGTTGATTGGCTTTAGATTTTCATTGATGTCAAATCCATGGTATAATGTCCACTCATAGTAGCTGCAGAAAGTATGCAACTAGAGCTACATGAAGTTCACAATGGCAAGAAATTTCTATAGAAATCTCACAATTTGTAGCTACAACTGAAACCACTGTATGCAACTGCAAGAGGTATGCAGATGTGGCTGTAGGAAGTATGCAATTTTGTCGCTACAATAATGTGCATATTTAATATGCAAAAAGACAACTATGCAAAAAGACAAATGGTGGTCCATAGCTAATTTACAAAAAGACAACGTTGCATGTTGGGCCAATGAGAGGACATTGATTTGAAAAATCAAATGGAAAAACAAGTATGGAAGAATGATGACTTCAAGCTTATGTGTAGGTTTGGTCAATGAAATCTTGTTTATCCTGCTAGGGTTTATGTATGCACATGTTTTTGTTTTGCGCGGCTAAAGGAGATTGGTTGCATACAACTGCAAGAGAACCTGAAGTTGATTGGTTGTATGTGGTTAAAGAAGTTGTTTCTATCATTATTCAGATGGTATGATAGCTACAGGATAATGTGGTGCAGGTTGAACCCGAAGTCGACATCTTTTGTGTATCACTTTCTACAAACTAAGGTATGTTAGTTGATACCCTAAGTTGAATCCTCCATTTAGAAAGGCAATTGTTTTTGTTTGATGCATATCAGATTTTCTAACGGTTAAAATCTCATTTCTTTGTTCGAGTAAGATCAGATTTTATTCTTTGCTTGGCGGCAAAGTCTCTTTCTGAAGCGACGTTGAATGAAAAGATTTCTAATTTTTTTATCTGAGTTTCTTACCTCTTGTTGGAGTTTGTTTAGTTGTTAGTAATTCCCTAGATAAGATTTCTTATTATTGAAATCAAATTTGCAAGCTGCAGATATATTGGGCAGATCGAAGCTATAGGAATTTGATTGTTGTGATTAAAAAAATAAGGAAGAGTCATTTTTAATCAATGGCAGCTAGTTTAAATATGTGTAGCAGCATTAGATATTTTAGGTTCTCAAGAAGAACATTAAAGTCTAGTAGATGGGATAACTGGAAGAGATCAAGATTTTGGTTTTTAACGTTCTATTAAAAGTAGCTACAGGAATATCAGAAATCTATAGAAAGATAGCTACAGGAATGTCAAAAATTTACTGACAAAATGTTGTAAAAATATTTGTTTGAAGATTAGGGCTTCAAAATCTCTTTGTTCTAATAGTAGTAATATATAACCAAGATTGTTATTCATTGTTGTAAGAGTGTACAAAATGTTGTAACCTTCAAAGTAGAGAGTGTGGTAGAGAAGGTACAAGTGTGGAGAAGAGAGTAGATGGCTCTGTAAAAATAGAGTATGCATTTCTGAGTGTTGAAAGTTTAATTTTCTGCAGAAGTGTGTGAAGGCATGTTTTAGTTTTGCAAAGACTTGTTGTATGGATATAGATTGTAGTGTCCTACAGAGTAGGTGCAAGGATACTTGCAGAGGTAGTGAATGAATGAAGACCAGAATTTGTTTGAGGACAAGAAGTTAACAAAAGTATTTCAAGTGTAGAATTTTGTTTGAGTTACAAAACTTCATTTGTAACATGATACTGAATTTGTAATCAGAAATCTCTTATTGTGTAATCATATGAGTGGGTGCTCAGATTAGGGGTAGAAGCTCCTTTGAGTTGGTGCTCATAAATTTGGAATTGGTGTTCCTTTTTGGGTTGGTGCCCATACATTGTAACATAAAGCATTTTCATTGTGAGGCTGGATTGGAGCAGTAGCCTCCAGCAGCTATTCTCACCAAGGTTTTTCCCATCTTGGGTTTTCCTCGTATATCTTGTGTTGTGAATGCACTTTGTGAGTTTGGTTTGGTTTCCTTTCTCTAGTTTTTAGTTTATACTTTCAGTATAGTTTGTTACATTGCTTAGAAAGTTGAAAATTGCAGCCCACTAATTCACCCCCCTCTCAGTGGTCTTTGTGTTCCTTCAAATAGGAATTATAAAACAACCCCAAATGTGACAAATACTCATTGTAAGGAGTTGTATTTGAAAGAGAATGAATGTCTATTGAACTAAATCACTAGAAGTCATGGATGACATAATATTGGAATCGATGAAAGTAAGAGATGGAACGTCATCCCAATTGTTGAAATGACATGAATGATTATGTGAACATACCATATCTCCTAAAAAGTGTCCTCACTAGATGCTTGGGTGTAAGAATCAACCAAAGGAACATTAGGAGAAAAATGTGAGATGCATAATCTAGATTGATCATTAGCCTCCAAACCACAACAATATTATCACTTTTTAAATCCTAAATGGTCATAGAATGTAGAGTAAAATTAACACACTTACCTATCCTGTTATGTGTAATTTGATAGATAGAAAGGAGAGTAGTTGACAATGAAGTAGAAAAAGGAAATCGTTGAATGATCCTTCACCCATAAACACACACATATGTGTTACTACTCATCAAGACATGAGGTGTAGAAAAAATCTTAAATGAAGAGAACATACTTTGTGATAAAATCATGTGATGCAAAGCTTCAAAATCAAGGATCAATCTCCTTGACCAAAAACCTGCAATACCAAACACCTTACCCTTCTTACTTCTAACTCTCTAACAATGAAGAACAATACCCCTTGACAAGGTTGAAGGTAATTTTATATGGTTATTTTTATAGATAATGCTTCATATCATCAATTTGTTTTGTATAAAATTGATGTTTATCATGCCCAAATTTCTTACAAGGTGAATATTTGGCCTTCTCCTTCTTTATAGATTTCCCTTGTGAAGGAGACGATTCATAATTTGATTGTGCTCTATCTCTTTGGCTTTTTTTTCTTTTGTTTCTTTGTAGGAGGCTCTAGTTCTTTGTGTCTCTTAGAATCACTATCCATCAATGCAAGTGAATTAGAAGACTCAACAAGACCCACTTGAATTAACTTCCCTTGTTCTTTAATTAATATTTCATAAAATTGAGAAAAGGTTGGCATAGCATATGCCTTTCCCATAGAAAAATGTTGGTATTGAAACCTAGAAATAAAACTAATATATGTAGGATCAATTTTAGCTTTTTCCATAGAAAGATGATGATATGAAAGTTAGAAACAAAAATATATATCTAGGATCAAGTTTAGCTCGCACAATAAGAACCAATTGTTTGTCATTTTTATCAATATCACATTCTTTGAGTTGTGTTCTTAGATCAATCTAGCATTAGTGACGTAATATTGAATATGATCAAAAAAATTTGGATCTAGGTCAATCAAATCATTATCGGTTTGATAATCCATAATCTCATTAGTTGATTGTACAAATCAAGAAGTTTGTCCCAAGCCTCCTTAGGTATATTCCATTTTTTAACATGAAATTGGAGATCAAGTGAAATAAATTTACATAAATATCTAAGAGCTTTGTCACATTCATCAAGCTACTCCCTCTTTTCCTTACCATCATTTGGTTCTTGGTCATTTTCAAATATATGCTTAGCATGAACTTCACTCTTTAAGTGATTTTATATCAATGTTTTCCACGATTGATAATGTAGACACCGAAAATTGGTCTAGGCCTGCGAGTACACATTCGACATAATTTTCTATAGTTCGTGGTCTTGATTAAATAATGTTGATTATTTAATTACCTTTTCTAACACGTATTTCCTCTATTAATTAAATACCCCTTTTTAATTAATTCATTAATAATATTTATTCAACTTGATTAATTAAATAAATCATATTTATTTAATTATGTCCCTAACTAATTAATTCTTCCCCCTTATCTATCAATTAAATAATTTATTATTTAATTACTCCTTTATCATACTTTTCCAACTATAATTAAATATCTTTATTTAATTATTCATTTAACCCCCTTTATCTATAATTAGATATTTATTATTTAATTATTCAGTTTATTCTTTTCAATAGTCAAATTAAATAAATTATCTTTATTTATTTAATATATCTTTCATTTTCGAATGTTGAATTAAATTAACATTTAATTCATTTATTAATTATTTATGTCACATTCTTCTATCAATCAGTTGACTAATCATTCACTCACCTTCTTACTCGAGATCTATTTTTAGTTCTCCAGTTATTTTCGGATTCAACACCTGTTTATCTCTGCGAGAAGACTCTCCATCACAACTAGTCGATTAACTAGTTCTAACTCCTGTTTGCATTCGAATGCATTATTCTTCGAGTTCTAACTTTGTCTTTTACATACAAAGTCTATTTCATCTATTTTTGAAGATTAAGATCTTGAACTCGTGTTCTAACTTAGTCTCTATCTTGCAGTCTTTCCTGAACTTGTGTTCTAACTCACGTTCTATCTGAGATAGAACTCACATCGCATGGAATTCGTCAATCTCATTCGTCGATCTCTCTTTCAATCTAAGCCGATCGTTCGAAAACTCAAAATCTATAAAATGGCCTGTCATTATCATTATTCCTCCTCCCAAAATCATACACTTTTGAGAAGAAACTTATTTTCGATATTTTGCTTAGACATTCGACGAAGTTATGCTTGCATTCAAACACATAAATCTGAGGGCAAGAATACTGAAAAGGAAAAATAGAGAAGAGAAATCAAGATAATTCGAAGGAATGAACGCATATTCGGTGAGAGCTTTCCATTAATTTGTTTAGTTTATTATGTTTACTTATTCGTTCTTTGTTGTTTGATTTTAGATTATTATTTAGATTAGGATTAAAATCGTTTATTCTAGTTGCAGATTATCTCTTCATCACAGATCATTTTAATCTATGTTACATTTGGTGAACTCGACGTGAATCGCTTCAAAATTCGCACATCTTTTCGTCTTTTTGTTTTTTCGTTTTTCTCTTTTTTGTAGGTTTTCGTACGACACACTGCATCTATTCAGAAAAAAATGACGCATTTGTATCCATGAGCCGCATCTGCTAAAAACAACGACAAATCTGTCAGTCCGAACCGCATCCGTGAAACTATGAACCACATCCGCCTATCAACAAAATCCCGAACCGCATCTTCCTGTCAACATCGAGCCGCATCTATGACTTGAAACGCCACATCTTCCTGGTAATCTTTTTTCCAATTTTTGGTCATTTTCGTACATTCATATTTTCATTTTCACTGTTTAGGTTGTTTTGGTTTTTGGTAATGTTTGTTTGCAGTTGTGTTAAGGTGGAATAGTGTAGTATTTGCAGGACGAAGCATAGAAGACAATAACAAAACCAAAGACAATATTTTCTGCAGGACGAAAGTTGAAGACAAGAACAATGAACTACTGATCAATTTGCATGTAGGACCTAATGCCTTTGTCTTTATTTATTTAGAAAGCTTTTTGCTTGGTAGAAAGATAACTGTCGTGTGGATTAAAAATAACTTTCTATTTGGTAGATAGATAACTGTTGTTTGGAATAAAAATAATCATTGTCTACTTTTTCTGGTGCGTTGCACATATTTGTCACCCTTATGATTCAGTATATCAGAGTATCCTCTCCCCTTACGCAGTCATGCGATCCTGGGTGTAAGAGAAACGATTACTGACTCTAGAACTTGGGCCTGTCTTGGTGGGAAAAAGTACTCACCCCAAGACGACTCAGACCGGTGACATGCTAAAGCCAAGCAACTTCCACTCGATATATAAAAATGGATTTCTGGAGAAAACCTAGAAATCACGCTCGCTATTTCGACGAGATGGACAGAAATGGACTCTCGTCGACGTTGGATAGTGCCCCACAAATGGAATGCCCTTATTAAACACTTTGTTGTAGATTTACCAAAATCTTACCTACTTGTTGGCGCAGTCGGGTCGGCCCTGTGAAGCCGTCTTACATTCTTACAGTTTATGTGTGGAAATGAGATGTATGCCATGGGAGTTTCATGGGTACAGTAACTTGGCTGCCCCGTATAAGTGAGTGTCGTGGAGAGGATCTAGTGGGGTAAAGCTACTAGTCATTCACCATATATATGCGTAGCTAGAGAAATCCAAGTAAGAACTCAACAAGTATTGTCCAAAAAGCCTAGGTTGTAAATGTTTTTCGAGTCTTAACAGTTCTATCATCACAAACTAAAAATATATTGATTGTTGTGTTTGTTTTCTGTTGTATTTGCCAAACTCTTGATCAATAAATGAAGTCAGTCAAAACAACTTTCGGGAAAATTTCAACTGTCAAAAATTGAGTCGCAACTGTCAGTTTTAACACCACATCTGTCTTAGCGAGTCACATTTGTTATGGGAAAAGCTGCATGTGTCTTCCAAACATTCATCATTTACAGTCTAGATATTACGAGCCGCAACTGTCATATTTAGAGTCGCATGTGTTCATGCAAACCGCATCTGTCAATTTTCAAGCCGCATCTGTCTGTCAAAAAATTTAGGGTTATAGGGTTCATATTTGAACCGCATGCGTATTGCTTAACCGCATTTGTCATAGTAAAAACCGCAACTGTCAGAAACACCACATGCACAATTGTAAACCACATCTATCACAATTTGAACCGCAACTGTTACGTGAACCACATTTGACTGTCAACACAAAACTTCAAAAAACTGCAAATTGAATCTGAAACATCACTGTCACTATTTGCTTCTGGTTCTTAAGATCAACCTTGGACAAAAACTGATAATTTTTTCTCAAAAACCTTGCATCATTAGGTGTCATATACGTCTTAGTCATAGTCAACATCTTAGTCATAGTCATCCTAAGTTGCATGCATATAGATACTACCTAGGAAATTGTATAACATAGAATAGATAACTTTCCTTGTCATTGGAAACATTCATGTTCTAGTTCTTCATAATCATTGAACCTAG
Source organism: Sequoiadendron giganteum (assembly GCA_007115665.2). Taxonomy (NCBI): domain Eukaryota; kingdom Viridiplantae; phylum Streptophyta; class Pinopsida; order Cupressales; family Cupressaceae; genus Sequoiadendron; species Sequoiadendron giganteum. The sequence continues at coordinate 453,513,356 of CM021105.1, forward strand.
TCACTTTAGTCTCGTTTAGTGGATCTTTTCAACTCAACAGTCTAGTTTGTAAAATTCATCTTGTCAACTATCCTTGTCCTACAATCAGGTTCCTTGGTCAAATACAAATCATTGTATGCATTTATTCCATAGGTGGTAGGTTATACCCATCTTAGAATCATTTATCATCATAATCTACTCGAAATCTTGTATATTGTCTATCCTATCATACGTCATCTTAGTATATATATTTTTAGAAATAATTTTAGCAACATCATTTATTGTCAAAAAAATCCAAAAACATAGAAATAGGTCATATCAGTTTTTAGACGTAGTTTGCATTACCCCATTTTGAGCAACTTTTTCATGGTTGAAACAAGGTCTAAAAGGAAACATAAAGCAATGACATACCCCAACGAATTCATCAATCCATTTGGAAATCAACCATTAGGAAGTAAAAGACAACACAAAACTTTGCTTGAAAAACATGTCACTAGAGACACACATGGACAAATTTACATTGAAGACATAGACGCAGTAGTACAAGATCTTGAATTTGCATCCTTTATGGATGAATGTTTGGCAAATGATCCCCAACGATATCTAGCAAAGTTGTTAGCAGAAGGCGCCAAACTACCAATAGGATTTGATATTCGTACTTTGCAAACACCGTTGATTCAACCAACACAAACTGTCACTTCAAGTGTTTATATTCCCCAAATTACCACAATGATACCAACTAGCGTATCTACTCAAACATCGTCAATTGTAAGCAAAATCTCTTTCAAGGTAACACAGGGTTTATAATTTACTGTGGGAGCAACTTCCTCCAACCCCTTTGGCACCAACACGACTGGTAAGAGATCCAAAGTTGGCGGAATATACCTATACCAAATTAGACCATTCAGACAGGAAGCATTCCTATACCAAATTAGACCATTCAAACAGGAATCATTCCTATACCAAATCAAAACATTCTAACAGGATATATTCCCTCGCCAAATCACAACCCATCACAGAACATGGCATATCAGAACACCTACATTGATCCAAACAACACAAACACCATGTCCTTGACATAAGTAGATGTCCTTCAAAACCAAATGCAAACTCTTCAACAACATGTCTATGTTAGGAAAACTAACTATCTCAGCGCAAGACCTATGTCCATGTCCATTTGACAAAGCGCTTTATATGACACCTTTCCCCCATGGATACATTATATCGATTTTGCCTAGGTATAATGGGAGGAAGAATCCTTTGGAACACATTAGAGAATTCTCAATGACATGCATGGACATATCGTATGACCCCACATACTTGATGAGACTATTTCCATGAACCCTTATCGGGCTAGGATTGGAATGGTTTTCTAAATTACTGTATGGTATACGATCCTGGGGTGAATTAGCTGAGAAGTTTGTAGAACATTTTGCCTTTAACATAGAAAATGAAGTAACAATAGCATCCTTGTGCCACACAACACAAGAAGACGGTGAAACTTTCACCACTTTCTTTCAGAGATGGAGAATTCTAGCTAGTAGATGTCTAGTTGAAATACCGGAAAAAAAAGGTCACGATATTCCTAAAAAACATCAACCCAAAACTGCGAAGTGATTTAAGGGTACACTGTTGTACTTCATTCCTAGAATTGGTACAAAAGGGCATTATCCTTGAGAAAGGCCTTATAGACAAAGGATAAATTAAGGTACCAGGCAGAAATCCGATTGTCTAACATCAGAACGCACCAAAGGATAGAAACAAATTCTGGTCTAGAAACAGAAATGTTACAAATGACGACATTGTTGATGCTAAAAACATACATACGAGGCCAGTTATTACACTTAGAGGTTACAACTCCAATCAAGACATGATGAATAGTCCAGATCAAACAACCAATTATGTCCAAAATTCACAACAACAAAGACCACAAAGGAGATTTCCTACACTTGAATTTACACCTTTAGGACAACCAATCGAGACGATTTTCAAAGAATTGATTAAACATAATCTCATCAAACCTTTGGAGCCAAGAGAGTATGATCCTGGATAGTTCAAACCTTCATGGTGGGATGATAACTCTTTTTGTGACTATCATCGAACAAAAGGACACAACCTACAACAATGTCACCAACTGAAGAATATTATACAAGACTTTGTTGAAAATGGAACCATAGAGGTCGGTGGGCAGAAAAATACCAAGAACAGTGATCATAAGGTCTTCACGGACCCGTTACATGACCACACGAAAGGAAAAGCCTCCAGTTCGAGACCTAAGAATAATCCATCAGCCAATTATACCAATACCAAGTATGACTATGGTAAAGGAACGATCATAAATCACCTCCAAGCTGCAAATGAGAACGTCAATACTATCATCACTAAGAAGCATCCAAAATGTAATGTGAACACACACAGAACTAAGATTACTATTCCAGGTCTTTCTTTTGAGCCACCTACGCAAAATTCCAAGTTTAAGTACAACCTTCTTGATCAATTGAGTAAAACCCCCACGTAAATATCTATCTTGGAATTGTTGACTTTATCACCTGAGCATCGAGCCATTCTTGACAAAGCTTTACAAAACACAACTGTTCCTATAGACTTAGATGTCAATCATTTCAAAGAAATGGTGGGATATTTGACCAACTCGCATCATGCCACATTTTCCCAACAAGATTACTCCACTGAAAATTTTGATCATAATGACCCCTTACATCTTGAAGTCTTAGTCCATCAAACCAAAGTCCAGTGAGTCTTGGTAGATGGAGGAGCAGGTTTGAACCTGTGTACCCTAAAATTGGTTAAGGCATTAGGATTCTCAAAAGACTGCGTACATACCTCTAAGAGTATAGTCACCAAGGCTTACGATGATGAGGAAAGATCATCCAAAGGATTTATCACACTCCCTATCAAAATTGGCCCAACAATCATGAACACCAGCTTCCAAGTCTTGGATATCACCCTTCCGTACAACTTGTTGTTAGGTAGACCTTGGATACATGCAATGAAATTTGTACCTTCAACATATCACCAATGTCTTAAGTTCCCGTATAATGGCACAGAGATATCGATTGATGGTGATTTAGATCCTTTTTAGTATTGTGCAAACCTAAGGGAAATTCCACAATGACAAGTACCAGTTAACCAAGAAGCTTCCTCATCCACTTTATCCCTATACATTGACCCATTTCATCTTACTAAGTCCATTTCATTCAAACCACCGTCATCCACTCCTAAGCTCGAGATCCAAGACAAGGGTTGTGGCAAATATCATATAAAGGCATCATACTATGTCAGTCAACTGATTCCACCTAAGGCATATGGCTTACCCATGGTAGATAGAAGACAGTCAGTAGTCACATTTCATGTTCCCCCTACAATGACATTGACCAAATGGGGAGAGTTAAGTGAAGAAATTGTGGATCAAGGTGATATTAACTCCTGGTTGTATCAAGAAGACAATGAGTACCCCTCCCCGTCTATTCAAATAGCTAAGGGCCAGTATGGAAAAGGCTTTAAGATAATGCAAAATGAAGGCTATGACAGGCACAATGGGTTAGGACTACATCAAAATGGAAGGACAGAACCGATCATTGTCTCACCACGACCGAAATACCTAGGGCTAGGGTTTCAACCGCTTAGAATTGGGTTTCCTAGTACTTCGTCACCATTTCAAGAGGAAGTGAGTGCTTGCACAAACATTGAGATATCTCATGAACCACTTCCCCCAGTTTATGACAAACCTCTAGTTTACGATGAATCCCATGACTCAAGTGATTGTGAATGGGATTCCCTTTCCTCAACCAGTACCATGAACATAGATGCTCTATTTGGAGAATTGGACCTAAAGGTAAAACCTATACCGAAACCATCTAGTCCCCGTCCTAGGAAACACTTGTCCAAAGAAGAATGGTAAAAGAACTATTATTAGGAAACCCTTGATCATGCATCTTGGGCACCTGAAAAACCATATTCTAACGATTCAACCCTTACAATAGTCCCAAATCAAAGTTTACCTATCCCTAGGAAGAAGAACAAGAAGGAGTTAGTCCAAAACTTATGTGACCATGTCAACCATTCTATACTCACCTTGTCAACAGCTACCTTTAAAAACTATGATGATGACATGCCCCTTATATATCCCGAACTTATCGACTGGGATCAACAAGGTACACCTATCATAGATACATTTGAGAACGACGAAGCAATTGTTGAGTTCATGGGACTTAGAGAAGGCATACCACGAGGGGACCATAAATTTTGTTTTACGATATACTTGGATGATAAAGCATATTTTGGGGAGTTTATTTACACCTCTAGTCACAAAATGAGAATAAAAAGAAAACAAACGATGAAAATAAAAATGATGAATCCCTAGGTGAAAACCGAAAGGCGCCTTTAGATGAGGAAAAAGTCAAAATAAAGGACGTATTCAAGGGCGAAAACCTCTTAGAGGCACCCAAGGATAGAGGTTTAAATATTCTCCCCGTTGAACAAGAAAAGTCACCGATGCTAGTAGAAGAGTCTGTTGAAGTCAACATAGGTACAAAAGAGAATCCTCAGAAGGTCTATTTTGCAGCTTCTTTAATAGAGACAAAAAAACTTGAGTTTAAGGATTTCTTCACAAAGAGAAAGATAAACTTTGCATGGTCATATGATGACATGCCTGGGCTGGATCTAGACCTAATATTGCACCATTTACCACTACAACCAGGTATTAAGCCATTCAAACAAAATTTAAGGAAAATGCATCCGCAAATTGCTCTATTGGTCAAGGCAGAACTTAAGAAACTCTTGGATGTAGGATTCATAAGGACGATAGACTATGTAGACTGGATATCAAATCTTGTACCAATGGATAAACCAACTGGGGGCATTTGCATTTGCACGGACTTTAGATATATCAATAAGGCATGTCCTAAGGATGACTTCCCTTTGCCGAACATCGACATGATAGTAGATCTTACAACAAGATATGAGATGCTATCCCTCATGGATGGTTTCTCGGGATATAACCAAATCAAAATAGCAGTTGAAGACCAACACAAGACAACTTTCATGTGTCCATGGGGCACATATTGTTGGAATGTTACGCCATTTGGACTTAAGAACGCAAGAGCTACCTATCAACGGGCAATGACTACGATTTTCCATGACTTTGTACATAATCTCATGGAAGATTATGTAGATGACATTATAGCTAAATCAGAAACGAGGGAAGATCATTTGAAGGTTTTAGATAAGATATTCTAGAGGCTAGAGAATTACAACGTCAGGCTAAATCCAAAGAAGTGTGTCTTTGGAGTGAAATCAGGGAAACTGTTAGGGTATATCATTTCCAGAAGAGGCATTGAAGTAGATCTAGAGAAGGTAAGAGCTATCATATAAATGCCTCCTCCAGTCAGAATTGGTCAACTTAGAACCCTACAGGGAAGATTACAATCCATTAGGCATTTCATAATACAACTAGCAGATAAAATACACCCATTTCAACATTTACTCAAGAAAGGAGTACCATTTGTGTGGACACCTAAATTTCAGGAAGCCTTCCAACAAATTAAGGACTATTTGCTCACTCCACCAGTCTTAATGCTACCTACAAAGGGAAAACCATTGATACTATACATTTCAGCGATTCAGTCGGTATTAGGGGCTCTTCTCGCACAAAATGATGATCAAGGCCATGAGAGAGCAGTCTATTACACCAGTCGTACCTTAGTGGGATATGAATTGAATTACAACAACATAGAATGTGCTTGTCTTTCGGTAGTCTTTGCTACCCAAAAAAAATTGGCACTATATGCTCAATCATCAAAAAATGCTGGTTGCAAAGATTGATCCCCTCAAATACCTCCTAAGTAAGGCAGCATTAACACACCGATTGGATAAATGGGTTATGATACTTAGTGAGTATGACATCCAGTATGTTGAGAGGAAGGCTATAAAAGGGAAAGTGATTGCAGATCAATTAGCCGATGCACCTATGAAGGTAGACCATCCTTTAGTGGCAAATTTTCTTGATGAATTTCTCTTCAACATTGACATTAAGACCGAATGGAAACTGTAATTTGATGGGTCACATACAAATCGTGGTTCAGGAGCCGATATTCTATTTGTTACACCTCAAGGTGATACTATTCCTAAATCATTCAGGATTTATTTCCCTTGTACCAACAACATAGCAGAGTATGAAGCCTTAGTGACAGGGTTAAAAATGGCAGCTCAATAGAAGATTAAGAGTCTACATGTTTTTGGTGATTCTTAGCTAGTAATCCGGCAAGTAAATGATGATTATGAGACTAAGGATGAGAAGATTTCCCCTTACAAGCATATGGTTGATAGTTTCAAGCAATATTTCAATGAAATTACTTTTCAACAAATACCACATATCTAGAATAGAGTTGTAGATGCTATGGCAACCATGAATTCCTTGTTGGATATTCCGAGTAACGTGCCTAAGTTTGAGTTTCTGGTTGAGCAGATGTTGGTCCCCGCCTATGATGTCCCCGATACTGCGATGGTGTGTACCATTATTGGCCCTACGTCTCCTTGGTATAAAGACATATTTGACTATCTAACTGACCAAACCTTACCTCTAGACCTATCAAATAACCAACGCCGAACCTTCATCTAAAAGTCAGCTAAGTACACCATCATTGGAGAAACCTTGTATAGACGTACCTTAGATAATGCCCTAATGAAATTTCTCAATGCTGAAGAAGCACAAACAAATTTGTGAGCGGTACACGAGGGTATATGAGGATCTCATTCGAGTGGTCCTACTTTAGCCCATAAGATTATGAGACTAGGTTATTATTGGCCTACAATGGAGAAAGACTCATATCTTTGTAAAGAAATGTAGACAGTGTCAGATACATGGAGATTTGATAAGAGCACCAGCACAAGAGCTTCGTCTGATTACATCACCATGGCCCTTTTCCCAATGGGGACTTGACCTCATAGGTAAGATACACCCTCCATCATCCAACGACCATAAATTCATCATAACCGCCACCGAGTACTTCACCAAATGGATCGAAGCTATTCCCATGACCTACATCACGGGCATGCAAATATCTAAGTTTATCCTAAACTATATCATTTGTTGGTATGGTGTACCCCAATCCATAATCACAGACAATGGCCGCCCATTCAAGAACCAAGAAGTACACCATTTATGTGAAGAGTTCCATATCAAACATCATTTCTCCACCCCATATTACTCACAAGGTAATGGCCAAGCCGAAGAATCTAATAAAACCATTGTTAGAATTCTGAAGAAGACTGTCAATGACGTTGGTCGTGACTGGCACCTACAGTTGAATCCTATCTTATGGGCTTACCGCACAAGTATCTGTACTCCCACTGGCGCCACTACATATTCCCTCATATTCAGATCTGAAGCTATCTTACCTATTGAGGTTGAAATACCTTCCCTAAGGGTATCCTTGAAGGGTCACATTGACGATGAAGAATACTTTGTATCTAGGTTACAAGAGCTAGAATTACTGGATGAACGAAGATAGAAAGCACTAGATCATTTACAAGCCTATCGAAATTGTCTTCGTCATAGATACAATAGGAAGGTTCTCAATAGACACTTTGACATTGGTGACCTGGTTTTAATGGAGAACCCTAAGAATCAAGCTGAACGAGAAAAACTAGGTAAGTTTGAACCTAACTGGTTAGGGCCCTATATTGTCACAAAATCTTTCGGATCAGGAGCATACCAGCTCTCTACTTTTGAAGGAGAGGCACTTTTGTCACCTATCAACAGTCTTCATATAAAGAGGTTCTATGCTTAGCTTCTGAGAATCTGTGTCTTAATCTAGAAAATACAAAAAGATGGAAAAAATGGAAAAATTGTTACCTTGATGAAAACCTGGCAAACAAGCATCTTTGTAACACCAAAAAAAAAAAAATTAGAAAATCAACAAGAAAAAGTAAAGAGAAATAATTCGTCCAATAGTGAAAACTGCTTCGGTGGCGCTATGGATAAGTACCATGGTGAAAACTTGGCAAACAGGTGCAATGTGTAGTCAAGCTCGCTCTTTCATCTACCATCATTCCATTCAGACTTTTTCACCATCACTCATAATAAATGGTTGTCTTATCCATTGCTTGGAACGATTGACATCTAACATCCATTCTGTCACATTCCCCACTCCATCTTGCAAGTCTTATTTCCGACTGGGGGAAAATCCTTGTTTTGTGCCCTGACACCTTGTACATAATGTCATACCATCAAAAATGTCCTAAAAAATCCCAAAAACATTAGAAAACTTTACAAAAAAAAATAAAATCAAAACATGTTAGAAAATACCAAAAATAGAGTCAAGCCAGTCATGTACAATTAGTCATCATCGAACTACATTGCCTCTAGGACTGGGACGTAGGAAAGGCCATCAATCGATGTGCCCTTGAGGAATTAGGTTAGTCAGTATAGGTTTGTCATGTATCACACACATTTAAATCATGACTCTTTGTATATTCAAAGTCATTGGTCATGTCGAACTACAAGGTCTCTGTGTGTATAACGTAGGTAAGGCTAATCAATTGATGATCTCCCGAGACCACACTAGGTTAGTCCAATAGGGTTCATTCACAATCACTATCACACAAGTTGCATATCATAGTTTAGGGTATCATCTCATGTCATACACTGTCTCACACACAATTTTTATCAGTAAAGGAATCAAAACAAGTTATGCATCAACAAGGAAAAACATCTCAAACTATCATCACATCAACATCAAACACATTGTCAAAGCAATCAACTTATGTCTTAGCAAGATATGTCTTTCTTGTCAACATACGTTGTCAAATTGTCATAGTTTCATGTAGCTTGTCACTTCAACGTCATCAGGCTCCAACGTCTTATACGACATGTGTCTTTCTGAAACCAAGCTTTTTCATGCCTTATACAGATAGTCACCAGGTCAAAACCAAAATCAACATCTTATGCGGTATGTGTCATCTCTCACATTATGCTATGTTAAACATCAACAATCAAACAATCCCACAAGATCAAGTTTTGGCGAATAATTTTATTTGACTTTATGACTTTATATCTTATTTTGTCTTATCTTTTTATCGATTTGTGAATTAGTCCGGTTACTAGCTTTCTCAAGGATGTCCCTTGAAGGATTTAGAGAAGCAAGGATGTCTCGGGACTCTTTTTCTTTGGTTGTTGTCTTTCAACTGTCTTTTTTTAAACATTGGTTTTTGAGTCATGTTACTAGTTTCCTCAAGGATTTCCTATCAAGGATTTCCTATCAAGGATTTAGAGGAGCAATGACGTCTCATGACCCGTCTTTTATTTGTCTGTTGTTTGTGGTTTGTCTAGAAAAAATGATTGGGGCAATTTTGTCCTTAGTATGAGTTAAGACACTCCTTGTCTGTGACTGTCTGTACTTCATAGATGGGTGAATTTGTACACTATGGTCTATCTCATATCATAGTGTGTACCATCTATTTGTGTCATGTCCCGCCCAATGATGATAACAAGCAAGCATATCATATTTGGCAATATATCGAAGATTATGTGTTTTTCTCAATCAATCAACTGTCGTTATTTCTTACTAACATTTCTCTTCTTTGACATAATGATAAATTCCTGTGACACAATAAAAACATTAGATCATTTGCATATGCATACATTCAATAAGCATTTCACATAGTTGCATTGTATTTCAAACATATAGATAGTAACATTAACATCTTCATTACATACATTTGAAATCAGGACATAATAGGCATTTCATCATCATAGCATAAATAATGTAAACATTGCATGTACATATCCCTATTACATATAAATAAGCATCATAGAGAACATTGCATCCATTATCATAAGTAAATTACAACATCCATAACATCATTATACAATGCATAACTCATTACATGTAGAAACATTCATTCATAACACATGTACATACATCATCTAGGAAACAAAATCATGTAGAAATAATGCATCATCCATAAAATAGAACTGCATATCATATAGAAGCCGCCAAAATCATATATATATCGCTCAAAATAGTGTGTCACAATACAATGTCAGAATGTATCCATAAATAAAATACGAGCTCGCAGGCTCTCTGATCAAAATACAATGTCTACATATTTAACTGTCATCGTGTCCCACTGCCACTACTGTCACATGGTGAAGGTGGTGGGAAAAGCCTCAAAGGTGCTCTATGTGAGGTGGAAGGCCTCTCGTATGGACCTGCCCATGATGGTCCTACCACACCCTCTGTACTCTGTGTCCTGGTGTGAATCCTGCTCTATGACCTCTAATTGTGCACCTCTGAGTAGATAGGAGCCCGTCTCTCTGCTGGAACCAGTGCCTCATATAAGTCCCTGTAATAGGTATCTCTCTCAACTGATCAAACTAACTCTCGTACCATGCCATCAGATGAGGACCCATTGCAAAGGTGTCTGACCTCTGTGAATTGCTGCTCTATCTCCTATCTCCGAGCTATGGCCTGATCCCTCTCCATGAGTGCACTGTCCCTCTCTATACGAGCACTGTCCCTCTCTGCATGTGCACTGTCTCTCTCTGTGTAGGCACTGTCTCTCTCTATCCTCATAGCATCAAACTCTATTGTCACGAGTTTGAATCTCTCCTCTAAAGTCTCCCTATCACCATCCCTAAGAGCATCCTCCTCCCATCTCCCCTCCATAATCCAATCCTTGAGCTCTCTCTCCTGCTCCTCCATCAGTGCCTCCTCCTCAACATCATCCTCCCCATATCCTACCAAAATACCTAGAGGGTCTATAGCCATATCCATATCTACATCCTCTGTAGCATCCTCTCCTCCAATATCTACCTTTGCACGCTCCTCTACAACTTCCTCGTCGACAACATGCTCATCCCCAGCTAGTACATCTGCTCCACCTTCAATGTCCAACATTGGTACATCCTCTACTACTACCTCTCGGATAGGTGAAAGTCCACCTACCACCTCTACCATCATCACCTCTCCCTCCAACTCTACCAACTCTGGCACCTCCACCTCTCTGCCATCCTCTAGGTACTGTGCCTCGTCTCTCAATAAGTGTCGGCTGATCCGGATCTGTGTAAGGAATAGGCCGATGCTCTTCCCACCATGCATCATATGCAGATGTCGTCCCTGCGTCTGCTGCTCCTTCTCTCCAACCCCATTGAACTGGTTGTAAAGCCTTTATCTTTGCCTCTGCGGTAGCGATAGGAATCATGGGCCCCCAATATGGAACCTCTCTGGATGAATGAACAAACTCTGCTCTACTCCGAGGCTCATCCTGAACCTCGCCAAACTATCTCAGAACTGTGTCTAGCAAGTGTCTCTCAATGATGTGCACACTCGAAATAGTCCTCCCAATAAGGTATTGTGTCTGTCTATAGAACACCAAATGTATCTCCCCATCTGACCACTCCTCACAATCCATGTACGGTCTCCACGTGAACTGATCCATAATGTCCAGTTCATGTCTCCAAAATCCAGTGTCTCCCACATGAGTCTGAGTGATGTGCCCTGTATACCAGAACAATTACAGGAATCTCTCTCATCACTCTACTGTAACTGGAGGATGAAAAAATAGCTATCCTCTCTCAGGCCCACACCATCAGTAGAGTGGTCCCATAACTTAGTGATTGTGTGTCTTTGTAAGTAATATCGTGTAGGTGAAAATATAACATACCTAGTAGACAAGGACCCCAAGCATACCTAGTCTCACTCTCCAGCATACCAACCAACGAGAAAACCATGACCCTGTCGATATGGAAGAATTATCCCCCTGTCAGTGTACACAATATGCAGTCAATCCTATTGTATCTATCTACTAACACTGGCCATCTGATCTCATAATGCTCGATGCCGAGCCTACTGATATCATCCACTTGATAGAATCTCGCTAACTCGGTCAATTCGCGCTGGGTATCGTACATCACCCACTCTCCTCGAATTAGTAGTCTCAATATCCTGTACACATCCTCCAATGTGGCAGTCACCTCCCTAGTCAACAAATGAAATGATGATGTCTCAGAGTGCCATCACTTGCATAATGTCGTAAGCATCCCCCTGTTCGCCTGAATAGTGGGCATCGACAGACAGCGACGTAGACCAAGTCTCCATAGAAGTCATATCTCTACACTAGTCAAACGATCTCTCGGATCGAATGTGTTAGGACGTGTCTCCCATGTATATATAGGATCTAATACAACCTACATTTAAACCATGATGTCAAGAATTTTCAAGTTTTTCTTAGAAAAAAATTCAGAAAATTTTACCAGCCAAATGCGGCTCACATTCACAGATGCGGTGCATTTTTACAAATGTGTTGCATAACACCTTGTTTGCGGTGCATATTACATATGCGTCACATATTTCCCACACCTAATTTCTACCTACTACAAATGCGGTGCAATAAACCACATGCGGTGCATTTTCTACAGCCTACTTAACTACTACATATGTGTTTCACTAATTCATATGCAATTCACTACCCTACATGCGACTATTCCTAATGCAAATGTGTTGCATAAATACATATGCGGTGCATTATATTTTAAATACGATCATTCCCTAAAATGCCTAACCTAGCCTAGGCGTGTTTTTGCACATGCGTCGTTTCATAGTCAAATGCGGTGAATACGACGACATATGTGTCATTCATGACGGACCGCATTTGCTAATTGACTTTTCAACGCCTAAAAATACGTGCAAAAATAAATTTCAAAGGTTCTTTTTTGGGTACATACCGGTGGTCTTGCGTCGGCTAGCCTCCTGAATGTCCAAATCCGATATCCTCTATGCGCAGCATAGGGAATGGGTGCCATTTTCGTCCACTAGTCAGAGCAAATTCTTAGTTTTTATAACTCCTCCAGGTGCAAATGAATTAGGTTTCAACCTAATTCATATTTATAGCTAGGGTTTGGGTGGCATTTCTTCTGCCCTAGTCTATTGGCCGCTTAACCTTTCAACTTCAAATGACCCGTACTCGTCTGTATCATCTCCAAATTCAATTCCGTCAACTCCATAGTATTTCTAACTATCAAATTGACTTATTGGGAATATTTCTTGATTTTTTTTGGAACTTTCAAAAATTTGTCAATTTTCTCGAGGAGGCATACCTTAACCTATTTCATGCTGGGGCACGATTGGGGCATATTTTATTTGACACAACGCTGTACCAACATTGTATCAAAGAGGGGAAAATTGTAGACATCGAAAATTGGTCTAGGCCTACGAGTACACATTCAACATAATTTTCTATAGTCCGTGGTCTTGATTAAATAATTTTGATTATTTAATTACCTTTTCTAACACGTATTTCCTCTATTAATTAAATACCCCTTTTTAATTAATTCATTAATAATCTTTATTCAACTTGATTAATTAAATAAATCATATTTATTTAATTATGTCCCTAACTAATTAATTCTTCCCCCTTTATCTATCAATTAAATAATTTATTATTTAATTACCCCTTTAGCATTCTTTTCCAACTATAATTAAATATCTTTATTTAATTATTCATTTAACCCCCTTTATCTATAATTAGATATTTATTATTTAATTATTCAGTTTATTCTTTTCAATAGTCAAATTAAATAAATTATCTTTATTTATTTAATATATCTTTCATTTTCGAATGTTGAATTAAATTAACATTTAATTCATTTATTAATTATTTATGTCACATTCTTCTATCAATCATTTGACTAATCATTCACTCACCTTCTTACTCGAGATCTATTTTTAGTTCTCCAGTTATCTCTAGATTTAGCACCTGTTTATCTCTGCGAGAAGACTCTCCATTACAACTATTCGATTAACTAGTTCTAACTCTTGTTTGCATTCGAATGCATTATTCTTCGAGTTATAACTTTGTCTTTTACATACAAAGTCTATTTCTTCTATTTTTGAAGATTAAGATCTTCAACTCGTGTTCTAACTCGCATTCTAACTTAGTCTCTATCTTGCAGTCTTTCCTAAATTCGTGTTCTAACTCACATTCTATCTAAGACATAAATCTCATCGCATGGACTTCATCAATCTCATCCGTCGATCTCTCTTTCAATCTGAGCCGATTGTTCGAAAACCCAAAATCTATAAAATGGCTTGTCATTATCATTAGTCCTCCTCCTGAAATCATACACTTTTGAGAAGAAAATTATCTTCGATATCTTGCTTAAACATTCGACGAAGTTATGCTTGCATTCAAACACAGAAATCTGAGGGCAAGAATACTAAAAAGGAAAAATAGAGAAGAGCAATCAAGATAATTCAAAGGAGTAAACGCATATTCGGTGAGAGATTTCCATTAATTTTTTTAGTTTATTATGTTTACTTATTCGTTCTTTGTTATTTAATTTTAGATTATTATTTAGATTAGGATTAAAATCGTTTATTCTAGTTGTAGATTATCTCTTCATCGCATATCATTTTAATCTATGTTACAAATAGTTATATTGAGTAAGGTGAGGGATTTTAGGATTCCTCATGGTTGAATTAGAAAACACAATGCAACACAAAGAACTAAAGTAAGTACAATCACAAGTTCACACCCCAAATTAATTCAATTAAGGATCCCCCTAACACAATATTTGGTGCTTTATACCTAGTGTGTGCAATCACCATTTACAAATATCCCAAAATGGAATTGACCTCAATGCTTTTATAGATATCAAAAAAGACTATAAAAATGAAATTACACGCCAATATTATAATCAAAATGAACCAATAGTATCACTATGTAGAGCTCAAAATTTACACAATTAGAAAAAGTATTAGAAAAGGAGCCCATCTGAGTCCAAATGGAGCCTTTGAAGGTTCCTAAATGGAAATTCTATAGCAATAATTGTGATAGTGTGTAAATTTTGAAAAAAATGTACATCAAAATAAAAAATACGTACATCATTGTGAACTATGCAAAATAATAGCTTACAATAAAATAAATTGAAAAGGGCCTTTGTATGGCCAAGAAAAATAGTTTGAATTTTACCTCCTTCACAAGAAAGATCAATAGAGGGAGTTCTTGGCTAGGTGGTGGTTTGGTGGCAATTAATGATGTTGAAGGTAGAGGTTATGTGTTGAGGAAAAAATGGTTGAAACTTGGAACTACCATTGTGCTTAGTACAATGATGTTAGGTGGTTGTGGTTGCCTACATGAATGGGCCTAACTTTATTGGCCATGACTAAATTACATAGGTAGTGTGGGATCGTAAGCCTCAAACAAAAACAAAAATATTATTTAAAAATTGACAACTATATAAACTATGTAGGTTACAACCAATACCTAGTTATTTGTTATATTTTTTCTTATATTTATCTAAAAAATTAAATAAATAAAAGTAAATTTAATTATTTTTCATTTGATTGTAAAAAATTCTAATGTAGTTATTTTTCAAGTTGTATGATAATTTAATATATAGTGAATTTTAAATTACATTCTTATTATTTTGGGGTTAGATCATGCGAATTGTTTTTCATCAACATTTCATATTATACTCTATGTTCCATCATCAAGATAAGATCCTAGAGAAGAGAATTGAATGTTATGTGACATGGTAGGTTTGATTTTGACACAAATGCTCCAAAGTGATGATTGCCTATTAGATTTGGAAAGCACCTCCCAAATGAAAACTTTCAATTGTTTTTTCTCCAATATCCAATTTGGATGAAATGACAGGAAAATTGACTATCATAGATGTTTTGGATTTGATGGTAAACTCATATTTGCTCCATCAAGATAGAAAATGTACCTACATTACAAAGCCACAAATATGAACTCCCTAGAATCTAGTTTTTTATCAAACTTTTCTAATTCTCTAGATAATTGTTTAATAGAAGAGATGATCATAGTAAGTTTTTCAAGAAAAAAGGATTTTTAATATTAAATCTTCAAATAAGACTAACCTAAGGCACTATCTCACTTTGATGCCATATAATATTTAGCTATGGAGATAGCCACCCAAGATCACAAAATCCTAAGAAAGCACAAAGAACTCAAAAGATTAATATAATAGAATAAATTATATTCTAATAAAAAGATGTAATACAATGAGTTTCACCTATATGAGAGAAAGAGGTGGGTATATATAAGATACATCACCAAGATAGGTGAATGCAGAACCAATGGGGGATAAAGGAGATAACATCACATGTGTGCACATCTCCACCAAATAAGAAAACATGTCACATGATGCAATGCATAACCTAACCAAATAAATACCTACCTAAGTAAGCTTATCCTATCTTAGGTGTGCAATATTCAATAAACTAAATGGTGCATAATAAAATAATGCACTAACATATAGGCCTTGATAATATTTAGTTGGATGTTCTTGTTATGTAACGTTTTACCTATAGAGATGATGAGGGGCACAAGGCTTGATCCAAGTGTAACTTTATGTGGTAATTTCATTATCACACTTAGCATTATACAACCTCTATACACACAATACTTGCACAAAAGTGTGCAACATTACTCACATGTATCTTCAAATACGCATATTATCATTCAACAACACACATACTTGTGTTTAGTTGAATTGTATGTGTAAAACATGTTAGGAGCATCTACACCATAAAAAAAAGCCATCATATTTCATAACACTTGCTGACATTCATACCACAGGGAAAAAACACCATTTCTCTTTGACATTGGCACGAATAGCCATGCCATAGGAAACAACACTATACATGTTTGACACTTGGTGACATCCTATCAATATATGCTACATGGCTATGTGTTGGTAATATGTTATCATCTATGTGGAATTGAAATAATGACCTAATTGTAACTCATGTATAAATAATTACATTTTACATCTTGTACAAGTAGATTGGAATTAGTATATTCACATCTTAACCCCATACAAATATTTCCCTAGTAGTCATTGTGAATAAAATTGGCATATCTTTCATTAGTCTTTCATGCATTAATTATGTAATTGCTTTATGATTTTTTTCTTCCATTTAAATGTTACATGATCTTACATATTACTAGATAACACATAATATCATCCCATAAACCACCTAGGATCTTGATCATTGGCATCAAATCTAATCTCTTTTTTCAAGCTTGTTCACACACACACAATAATAACAAAAGGAGGGTTGTACACTCAATTCAATTTCTTAAAACTCAAACACACTAGTAAAAAAGTAAAGTGGTTGATGAATGTGTAGCTAAGGTTCCAAAACATATTCAAATAATTGTTAAAATGTTGTAGAAACAAAATTCCAATAAATCTTTATATACTTACATGAATTCATGCATCAACTTGGAAAAACATAACACCTTAAATTTCATGTTCTTGTGCAACACCAAAATCTTTTTCAAAGTTTAAGTAAATCTTTATACAACTATGTTTGAAGGAAAAATTGATGTCATGACATTGTATATTTGAATTTGATAGTTCAAGGCATATTTTTTTATGAATAATTTCATTAATGCCATTTTTTTCTTCTTAGTGTCAAAAATGTCCATTTCAATGTCCCACTGGTGGTAAGTGCTTAGTGCATATCATGATAGGTATCACCAACCTATTTAGTCAATGTTTTGGGAGTAATTTTACTCCCAAAGACATTACAAGGATGAATATGTGAAGTTCCAATAGTTGAATTGACTAAGGAGCAAATGGTATAAAATTGTGTCAAATAAAATAACTAATTTACAATTTGCATGAGAATATCTTAAAGAAAAACGAGTTCTCAAATACATTAGTGTATTTCCACCTTACATCCATGCTAAAATGGATTTCTCAATTTTAGATACAATAGATCAAATATTTTACAATACATCCAAGATTCAAGCCAAGGTAAAGCTTAAGAAAAACTTATCCTTGTGAAAGAACAAGCCCATATAGGAAACTAGCTACAATTATTTAATGTAGAAAAATTCTACAATGCAAAATCAATCACAACACTCCAAAATAACTACACAAGTCATCAAATATCCTCATTATTTGTATCAACGGAACATGACTGATAAGTCACATAAAGGTGATATGTGGTGTCATCACCATCACACTAGTTCTTATAGTGACATTGAAAGTCATACATAATAGTCACTTGTTCTGCAAGACATGTCATATTTTGAGAAATTTAAGGATATTGATTAAGAGGCACAATGAGTTAACATCAACATTATGAAAACACTTCAGAGGAATGTGAATGTCTTTTACATACAAATTTTTGGGTCAATAAATAACCTGTGCATGTCATTATTGACAACTACAACCAAAAATATCATCACAAATTATGTATTCATGTACTTGGGTCTTTCCAAAAATACACATCTAAACCCCCACTTTCTAGAATGGTTACAAGGTAAGGGTATTCAAGTGAGTTGATAATGCATTTTCAAGTATACACTCAAACCTATGAAAGACACCATCACTTGGGATGTGGCACTTCTAGAAGTCTATGAAATCCTACATGGAAGGCCATGTGGAAAAACTTGTGTTTCTCATGGTTCATCTAGAAGCACTGGCACTAGAAAATATGTAAGTAATAGTAATATACATGACCCAACATAATTGCAAGAGCAATAACTTGACAAGGTACTACAAAGTATGAAGGAATATTTGACTAAAGCAAGGCTCTTCAAACACAATGAATTGTGCAACCAAATTGATTTGGTTCCTAGATTGCCTCCCAATTAGTCCTCTGTATCATAAATTTCTAGAAAGAGAATGGTGAATTTTGGTGCCAAATCTAAGAGCTAATCAAGTAAGGAAAGGATTAGCCTAGTGTAAGAGCTAGTAAAAAATGTTTTGGTACCATGTAATATTTGGCTATGGAGATATCTACCAAAGCTCAATAAAATCTAAAGGCAAGCATAAATAAATAAAAATATTAATATAATAGAATAATTATATTCTAATCAAAGAATGCAATATAATGAGATTAGCCCATATGAGAGAAAGAGGTGAGTATATATAGAATATACCACCAAGAGATGTGAATGTGCAACTAATTGGGATAAAAGAGATGTAGTCATATGTGTGCACACCATATTCACTAAATAAGGAAAGAAAAACTCACATGATGTAGTACGACTTTCCCTAGTAGATATATACCTAAGTAATCATATATTATCCTAGGTGTACAACGTGTAGCAAAGTAAATAAACCAAATGCTAAAAATAACATAGTTTAAATATATAGCCCTTGAGAATGTTGATTTGGATGGTTTTATTGTATAATTTTTTATCTATATCTATGATGAGGCGAACAAGGCTTGATTTGAGTGTAATATTTTGTGGTGGTTTTTGTTGTCACATGAAATTGTACCATACTGAACGTGTGGTTCAACATTCAAATGGAACAATAGAAGTAACCTCAAGGTGTGGGACCTGGTGAATGAGGTCAAATCTGTAGAGAAGGTTGAATTCCTTTCTAAGCTAGATGCAACAATATTGGTCCAACCCAACACTGGATAACTCTACATTAATCCTAATCTATCAACATGTAGAAGGAAAAAGGAGAAGAGAATGCTAAAATTTGAAAAGATAACGGTGTACCAATATTAAAGATGTTTCTTCCTACCTATGATTTCCTAGAGTATCAAAAAAATCACTAAAGAAGCTTACATAGTTCCCTGATTCATCAATTTTATAAGTAAGCATGAAGGGTGAGGCTTGAAGGATCATAAAAGGGGTAGAGATTACCCAAAATCAACACTTAAAAAATTTATCACAACCATTACATCCTAGAAAAAGTGATAAGAGTTCATGCATGTATAGAGGTATCAAACAGTATAAAGGATGCAAGCACTGAGAAGAGGTAAATAGTGGTTTTATTAACACAAAAGCATAAAATCCAATTTTATAGTTGTAGAATGCAAATGTTTTATAAGTATACTAAAGAAAACCCAGGGAAGAACCCTTAAAATGAGCACAAAATTTCCTTATATTCTAAAGGTCATAAAAGAAAGAGGGAACTTGTGGCAACGACAAAAACCTTAGCCACAAACATGCAAATCATGTGTAGACATGTGTCCACCCTAAAAATTACGTTGAAAGCCTCCAAAAATGGCCCTAACATCCACACCATACTTCCAGATTGATGAATTTGTGGATAGAGAGCAAAAACTCCCACAAAATATGTGACAAAATCATGGCTAGGGATGGCTCTCTAACAAAAAAGTAGTTTTCAAATAATAAATGAAGCATGGATGTCATTTTTTCTAATTGGAGTTGGTAAAAAATACATTTAAAATGTTCCTCTAGCTCTACGAATCAGAATTGGTAGTTGAGGAAGTCGCTACAATATTAATGGTGATTCTGAGTTGAAACGCGAAAATCTAGCAGACTTTGTCTAGAAATTACATGGGACCCGAAGTTACAACATAACAAAAGGGAAGGGAAAAAGAAATGGGAAATGGGGAAGGAACGTGGACAAGCCAAACCCAAAGTTCCAATGGGACCCAAGGATGAAGAAAGCGGGAGTGGGGATAGGGAAAGGACATGGAAATATCAAAACGAGACTCAAAGTTTCAATAGGACTTGAGGAGGAAGAAAGCGGGAGAGGGGATAGGGAAATCACATGGACATTTGGACTTTATCCAAATGTCCAAGTGAGACTCAAAGTTTTGATGGGACTCAAGGAGGAAGAAAGTGGGAGTAGGGATAGGGAAAGAACATGGACATTTGGGCTTTGTCCAAATATCCAAGCGAGACTCAAATTTTTGACGAGACCTAAGGAGGAAGAAAGTGAGAGTACGGATAGGTAAAGGATATGGACATTTGGACAAAGTCCAAATGTTCAAGCAGGACCCAAAGTTCCAATGGGACCCGAGGAGGAAGAAAGTGAGAGCAGGGGTAGGGAAAGGACAATCCAAATGTCCAAGCGGACCCTGAAGCTCCAATGGGACAAAAAGGTCTAGATAGGCCTAAACTTAGCCAATTTTAGGATTTTTTCAAATGGGTATTTGTCTGAACTCTAGGAAAAGGAGACTACAACTACTAGAGATAATGATGAACCGTTAGATATGAGATAATGATGAATAATCCAAATTTACAATAATAGTGTACCTAAAATTTGGCTTTTGGGGGCGTTGCCCCCTAGACCCCCAATCGGGGGTATGATCCCCTCAAACCCCTCGTGCCGCCCCCCCTTTGTCATCGTATGAACAATACCTTATGTATCAATAGTAACTTATGTAATTGCAAGGTTGAGACACATTTTCCCAATAGGTATGAGCATGTTTTCTTCCTCCTCGAAAAAACAAGGAAGTTCAATAAACAAATTTGTTAGCACTTCATGTTCAACATATCTTACTTTCTTTGTGTGTCTCTCTCCAAACTGATTTTTCTCATGATCCTCTTGCAATAAGTCTATTTTTTTACTTTCACACCATATGTGATCTCATCAGTAACCAACTGCTACTTTTCTACCTCAAGCACCCCCTTCCTCTACTCACTAAACCAACTATATTTCCAAACAATAGGTCCACTTGGGAACAATGAAATGTTACTAGGGAAAAAAAGGCTGATTTGGGATGGGATCTTAGAATTTTCATTGAGTCTCTTGAAGAGGGATAAGTTCTTGAGGGAGTTTTTGATGAATATTAGATTGAGTCTCTTGATTTTCATTTACAAATCTCCTTGATAGCAAGTTGATCCAAAATGTAAGAAGTTGATTAGATTTATTTCCTTTGAACTCGAGTTAACAATAGTTTCATCTGCTCCTCCTTAGCAATCATCTCCCTTGCAAGGCATTACTCATGTTACTTTCTTTGAACTTCCATTTTTTTCTCATATATCCACTGAGACTCTATACTTCTTTGGTGAAGGTGGGTTTTATGGAAAAGCTCATGTTGTAGGTTATGCTCCTACTTGCTATCAATAGCCCTTAAATATTCTTGGAAGTTTGACAATATATTTATGATGCTCATATGTTCCAAGTTGTTCATGTTTTGTGGTTGAGTAGGAGGATAAGAATGCTTCTTGGGGATAAAATGAGCCTCTTGGGGCTGATCATAGGACTATGTAGGTTTCCATGAAGGATGAGCAGGATTGGGTGGATGGTAATAATTTAAAAAATATTAATAGCATACTATATCGGTGTTGTGTGAAACAAAAACCATAGCATTCCCAACATGATACTTTTGGTAGGGAGGCAAAAAAATTGCATTTTCATGAAATGGAGGAGCGAACATATGATGTCCATAATATTCTGACATGTCTAAGAATAAGGGGAGCTAGAAAAAATTTAATTCTTTTAAAATAAGACTAGGGGTCTACTCAACTAGAGGAACTTGGTACATACCAGCAGAGTCACCAAAATTTGATTTCAAAGCCACCAGGTGCTTGTATAATTGTCCAATGACTACAATTGTTGAGAAACACACCAGTCTTCTTAGCAAAATGAATTAAGGTTCATTAAACTTGTCCCATCGAACGTGCTAAAAAATTTTATCACATGCAATTGCACCTTGCTAAACATGTGGTTCAACATTCTAATGACACAATGGAATCAGCCTCAAGGTGTGGGACCTAGTGAATGAGGTCAAATCTACACAAAAGGTAAAATTCCTTTCTAAGCTAGATGCAACAATATTGGTATGATTTAGTTGCCTATCATGGGCTAAAATTAGCTCAATCTAAAGGTTTCAGGAAGGTTTTGATCGAGGGTGACTCTCTAAATGTTATTAAAAACCTAAAGAAATCCAACCCCCCTTTGTGGACAGTTGAATCTCTCATTTTGGATGTTGTGTAAATCTTGAACTCCTTTGATCAATGCTACATTTCCCATATCTTTAGAGAGGGAAATTGTCTTGTTGATGCTTCTTCTAACATTGGGGTTAATGATCATATGATATGGGAAGGGAACAACCCCCTCCCCATCGAAGCCCTAGCAATTTTAAATCATGATTTACAAACATGCTAAGGAGGGGGATCTTCATCATTAGCTTATTTCACATGAATTTGTTTATGTGGAAGATTATTTCTTGGTGTGATATCTATTCAGATTTTGCCTTGTGTTTTGTTGATTTGACAATCATCCGTAAGGGGTGGCTTTCTAGATTAATTATCGCCCCTTACGACCTTACCTCTCCCACACAGATTGTGGGTGGCTCTAAGGCTTTATTCTCAAGGCTTCTTCTTATTGTATGTAAATTTTTCAAGATTTTGTGGTTTATGGTGGTTGTGATCACGGGTGGTGATCGGAATAGAGTTGATCCTATCTCCTGTGAAACCTTGAAGACCAATGCAAAATTTTGGGAAAGGTTGTAGTTGGGGGGTGTTATGCCTTACATGGAGAGACTCCATGGACATGACCCTAAGTTGAAAGAGGCTTTCGTTCAAGGATGGTAAAATAGGGTATTGAAGCTTGGCGGGACTAAGTTTTATATTGTTAAGGACCTAATCGTTGAAATTATGGGTCTTTCTACTGATGGTAGGAAAGTTTACAGAGACAAGGAGTTGAGTGCTGCATTGGAAATTTTCTTCAAGGATGATGAAAGGGATAGATTGAAGAAGGAGAAATGCAGGGGTTACTATCACAACTCTATCCAGGCGATTTGGGGTGACATTGTTGAACAAACCATGAGGTACTTTACACTCGATGGACATTTCTCTATTTATTTGGTTATCATTTTTCTCTTCTCAACCATTTCAAGCATAAGAAAAAGGATTTCTTTCCTTTTTATATGCTTGCTTCCCTGGAGTGTGGTATTAGAGATCATAAGTGTAATCCCAAGAATCTTGTTCTTCATGAGGGCCTTATCCTCCTTTTTTCTAAGTATGCTAAGTCCTACATTATTCCTGATCAACCTAAGAGGGTTACTAAGGGTCGGCAGAAGAAGCTTGATTTGGAATATGACACTAGGTCTGATTTGGTGTTTGTTGATGAGGAATATGAGCCTCACTCAGATGCCTCCATGGAATTCTATTCAAATCCTCCTTCTCCTTTTGAGGAAAAGAGTGTAAATAAAGGAAAAATGCCTAAAACCCCTAATTCTAAAGAATATGAAATGGGTAGTGATGAGGTGGTTGTTGGTAAGTACCCAAGTGGAAAAATTGTGAAGGGTGATTCCTCGGGTTTGAAGAAAGGGAAGAAGATTGTTGTGGGGGATAAGGTAGGGAAACCCCCTTTGTCTGGTTTAAAGAGGAAGGTGGGTTCAAAGTGTGGGAGCTCCTAGAAGAAGGCTAAGAAGAACGTTGGCCTCAATCAAGAGGAGATTGTTAGTATTGGAGCCGATTCCCTCAATGTTGAGCCTCTACAGGTTGTTGGTGGTCAAGTTAATGTGGATTTGCAGGAACAGGGTTTGAAGGTGTAAGATAAAGGGATGAGTGTGGCTAAAGAAATTGAAAGCTCCTTACACAAGATTAAGGTTCTAATTGCTAGCTAGAAAGGGAAGGACGTTCTTGAAAGTGAAAATCTTAGTAGGGATTCCTTGGAGGACTAGACAGATGATAAATATGTCTTCAACTACAATAGGGAGGAATTACCCAATGTGTTGGGGTTGGTGAAAGATGGTACTTTAACTCTCTTCAGGATTTTTAAGTGTGCTTTCAACAAATTGAATCTCACTAATGTGAAGGTTCATGGTCTAGTTAGTAAAGCTAGGATTCCTATACTCCTTCAAAGCCTTCTTTGCATATTCAAATCAATTAGCTTTTTGATGCAATGAAAATCATTACTGATGAGATGTTGAAGCTAAAAAAAACTTTTGAAATGAGGATTGTGGCTTTTGAAGAAAATTTGGATCGGGCTTATCAGAAATTGGACAAGGTTTGGATGTTAGCAAGTCTATTATGAAGCCAAGGGTCTATATTTTCTCAATGAGAAGGCGAGGAAGTTGATGGAGGAAGCATCGGGTGGGAAGGATGTTACTGGTAATGTGGCTAGCCTTCCTAGTGTTTTGATTAGAGAGGTTAGTGATAAGGGTCCCTATACTAGGACTCGTAATAAAACTAA
This sequence comes from Sequoiadendron giganteum, assembly GCA_007115665.2. NCBI lineage: Eukaryota > Viridiplantae > Streptophyta > Pinopsida > Cupressales > Cupressaceae > Sequoiadendron > Sequoiadendron giganteum. The sequence continues at coordinate 453,538,257 of CM021105.1, forward strand.
GCTAAATGTTTGGATTCCTTCCAAGGAGGTCACTAAGGTCATGGAAGTGCACCAGAAGATTATTGATAGTGATATGGAGGTGGTTGATATCTTAAAGAATTTATAGTTCCTTGTTGTTTTTGTACCTCTTTTCTAGTAGCTATTTTGCTAGTTTTTTGTTGCTTGTTGGCTTCTCATTAGTTTATCTATTTATCTTTTGATGTTGTGTTATTTTTTGTAAATGGTTTCAGGGCCCCTTCAAAACCTATTTCTCCTCTAATAGAAAACAATATTGGTATTACCCAACATCGAATAACTCTACACTAATTATAATCTATCAACTTGTAGAAGGAAAAGGGAGAAGACAATGCTAAAATTTAAAAATATGGTGGTGCACCAAGATTAAATATGTTTCTCTCTACCTATGATTGCACATAATATCAAAAAAATTGCTACATAAGCTTACATAGTTCCTTGTTTCATCAGTTTTATAAGAAAACATGAAGGTTGAGGTCTGAAAGATCAATAAAGGGGTAGATATTGCCCACAATCAACACTTACAAAAAATTAGCACAATAATAAATCCTAGAAAAAGTGATAAGAGTTTGTGCATGTATAGAGGTATCAAACATTAAAAATGATATTGTTGGAGTTAATAGTGAACCCCACAACTCCCAAAAATCACCTACAACCAAAATGCATATTGCATAAGAGAGATCAAAGCAATTGATTTTCTATGAAACTAGGAGAGAAAATATTGATCCATAAAAACATTGGATATGCCCTCTATATTGAATAATGAATACCTGGATAATAATTACAATGAAGGATCAATCTTTATAAAAGGAAAAAGTGAACCCTAGATGAGGATTTGATTAGATTCTGACAAGTGTCATCATCTCATGTAATGAGACAACTTAACCTATAAATAGTCCAATCTAATAATAAAAAATCACTCCTAAGTTTAGCTTTAATAATTAAAGTAATAAGGGGCCTAACGATTAATTAATGATTAATTAATTATCAAGTGACGTCCTAATTACTACAACAACTCCTTAAGATCAACTTAGGGAGAAGCTAAGAAATACTAATGAAGAATACAATGATGATGCATGTATGGGTCTCGGCTACAAGTCATGATGAGGTACTCATGTACAAACAAAAGAATCTCTCATAACCAAAGAAAAGGAGAAACCCACATGGGAAAAACTTCTCTCTAAAAGAGAGAAAATGAAATACTTCACTAGTAAAAGAATGTTAAAAAAACTCAATGTGACCCCCAAGGAATTCTTCTATCACACAATTACAATAGATTCCCTCCATCAGGAGAGAGAAAATGAGGATATGAATTCCCCCCATAAAGAAAGAGTTGATGTGCCAATGGTGAAATCATGAAGAAAAAACACGATTTATTGCCTGCAAATAACATTTATCCCCTTAGGATGAAATAGATCCATTGGTGATTGGAGAAGCCATTCCCAAAAAATGGAAGAATCAAGAATCCAAATCCAAATGATGTGTACCTTTGAAAAGTGCTTAAGTGTCCACAATTTGGAAAGTGATGATGCTAATCCAAAAACCTGTGAAAAATGATGTAGAAAAAGCTCCAAAGATGATGAAGATGATGGTAGGCTAAAAATGATGATGTGGTTGTCAATAAAGAGGATATGAATGTCCTCAAAGTGATCCTCCAAATATACAATTTGAGACTCTACAAACAAGGATGATATGTCTGCAAGATATGAATCCCAAGTAATTATGTCTAAAAGAAGATGAATTCCCTACTACATTGAACCAATAGGAGCCAAATATGTGGTGATGCCAAAATGATCATGAAAAATAGAAGATGAATATGAAGTCTTGATCTGAAGAGTGAGAACATGAAGACAAGTCATTGAACCATCAAAATATGCAAGGCTTGTGATATACTCAAGCTCCTCTAAAGTATCATCATCAAAGGGTAGGCAATCTGAATATGTAAGAGGAGTGAGACAATATACAATAGGATCCTCTAGGTATGGAGAGATATGAGGGTCTCCATGGATCTCCCAAAGTCAATTCAAAAGCATGTGGGCGAAATCAATGTATGATACAACACATAGTGTCAAGATCAACACTAGAACAAATCACTCCTACAACATGATCATTGATAATACCCCATGTTGAATAACTCCTTCATGTGTTTGGTATAGGTATGAGTCCAAAAAGATAAGGAAAAATATCAAGCCACTTGAGATTTGTCAAGATGTCATTTTTCCAAGACTCATAGTTATATTTTACCATGATGACCACATAAGAAAGAATAGAAAAACCCATGATAATTCCTAAAATAAAAAATCAGAGACTCAAAAACTTAGTACACGTAAAGCAAATCAAATGAAGTCATCTCACACTAACAAACCATTTCTAAGTGTTGAGACATCCAAATAATTGAAAAAAAAATGTGAAATCACCAAAAATTGAATAAAATGTACATGGGGAAGGTTCTAGAAAAAGTGTATGAATGGATCTAAAGAGCTCTGAAATAAATTTCCAACATCACTAGAATCACAAAAATTAGAGATGCAGGAAATCACTTATGAGCTCAAAAGAAAAAAATGAAGATGTGACTTTGATTGAGAATAAAATAAACTAGCAACAAAATATGATGATGAGACCTATACCATTAGAAATTTCTCAGAACTAGCTTTTTGATGACATCTCACTTTCCCAATTTCGATACCGTATGCCCAAGCTATGCCAAAATGAAAAAATCTACTCCTTTAGGGAAAATTAGGGATTGAAGAGAGGACTTGAGTGACCAGCTATATGATGATGTCATCATGACATTAATAGAAGGAATATCTAGGGAATATTCCCTTCATCGCCAAAAGTCATCAGATTCCTTCGCTCATCGAAACATTCATTGTAGGTTCTTGAATATAACTTTGTTCTACCAGAATATTCTTAGTTTTTTATAAGATTTATCGGTAGTTAGAAAACTTTGTTGGCAGTCAAGATTTTACATCACTTGTTAGATTTTGATTTGGTGGTGTTGGATTTTCCAAAGTGTTAGCTTTAAATATCCACCTATGTGTGTTTAGTCGATTGGAAGTCAATGATGGTGAAGATACTATCATCGATGACAAATATATCATCGTTTGATTTACAGGATGCCTCAAAATAGCAATCAACTATTGTGTGGGGCCTGTGGGAGAGCAATATGGACAATATAGGGGCCTGGAAAGGTACGCTTGCAGTAGGGCGGCATACAAAAGGCCTATTTTTTTCCTTTTTATTTTTAGAATATTTAAAAAAATAAAATTTTTTTTTGTAAACCCAATAGCTATGCATGAAGTTTGAGAGAGTGATGGCACCTGGGTACACGTGCAAGATTGTATGGTCATAAAATTGTATAAATTATTATAATCGAATCTTACGTAGCTAAAAAAATTACTTTTTTTTAACTTCTCCAAATTTGACGAATTGAACCTTAGGTTTTCAATCATTCTAGACTCAAAGGTAATGTTTGTTTCATGCTAGGGTGAGCCAATTTTTCCCTCAAGGCCGAATCTCTCAAAATTTAGATAGGAAGTCACAGATCTGGTGCTCTGATACCATGTTGGAGTTGATAATGAACCCACAACTCCCAGAAATCACTTGCAACCAAAATGCTTATCACATCAAAGTAACCATTTTGCTATGTAACCAAGAGAGAAAAGATTGATCCACAAAAGCATCTAATATGCCCTCTATATTGAATAATGAATACTTGGATAATAATTACAATGAAGGATCAATCCTTATAAAAGGAAAAAGAAAACACTAGATGAGGATTTGATTAGATTGTGACAAGTGTCATCATCTCATGCAATGAGAAAACTTACCTATAAATAGCCCAATATAATAATAAAAATCACTCCTAATTTTAGTTTAATTAATTAAAGTAATAAGGGATCTAATAATTAAGTAATTATTAATTTATTATCAAATTACTCCAACAAATACAAGCATTGAGAAGAGGTAAATAATGATTTTATTAACATAGAGGCATAAAAACCATTTTTATAATTGTAGAATGCAAATTTTGCATAAGTCTACTAGGGAAAACCTAGGGAAGAACCCTTACATGAGCACAAAAGTGCCTTATATTCAAAGGTCATAGGAGAAAGAGGGAACATGTGGCAAAGATAAAAACCCTAGCCACAAACTTGTAAATCATGTGTTAACATGTGTCAATCCAAAAAATCAAGTTGGAAGCCTCCCAAAATGGCCTTGACATCTATACCATGCTTCCACATTGATGAATCCATACATAAAGAGCAGAAACTCGCATAAAATCCATGGAAAAAATGTGGCTAGGGATGGTCCTCTAACAAAAAGGTAGTCTACGAACAATAAATGAAGCATGGGCACCATTTTTTCTACTTAGATTTGGTAAAAAATACATTTAAAATCTTTGTGTAGCTCTACAAATTAGATCTGTAAATTGAGGAAGTCATTACAACATTATTGGCAATTCTAGGTTGAAACGTGAAAATCTGGAAGACTTTATCCAGAAATCTCATGGTACTCAAAGTTGCAATAGAACCAAAGGGAAGTAAAAATTGAATGAGAAATGGGTAAGGAACATTCCAAATGTCCCAACAGGACTAGAAGTTCTAATGAGACCCAAGGAGGAAAAAACCAAGAGCGGGTATAGGGAAAGGACACAAAAATGTCCAAGTGGGACCCAAAGTTTCCACAGGAACTGAGGAGGAAGAAAGTGGGAGAGGGGATAGGGAAAGGACATGGAAATTTGGACTTTTATCAAATGTCCAAGAGGTACCCAAAGTTCCAAAAAGACTCAAGGAGGAAGAAAATGAGAGTGGGGATAGGGAAAGTACATTGTCCAAATGTTCAAGCAAGACCAGAAGTTCTGATGGGACCTAAGGAGGAAGAAAGCGAAAGAAAGGATAGGGAAAGGATATGGACATTCCAATTAGGAGTCAAAGTTTTGACAAGACCCGAAGAGGTGGAAAGCAGGATTTGGGGTAGGGAAAGGGCATGTCCAATAGGGACCCAAAGCTCTGACAGGACTAAAAGGTCCAAATAAGCCTAGACAACCAATTTTAGGATTTTTTCAAATGGGTATCTGACTGAAGTATAGGAATAGGAGACTACAACTACTGGAGGCATATTTGAGCATAATAAACCCATTAAGATTTCTCAAATCGGTTATAATTGATGAGAAATAAAAAGGAGGCACAAAGTGGCAACATTTTTGGCATCTTCAATGGGGTGATTGATTGTTAATCATAGAATCCAAGGGGCTTATTAGTCCACTAGGCACAAAATCATAAGGGGAACTACAACAATTTACCTTTCTCAAAAATGCACATGACACATGTGCAAACTTTCACTTGAAGGAAAACAAAAACACCTAGACTAACCTAAATTCATAAAATGACCCAAAAAAACTATTGATTTATTTTACTATGCTAAATTCTTGGAAGTCCTCAATATAGTAAAGATACTCCTCAAAATCCCCTATATTTCTCAAGAATTTCCCAAAGGTCCCAAGGTAATTTTCAGAATGTTAGTATTGGATCGAGCCATGCAAGATAAACAAGCACAAACTTCTACCTACAAGATGTAAAAAACAAACTATGTAAGAAAAATGTTGGGAATAGGATGCCATTTAATTGCAATCCTAAACATATTTCATGTATCTCCTAAGTCCTTGGAAAGTGTTCCCCGACACTAGAATTAGAAAGAGATTAAATTCAAATGAAATGAACATGTATATTGACATTTGTAATTATTCATAAATAATAACATGTGGGGACATCCAAGAAGAGTTCATAGAACATGAGGCGCCCACATGGAAGGTGGAACCCACCTTGCTTCAATTAACTATTTGGAGGATTGATAACACTTTAGTAATGCATGTTTAGATCCTAAAAATTAGGGATTGATATTCACATGAGTGGTGTGGCACTATCAATTCAATATCAGTTCAGTATCAGTTTAGTTTAGTTTAGTTTAGTTATGGTTCAATTATCTTCAGTTGCATGTAGTTATTTTGAGTTGTATACTAGTTGACTTGACCAATGACTTTAGTTGCATGACAAATAACAGGTGGATACTTTCAGTTAAGTGGGGATGATCAATCATGCATAATATTTGCATGAATTGGTGGAGAGATATGTTTCAGTTAACTAAGATTGACTTGGGACCACCTTGGGCGCCCAAGTTGGCATCTTTTAGTTAGCATCTTTTGCATGAGAAGATATTTACAAGGATCAATCAAGTGGGGACCATTCTTGGGCGCCAACTTTGAGGTGATGTTTACACGATATATTCTTGACCAAAGTTCAGTTAAGTGTTCAGTTTGGGGCACCTAAATTGAGGAAGACTTTGATTTGACTTCAAATTACATTGTGGAACTCTACTTTCCCAATCTAGGCATAGATTTTTGTGAAGGGATTTATGGTCTTATATTGTACAACTCTTATGAGTTTACATGCTCATAATTGTCTATTTATTGCAGCAAGTTTATGAGAGTTCTATGAGAGCTTTTTGCAGGTTGTGAAGAAAGATTGTTGAAGGCAAGGAAGCGTATCAATCAAGGATTGATATAGTATTATTGTAATCTTGTTCTAAGGTTAAAATATACAATCACTATTGGTTCTTATGGAGTTTTTTCCCAAAGGGGTTTCTCCATGTATATGTTGTGTCACTTCTATCTTCTTGTCTCATTCTTCTACAATCTTTTGTCTCTTTTTACAATTGGTAAAATTGATCTAAACAGATTAATCATACACAAATAATTGTGACAAAGAACACTTAATTAGATCTACAGTCTCATAGTTTTACAAGTTTTAAGCTACAATATTACCGTCATTTCCAATATTTGGTATCATAGCTAATGGTTGGTTAGGGTTTGGGACACCTTTCTCTTAAAATTTTGAAGGTTTTTTGGCTATAGTGGGAGCTTTTACTATTGTGTTATTGCAGATTTGTAAAAGAAGTGTAATACAATGAGTTCTACTTCTCATCTAGATATTGAAAGATTCAATGAATCTAGTTATGAGATGTGGAAACTAAAAATGGAGGATCTCCTTGAAGAGAGAGGTCAATGGTTAGTTGTTTGTAATGAGACAAATCCATCTACAACAATGTCAGATGAAGATTGGGATAAGCTTGATAAGAAGGCAAGAGGGACCATAAGGTTATGTCTTACTGATGTTGTTCTCTTGAATTTTTTAGATGAAGCTACCACATATAAATTGTGAAAGAGGATAGGTGATATCTATCAAACCAAAAGTCTTACTAATAAGTTGCATTTGAAAAGACAGTTGTATTCTTTAAATATGAAAGATGGTGATTTTGTTTCACATCATTTAAATGCTTTCAATTTTATTCTAATTTAGTTAGCATATGTAGATGTAAAGCTAGAAGATGAAGATAAATGAATTTTATTACTTTGTTCTTTACCAGAGTCTTGGGAAAATATAATTGTTGCTATCAATGGTAGTGGTGCAGATCCTAAGATGGACAATATAATTCCTAATATCCTATCAAAGGAGATGAGGAGGAAATCTAAAAAAGGATCCCAATATGCCTTGTTTGTAAGAGATAGGCCTAAGGAAAAGGAACCTAAGGGAGACAAGAAAGGAAAGCGTAAGTCTAAAGGACGGTATAAAACCCCTAGTAAGAGTAAGGTAAAGTGTTGGAACTGTGGGAAACTGGGACATGTAAAGAAGGATTGTAAAAACAAGAAAAAGAGTTTTGATGCTTCTACAGAGAAATCCTCGGATGACGGTAATGATGCATTGATAATTTCATGTAAAACTGTCACTGATGAATTCTGGCTTATTGATTTAGGTTGCTCCTATCATATGACTCCTAACAAGGAGTGGTTCACTAAGTATACTGCATATGATGGAGTGAATGTATTCTTTGGAGATAATAGCACAACAAAGATTGTGGGAAAAGGAGAGGTAAAGTTGTGTTTCAGTGATGATAAGGTTAAGACCCTTAATGATTTTTTACATATTCTAGGACTTGCTAGAAATCTACTTTATGTATCTAAGTTCAATGATTCTGGAATGCATGTGACATTTGACAAAAGTGGTTGCAGATTGGTGAAAGGGAATATGGTGGTTGCTAAAGGATCTCGGATTAGGAATTTGTTTAAGCTTAATACCTCCAATTTGAATAAATCAACCAATGTAACTAAAGCTAAAAATACATGTATGGTGTGGCATCATAGATTGGACCACAGTGCTGAAAAAGGTCTTAGGACCATTCTTAATAAGAAATTGGTTGACGATATTCCTAATTATAAAATTGGCGAAAATGATTTTTGTGAGCATTGTGTGTTTGGAAAGAAATCTAGATCTTCATTTCCTATTGGAACAAATAAAGCTAAAATATTATTAGAGATTATTCATTCAGATGTTATGAGTCTTGTGGATATTGACTCTATTGGAAAATCCAAATATTATGTCACATTTATTGATGATGTCTCAAGATACACTTGGATATATTTTATGCATAATAAATTCGATGTATTCAATAAGTCTAAAGAATTTAAGGCTTGAGTTGAGAAACAATCATATCATAAGATAAAAGTGTTGAGATCAAATAATGGTGGTGAATATTGTTCTAAGGAATTTGATGATTATTGTAAGCATGCAGGAATTGTGAGACAAAAAACTACTCCATATACACCTCAACAAAATGGAGTAGAAAAAAGGATGAACCAAACCTTAATGGAAAGGGCCAGAAGTATGTTAAGTAGTACTAAGCTAGATTGGTGCCTTTGGGCTGAGGCTGTAAGTACTTCTTGTTATTTAATCAATAGATCTCCCAGTTCATCTATTGAAGATAAAACCCCTTACGAAATGTGGTTAGGTAGGTGTGAGACGAGGATTTTAGTATGGGCCGATTATGCTTGATCCATGAAGAATTGAAGCATATTCATGCCACTAATACTCGAATCTCAACAAGATCATTCAAATGAAAGTTAAACTAAACATTTATTGAAACAAAGTGTTCTAAACTATGAAAGCATTTAAAATGTCTACTCTAATCCATATGAAACTTATCTCGTTGTGGAATTGGTGTCGTGTTGATGTGGAACAACGACCCTTTCCCAATCTCGTGATTAGTGAGCTTGTTCCAATCGATTCTATTGAAGAGAATCGATGAAATGATTGTGATATATAGATGAAAACATGATTTATGCTAAAATGAACATGATGCAAGAGTTAATCTAACATGATTTTATGCTAAAAAATGTAGATATACAATTTCTAAGCTAATCCAAATGAGATTTAAGCTAAAAAGATACAAACCCTAATTAAAAACAAGCTAAGATGGATGCATGGAAACCATTAATGGAAGATTAAAGCTATTATGCAATGAAAAATGGACTAAAATATGCTAAATGTGAGTAAAGTATGAGTGTGAGATGGATGATTTTCAACAGCATAATTTTTCTATAAAAAAGATTCATTTGTCTCCAAATAGTGACCTATTTATAGGAGAGCAAATGAGAAATGAAGGGTTGATATTGAAAATATTAATCAACGGTCAAGGATGAAAGGAAGAGGAGGCATGGATCATGAATTCTCATCAATGGATGAGACTGCATGATGGGATTTAATCAAGGGTTTACACTTGCTTCAAACAAACACACTTTTGACTTGCACACACAGGTCAAAGGTAACTTGTTCAAAATGTTAAAAGATAACTTGTAATTCAAGTTACAAGGTAACTTGCATTTAAAGTCAAGTGAAAATATCCCTTTTTAAAATGATGGAGAAATAAGAATATTCTTTTGGAATATTCCTTATATGGGTGAGGAAAAAGGCATTTTGCAAATTAAAACAAAGTTTTAATTGTGCAAAAAGGGGATATGGAATATTCCATGGGAATATTCCCTTTGATTAGAGGAAAATTAGTTTAATTGCTAATTAAACAAGATTTAATTTATGCAATTACAGGATTTGGAGGAATAAATTTGTATTTATTAAATTAGATGATTTAATAAATGGGAAAAGGGGGAGATGACATTTAATTAAATAACTTAGGGTTATTTAATTAAATTAGAAGACTTAGAAAATTAAATTAAATATGTTGATTTATTTAATTTAATTAGATGAAATGTTAGCATGAAAGGGGGTGAATTAACCCGATTGAATTAATGAGGTTAATGGATGCAAATGATGTAATTAATTAAATATCTAAGGTAAATTAATCAATTAAGCGAAAAAAGGATGGATTTTAGGATGAAATGATGTTAGTTAACCAATGTGATCCATCGAGACATTTTTAGGTGTCTACATTTTTCCCCTCTTTGAAGCAATGTACTCGTTGCATTGGTTCAAAGACTGATGATGATTTCAATGTTGATTTTGATGTTGATGATGATGCAGAAACATATATCGATGATCTTTTTGAGATGTTAATAGCCAAGCTAAAGTTGATTGATTTGATTGATTGATTGATTGATAACATTGCTGAGGATTCACAACAATGCAAGGATTATGTTGAAAAACGCAAGGATTCATAGGGAATGATATATCCCAATGATGGTTTATTTGATAGATGTGATCAATATTTGCTAGCAAGGCTAGGAAAAAAATTCATTAAATGATTTGATATCAATATGATCGAAAGATGGTTGGCTGCCCCCTCGAGAGATCCATCGAAGAATGAAGTGTTCCAATCAGGCTCATGATAGGTGAAAATCATACTTATGCTTGAGATGCTTGAGATTTTAGGTTGCTTTTGAATCAATTGAGTTGCAACTTTTCAAATTGTTGAGTTGAAGATGATACAGATGCCCCATTATGCCCCAGTGGAAGAGGGATTTCTAGTAAAGAGGATGAAAAATAGTTCCTGGAAATCTCATATGTTGATGTAGACATATTTCATGATGTAAAGACAATCATCGGCTATGGGTAGCCTCATGTATATGTCGATGTAGATCACATAGATTTGATGCTTGGATAGAATTCTTAGTAAAGATAGAAGAATAAGAAGAATAAGATGAATGGATTGACCATTGATTTTGATGATTACTTCAAAAGATCCAACAAGTCTATGATCCATTGAGACTTTATTAGAGATGGTGATGAGACAATGCAAGATGCTGGATGAATGCAGGATGGTGACGTGCTCACATATCGAGATTGGGATTTTTCGTCTTTCCTTATTGTTTGATATAACACATAGACATGATGCATCAAGGTACTGATAACCAGGATGGCGTTCTATCTAGTGTAATGGACATTGACTTGACAAATAGATATGATAGTTCTTGTTCACACCTTGACATACAAAAACATCGTTGGAATGTAAGTTAGAAGCTTAGAATACATTGGACCAAAACATAGGCAATAGTCAACAACATACCCCAAACAACCTTCCTACACAACTAAGCAAGTATGTGCCAAGATTGTATTACAAGAATACCCACAAGCACAACAAATTAAATATCATGATCGATGCCTCATTCCTTTCTCTCTAAATCATTTTGATAGACATCATCGAGAGGTCCTAGGAATGGGTCATTAAAATAAATCAGAAGAAAAGATCAAAGATAAACAATCACTGTCATCTATATCTCTTTCCTTGTTTAATTTAGCTAAAATGATAACTGATACTGATGCCCATTGTAGGAAGGATACATCCTAGGACATGTTGATCAGAGGTTGTTTGATGTTAGGATGATGATGCTAAGATGAGTCATTGATACAAACTTCACTAACGTATTTACCTATGATCTAGAGTTTAGACTTTGACACTTAGGTTCTCACGTTATGACTTGCTATACTTGCTTTCTATTTGACTTACCAAAGGGTGAAGGCAACGATAAAATTTATTATGGGTGAAAGTTTATTACGGGTGAAAGCGAGATGGATGGGTGGTTTTGGGTTTTCTGGAATATTTCAATGTTTTTGGTATTTTGAAAATGTTTTGAGGTTGTTTTGGGTATTTTAAAAGTTTATGTGAATGTTTAGGTTTTTTATTATTTGAGGTTGTTTAGGGTTTTCCAAGGTTTTCCAATGTTTTTGGCATTTTCTAGTATATTTGGATGTTTAAGGCTTTTCTGATTTTTGAATGTTTTGGGAGTTTTTGGAATATTTGAATGTTTAGGGATCTTCCAAGATTATAACCAAGAACCTAACCTAAAAGACCTATCCTAGGGACCTTGGGGGTTGATCAAAGATAATCCTTGCCTACGTTATTCACATAGAGATTATGTAGTTCAACCGACTTGACAAGATGAGAAATGCATAGGTGATGGAAACCCAATTTATTATGACGGACTCATAAAGGACTGACCTAGGGTGTCTCGGGGGCACATCAATGATGGCCTTTCCTACGTTCAAGCTTAGAGACCCGTAGTTCGACAAGGGAACCACTTTTTTGGATTTTTGATGTGTTTTGGATCTTTTGGATTTTTTGCACAATTTTGATGATGTGGACATGGATATGTGTGATGATATCAGTGATCTATTTGGGGTTTTGTTGAAAACTAAGCTTAGGATTGATTGATCTGATTGATGGATTGATGATGATAACATTGTTGAGGATACACAACAATGCAAGGATAGTGTTAAGCAACACAAGGATTGGGAAGGATATCCCGAGATGGTGATGGATTGATTGGATAAGATTGATCAAGATTTTGAAGATTGGTTTGGAACAAATTCAATTGGAATGACTTGATGGGACATTGAAGTGCAAGGTAGATTCAACTAATATTGATTATTTGGATTGATGTTAAAGAAGAGATAAAGCTTGATAAGGAACATCTACTTGTCAAAATGTGCCATGGGCTAGTGATTTGGATTTATTGGATTTTGACTTTACAATTTTCCAAATGTTTTTGGATTTTAGTTGTACAATATTTTGATTTTTTTTTATTTTGATGAATTTTTATGAATGTTTTTAGGATTTTTGATGAGATTTTGAGGTAAACAATACCTAGATCACGATGTTGATGTCACGTTGTGAGATAAAAGACATGGAACAAGAGTTATTTGAAAACAAGAGTGCAATATCCTGCCCCTAGTGTCTAACAAATATTCATAATGCAATGGATAACCAAGATAGATATTGTATATGCAAAGAGTTCAACAGAGTTGTATCATGCTAGATATGGGCTATGGGATTTCATGAGATAAATTGGTAAAGAGCTTGTCAAAAAATTTCCATGAGCAGAGTTGAATTATACATCGAGTCTTTGTCAAGATCAAGACAAAGTGGAATATCTAGATAAATTTGTATTGGATGGATGGAGAGAACATTGGATTTATCATGGCAAGGATGAGATGCTTTTGTCTAAGAAGGACCATATAGATGCTCGATTGTACTCATGACGCTTTTTTTCCAGGCTTTCATCATAGTACTTGCCCAAAGTGCCACCATAGTGGTTTTCATTGGAGGACGATTTTTTTCTTTACTATTTTCTTGATTTTTTGATTGTTTTGATTTTTTGGAAGTTTTACCCTCATGTTGAACCACCTAGTGGAACTGAGGTGCAAGCCACTATCATAACATGCCAGCGATATCCTAATTGAAGAAGCTGCTTTGCTAAGATACGAGTACTTGAATGCAATTTTGAAGAACTAAGATTTTCCTTACTGGTACCAAAATTAACCTTGTCTATGTGCACACACCGCGATATGGTACCTTCAAAATCCTTATGATGAAGAGTAGATGACAACACACGGTCAATGCGAGAATTAGATATTGTGAATGGAGTGTGTAGTGTCATGCATGAAGGAATATGAAATGGATTAGTCAATGGTTTGGAAAATTTGATTCTCCAAACTTGGGAAGATGAGCAATGATGGGTGGGAATGGAGGTTTTCATGGAATTAGGACCAACCACTGGATATACTTTGTTCCTTGCTTGAGAAGATTACTTTTGTATTTGAGGACGCTTTTTATGGATACATTTCCCTTTTTTTATTTTTCCCCATAGTTTCTTTGACTAATGGAGTTTTGGAGGGATGATTTTCTTTATTTTTCTTTGGTATCCATTTGTATTTGCTTTGTCCTTTTTTCTTGACTGTTTCATTTGTTTTGATGACCTTTGCCTTGCTCTTAGGAATTCTTCTTTTTACATTGGTCCCAGTTTGTGTCTGAGATGATGGGTGAATGCCAACTCAATATATAGCTAGTCGTAGCGTTGACAGTATTTTCATCATAAGGATCCTTCATGCCCCATATGTTGATGTTTGTTGTAGACAAGATTTTCCCCGATGTTGTGAAGGTATTATTAATACCTAATCCTTTGCTTTGATAATGTATCCTTTGATCCATAGCCATTGAATATGACCTATCATGAACACATGATATTGCTATGGGTTCTTGTTGTTTAGGAATATGAATTGCTTGCTTTGGTTCCATGACATCATTATTTGTTGGTGTTGCTTCAAAAGATGTTGATGCTGACTCAAAAGATGTTGATGATGCACAATCCTGTTTGAGAATATGAACTGTTTCCTCTGATTTTGTTGATGTTGTTTCAAAAGATGTTGATGATTCAAAGGATGTTGATGATGCACAATTACTATAAGAATCAAGAATCTTGACCATTGTTTTCTCTTGTGTAGGAATATAAAGAATGGGAGACTGTTGTTTTGGATGAAGAACATCTATATGTCCATCTGAAAGAAACATCTCAAGAGTGATATTGAGGAAATATTTGGCGTTTAAAATGGTTTGGAAAATGTCGCTCAGCTCTTTGTGAAACTTTGGGGATAAGGGTTCTTGATCCCGACTCAATTCGGAGTAACTTTCATTATCCTCAAGAGCCTCCTCTTGACAAGATCCTTGGGTGGATGATATATCATCGGTAAAAGATTCTTTGCAACCTTTTGTGGGTATGGGTGTAATAAGGGATATTTCTAGCTTTTTTGGAACTTCTTCAGCATTCCCAATCATTGAGTCATATGTGGGAGAGATATCACAATTTGATATCCACTTGATGTCATTACGGTATAAAATAGTGCTAAACATTGTTGGTGGGTTTGGACTTTGTTTTAAAATAGTATCTTGATGCATGTTTGATTCCTCATGTTGTGATGAATAAATATTTCCCACCGTGGTATCACGAGTATGGTTTATGATATTTGAGGTTGATGCCTTTCCTATATCTTTTTCTTTTGTATGGTCAAGTATAGGGTTTATGTAAATTTTTATATTTTTCATTCCCAAATTTTGATCGACATGAATGTCTCCTTGTTCAATAAGATCTTCTACTAGATCTTTTAGTCTAAAACAATTTTGTGTGTTATGACCTTTGTATCAGTGAGACTCACAAAAATGATCTTCTCTATAGCTACGAGGTTTGACTTGTGGCTCTTGATAGTTTGAGAAATCTGGGAGTGAGATAAGATTAAACTATATCAACCTCTTCAACACATCCTCCATAGGTTCCCCTAAGGGAGTGAATTGTTGTTTAGGAGCATTGTTTGTTCTTTGTTGTCCATGTTGAGTGTTTGTAGCATTGATTGTTGGTTGATTGTTTGGTGGTTGAGTGTATAGTTGTTGTGTGTTCATGGGTTGGGTGTTTTCTTGCCTAGGAGCAGTTAAGACCACCTTTGCATCAACAACACCATCACTTGTAACATTCTTGTTCTTGGCCTAATAGTGGGGCTTGTCATTAAAACTAGTGGATGGGCGGTTGTCTCTATACACTTGTGTGTTTCCCTGTGAGATTAGGGCTCTCTCGATGTTAAGAGCTCTAGGGATAAGCTCATTGTAAGTGGTCATGCATTTCATTTTTAAATGGAAAGATAGATCTGGATCTAGATTTGCTATGATGATTCCTATTTGTTTCTCGTCGGGAATGGGCCACTTGCTCTTACTAGCTCTTTGTCTCCATCGTTGCAAGAAATTGGCGAATGATTCTCCTTTGGTTTTTTTGAGAGTGTACAACTCTTCTAGACTAACGACCATGTCAAGATTAAAGGAGAAGTGATCTATGAATTTGTCAATGATTTCTTGGAAATTTTGGATGCCTGGAGGCATTTGAGAAAATCAATCCATGGTAGGACCTGTTAAACTTCAAGGGAAGAGGCACATTAAATAAGAATCATTGTAGGCCACCTCCATACACATGACATTAAACTCCTTGATATGGTCCATAGGACTTCCTCTCCCTTTGTATTTATCAAATTTTGGGACTTCAAAATCGGGAGGGAATGGTACCATTGCTATATTTCAATCGAATGGATATGGACATAGATTTTGTGTATGGGGATTCTTTGTCTTGCCCATTGGGAAATCCTACATTTCTTGTGATAACGCTTTGAGTTGTGATGCTAGATTGTCTTGCGGGTTTGGTGGAGGAACATATGTTGGGATGATGAATGGGTTGTATGCATGATTATAATATGATGGTGTGTTGTATCAGGTGTATGGTGAAGGTGATTGAGGTGTGGATGTATATGTTCCTAACGTGTTCAATTTGATGATGTTGTGTTGAGGGTTATAGTAGGAACTTTGTTGTTGTTGTTGTTGGGCATACTGTTGAGCTAGTAAGGCTTGTTATTGTTGTTGCGCCACGAGGGCTCATTTTTGTGCTTATTATTATTCTTTCACTACTAAGGCGACATGTCGTTGGTGTTGTTGCATGACTAAGGCGACTTGATATGCTTGTTGTTGTCGTTGCACTACTAAGGCGGCTTGTTGTTGTTACTGCATGACTAAGGTGGTTTGTTGGGCTTGATGTTGTTGTTGCGCTACTAAGGCAAATTGATGTTGTTGTTGTGCTACTAAGGCTGCTTGTTGTTGTGTTGTGAGGGCTTGTTGATAAGCCTGTTGTGCTTGTTGTAAAGCTAAGGCATGTGCTTGCAATGTAGGATCAAGTGGTTGTTGGAACTTTTGCGATGTGTTTTGAGTGGGTTGTTGATTGTTGATGAGAAGTTGTGGTTCCCTTGGTTCAACATTCCTTGTAAGATGGTGGATTGAGATGGAGGAATGTAAGTTTGAGGTCCCATTTGATTTTGCATGGTGAGAGGGACTGTGGGGAAAGATGATGCCATTGGATATTGTGATGTTAACGACATATTAGGACCTTGAGTCCATTGATTCAAAAGGTTTCCTTGATTGTTGTCTTGAAGATTTCCTTGTTGTATTTGAGGTGGGATCAAGGTATTACCTTGGTTGATGGGATTCGTAACCAAGGTGGGTGTTGGCAAGTTGAGTCCACTTTTTGGCCATTTAGTGGAAGTGGTTTTCCTTATTTTCAGAATTCAACACATTTGACCTTAAAATTTGAAGCACTTAGAGATGGAATCTTGGAAAAAGTCACTAATCATAAAATATAGTACTCGGAGTCTAGTTTCCAAATATGTAATTTATTTCAATACCCAGATGATACAAATTGATTTTTAATAGGCGTTTCTAAAAACCACTATTTAAAAGATCTTTTTTTTACCATACCATGCACCTATACATCATCCATATTTTGACCTAAATAATCATATTTTTCTAAATCCTTTTGGGAAAAGATTTGCAACTCACTAAAGCACGCTTTCCATATTTTTTGTAATTTTTTATTGAATATTTTTTTGTTAATTTTTTACTGGCCATATTTGTTGTTTTGAAAAATCGTTGTGTACATCACGCATAAGATGACCTAAAGTTATCATTTTTTTATTTTTTTCAAATTGAAAAGAATTATCTGAAGTACGCTTTCATATAAAAAAAAAAAATCAAAAAATTATGTTAATAAAAAGTTATTAAAATACTAAAAAACCCTAATAATTCAAGTTTATGGACGTGTTTCATCATAAACTAATTGAAAAATAGAAAAAATAATCCAATTGTAAAATATATATATATTTAGAATCTACACTATCTCATCTATAATGTGTTTCAATTTTGTCAAAAAAATTTGAAAAAAAAGTCTTTAGAAATATGCCCAAAGTCACTATTTTCTTGTGACATTGCCAGGACCTTCAACTTGCAAGTCAAACCGGGTACAAAGCTTAGGTTCGGGTCCCCAAGCCTTTTCCTGAACTGAAAAAAAAGCAAAAACCCGACCAAAAATTAAAATTTTAAAAAACGGGATCCTCTTTCATAAAAAAATATTTTTTATGAGTTTAAGAAATGGGATCCCATTTTTTAAAAAGCGTGATCCCATTTTGAAACGGGATCCTGTTTCTTAAAATCATAAAAAAATAATTTCTTATGTTTTTTTGAAACGGGATCCCATTTCTTAAATTCAAAAAAATATATATATGAAATGGGATCCCATTTTTGGCTCAGGGTCTCAAACCTAAACAAGATCCCGTTTATTAATAACCAAGATCTCATTTTTTGCAAGCTGATTTTGTTTTTTTCCTATGGCAAAAAATTCCACATTTCGTAGATTCATCTTTGTGCTTTTACCCAGGTTTTGTTTTCATTTGGGTCGATGATAGATGGGTTTGATGTGGATGGTGGATTGAATTGAGTAGCTTGGGTAACCACTTGTTTCGATGTGTCAATGGGGTTGTTGGAACCACTTGTCAAGAGTTGACTTTGCGCGGGAGTGTTAACTTTCCCTTGTTGTCCTACTTGAGGCACTTGGTTCACATTTCCTTATGTAATGTTAGGAATACTTGGGGTATTTGTGATGATGGATGAAGATGGTTGCACTCAAAATGTTGAGATTGTTGTAGTGTCATGGAATGTAACTGGTTTTCTAAAGGTTAGTATCCAACTTGTGTCTTCGGGAAGGTTGGTGATTAATGCAATGGTTTTTTTGTGAATACCCAAAGTTGTGTTTGTTCCTAGACATGAAGTGAGACCATGGTTGGTTCCTAGCCGAGTTGCAAGACTAGATGTTAAGGGTTGACTTGGCACGGGGGATGGAGTTGGTTGAATCATAGATGAAGTCAAGCCTTGTGTCAATGATTGTGCAACAAAAGATGGGGAAATTGGAGCCATACTTTCTAAGGCTTGATGTTTTGTGATTTCTTTCCTAGTAAGTCCAAATGGGTTATTTGTGACATCTTCAATATCATATGGTCCTGATGGAGATGAGGGTTGTTACGATGGGGTAACATGACTTCTCAAATAAAATTCTTGAGGATTTGGATCACTAATGGTAGATGAGACTTTGGTTTTCTCCATGATTCTCTTGTGTTGTGATCTTGTTGTAACCATAGACTGTGGGTCAACGATGGGAGAGGTGTGTTGAGATTTTTAATGTTTGAACTCTCTAGTTGAGTCAAATCTAGGTAGAAGGGATGCTCTAAGTCTTTTGGGAGCAATGATGATAATGGGGGATGAAAATGTGGGTGATATGGAGAGTGATCTTTGCAAACGTTTTGGGACAACACTTTTGACTTGAGTTTGATGTTTTGATGTTGGATAAAGAATGTTTATGAACTTGGAAATCTTTAGTGTAGACTCATTACCTTCAAGATAAACTAGTTCAAGTATGATAACTAACTTAACTAGTGCTTGGAAAAGGATTCATTTCACATACAAAGTAGACAAGTTAGGGTTTGGGGTTTGATTGATGTTCAAGTTAAAAAGTGTTTGGTGTATTCAATTTTTTTTGCAAGTTTGATGAAGTGAAGGATGGAATTTGATGAAGGGATGGATGAAATGCTTGACCTAATGTTGACCTAGAGTGAACCTTTGTTTTCCAAGACCAAGGTAGTGGGAAACATGATAGACCTCTAAAGTGATAATACTCCAAGAACTCAATAATTTTGGTAAAATAGGACTCAAATGATTTTGGAAATAGGACCCAACGATTTTGGACTCAATGTTTGCAATGTTTTTCTTGTATGATAGCAGGCGTAAGGTCGGGTTGTTCAACTGGTGTGATCGATCGCCAAAATGGTCATGTGGGGTTCAATTGTGTCAAGTTTGTCTTGCTTAAGTGAAATGATTTTACAAACACTCTTCTTGATTAAGTTTCCAAAATAAATATTTATGTCAAAAATATCATAACTTTCACAATGTCCATTTCATGAAAATCATGAGATTAGAGCCACAATCGCCTATGTTGTCTTCGAGAAATGTGGATTATGATTAGGTCAAGATATTTAGAAGTCGCTAAGGATAGAAAACCTTAGGACAAGCAGTAATATAAAAGCTAAATCAAGAGGCATCCATATTTAAACCAAAGTGTTTGAAATTTTGAAGATAGTGGATGTTTTTTTTTTGGAACTTTTTGGAACCAAGCAATGTATCAAACTGACTCACAATCACTTGCAATCCTAGGTTCAAAATTACTATACTTTGTTGAATTCCCACTTGGATTTCTCCAAACACTACACAATGCGAACAACTAGAGATTTGGCGACACTGGCTCCCCTCCACAACACACACTTCTCGGGACCACGAAATCTCAAAATCCTTAAAATTTGAAGATCAAAAGGATTTTTTTGTTTCTACAATTGAATAGTAAGAATATAGGATGGCTTTAGAACAACCGTTCTTGCACCAACAAGTATTAATAATTTTTGGATTTCTAAACAAAGGTTCATAATAAGGGCTTCCAGTTTAGGCTATGTCATGATAAACTCCTTATGAGAGGTCTCCCAACCCTTAGAACAAGGGCTTTACGCACCATCAAGATGCTGGTGGAGAGTTATCAAGTGTACCACTTCCCATTGACCATAATTTTCATTCCAATCACACATTTATATTGCGGTTTTGAACATCTTGGCTTTAGCTCGTTACCACTTGGGTTGTTCCCTCCTTTCAAAGTGGGGAGGCAAACCCTCTAAAGGTGAAAAATAGCAAGGAAGTACGTATGTGGTTCGATCATCTTTGTTTGCATGAACAAAGAGAGAACACATGCCACGTCTTTTTCTCACACTCGCAAAGGGGGTTCAGTTTTAATCCAAATGAAAGATGTAGGTGATTTTCCAAAGTGTTAGAGAATGTTTTTGTTTCTTAAGGTCACCAAATGGCACAAGAGAATTGCATATGCATTCACTAGTAACGTTGTATATCACAAAACATAGCAAAAAGTTGTAAATTTTAACACTCCAAAGCAGTGATGAGTTCGTTTTAAGCACCAAATGAAATATGAAGTTGCCTTGTTCAATTTTAAAGCCCAAAAGACAATGATGAGATGAGGGTTCAATTTTAGTCTCGTTTGAGCGTTCGTTTTAAACCCAATTGAAATTTAGTTGTCCTAAGATTGTAAGTTTTAAAACCCAATGGAAATTTAGTAGTCCTAAAACATAAACCAAAGCAACATATGATGGGTTATAATTGCCCCAAAAGTGTTGAAAGACTTATTAAAATTATAAGATTTAAAGACAAGAATGTTTTTTCTTCAACTAAGTGCTCCATGCTCCTCTTTAAACCTGCAATCCATGTTCCAAATGTTAGATTAAATCAAGAAAAAAAGAAGATGTGAGGGTTAGATAAATGATTAAGTATTAAAACCCTAAAACCTAGACCAAGTTGCAATGTGATTTGACTTTAGATGCAAAAATAGAAAATTTAACTCCACCAAAATGGAAAAAAACTTATACCATTGGGTAGAGCATGAAATTCTACCCCATTTAAAAAAAAAGCTTTAAAAAAGACCTTTGTATGACCAAGATATGACAATTTTAAGATAGACTATAAAAGCAAGAAAACGATAGCGTCGATATATCAATATAGCGACGCTTTTGCATTATGGCGACGTTTTTCAATTATGGCAATGCTTTTTTCAATTATGGCAATGCTTTTTTCAATTATGGTGATGCTTTTGCAAAAGCATCGCTCTAGTGAATAGTAGCATCACTCTGGTGAATAAGGGTGTCGCTCTGTTGAAAAATAGCGTCACTATAGCCTCCAAAAGCATCGCTCTAGCCCAGAAACCTATAACTCACAAAAATTTTAAGAGAAAATCATCAAACAAAGTTAGTAAAGCACTCCTTCTAGCACCAGAATGTGAGATGAGGATTTTAGTATGGGTCGTTATGCTTGATCCATGAAGAATCAAAGCATATTCATGCAACTAATACTCGAATCTCAACAAGATCATTCAAATGAAAGTTAAACTAAACATTTATTCAAACAAAACATTCTAAACTATGAAAGCATTTAAAATGTCTACTCTAATCCATCTAAAACTTATCCCGTTGTGGAATTGGTGTCATGTTGATGTGGAACAACGACCCTTTCCCATTCTCATGATTAGTGAGCTTGTTCCAATCGATTCTATTGAAGAGAATCGATGAAACAGTTGTGATATATGGATGAAAACATGATTTATGCTAAAATGAACATGATGCAAGAGTTAATCTAGCATGATTTTATGCTAAAAGATGTAGATATGCAATTGCTAAACTACTCCAAATGAGATTTAAGTTAAAAAGATACAAACCCTAATAAAAAACAAGCCAAGATGGATGCATGGAAGTCATTAATGGAAGCTTAAAGCTATTATGCAACTAAAAATGGACTAAAATATGCTAAATGTGAGTAAAGTATGAGTGTGAGATGGATGATTTTCAACAACATAAGTTTGCAAAGATGGATCCATTTGTCTCCAAATAGTGACCTATTTATAGGAGAGTAAATGAAAAATGGAGGGTTGAGATCAAAAATATTAATCAACGGTCAAGGATGAAAGGAAGAGGAGGCATGGATCATGGATTCTCATCAATGGATTCATGATGGGATTTAATCAATGGTTCACACTTGCTTCAAATAAACACACTTTTGACTTACACACACAAGTCAAAGGTAATTTGTTCAAAAGGTTAAAGATAACTTGTAACTCAAGTTACAAGGTAACTTGCATTTGAAGCCAAGTGAAAATATCCCTTTTTCAAATGATGGAGAAATAAGAATATTCTTTTGAAATATTCTTATGGGTGAGGAAAAAGGCATTTAGCAAATTAAAACAAAGTTTTAATTATGCAAAAAGGGGATAAGGAATATTCCATGGGAATATTTCTCTTGATTAGAGGAAAATTAGTTTAATTACTAATTAAACAAGATTTAATTTATGCAATTAGGGGATTTGGAGGAATAAAGTGATATTTATTAAATTAGATGATTTAATAAATGGGAAAAGGGGGAGATAAAATTTAATTAAATAAATTAGGGTTATTTAATTAAATTAGAAGACTTAGAAAATTAAATTAAATATGTTGATTTATTTAATTTAATTAGATGAAATGTTAGCATGAAAGGGGGTGAATTAACCTGATTGAATTAATGAGGTTAATGGATGCAAATGATGCAATTAATTAAATAGTTAAGGTAATTTAATCAATTGAGCGAAAAGAGGATGGGTTTTAAGATGAAATGATGTTAGTTAGCCAATGTGATCCATCAAGACATTTTTAGATGTCTATAATAGGAAACCTAGTGTTGCACATTTAAGGATCTTTGGTTGTGAGGCTTTTGTTCATGTGCCAACAGAAAAGCGGTCTAAGTTGGATCCAAAAGCATAGAAATGCATATTCATAGGTTATGGTGAAAATGTAAAAGGTTACAAGCTTTGGAATCGTCTAACCCGAAAAATTACTTTATCTAGAAATGTGATTTTCAGGGAATTTAGATCTTATTTACGAGAAAAACAACCAAAGGAGAAGGATACTTCTCAAACAATACATTTTGAGATAAAAATTGAGAAGCATGAAGATGCACATGTTGAAGAACAATTGGACAGATTAGATGATGAGAGTTCACAAAGTTCTAAGATAGATGCTCATGATGAGAATATTGAGGAACAAGAAGAACCTTCTTTCAGAAGATCCACAAGACAATGGAATCTTGTTGATAGGTATAGCCCTCCTGATTTTAGTTGTATATTTTCTTTGATGAGTACTAATGATGAACCTAGATCTTACAGGGAAGCTTTGTCTTCAGATGAGAACAAACTTTGGTCACAAGCTATGCATTAGGAAATGGTTTCCTTGGATGCTTGTGACACATGGGATCTTGAGAGTTTGCCCAAAGGAAGAAAGGCCATTGGTTGTAAATGGATCTTTGAAAAGAAAATTGGAATAGATGGTAATCTCAAAAGGTACAAGGCTAGATTAGTAGCCAAGGGCTACTCCCAAAGATAGGGAGTTGATTTTAATGAAATTTTCTCGCTTGTTGCTAAATTAACTTCTATTATATTATTTTTATCTATTGTTGTTGCTCATTATTTTGAGATAGAGAAAATGGATGTGAAAATTGCTTTCTTACAAGGGGATCTTGATGAGATTTATATGAGGCAACCTGATGGTTTTGTTGTAAAAGGAAAAGAATTATTGGTTTGCAGGTTAAAGAGATCTTTATATGGATTGAAACAGTCACCTAGAATGTGGTACCAAAATTTTGATGCTTTTGCATTGAAAATTGTTTATGTTAGGAGTGAGGAAGATCATTGTGTTGACATAAAATTTATTGATGATTGGCTTTTAATTATTATCTTATATGTTGATGACATGTTGTTTATTGGTAACAGCAAGGTAATGATCAAAGAATTGAAAGCACAACTCTCTAGCACATTTGAGATGAAAGATCTAGGGGCTGCAAAATATATCCTTGGTATGGAGATCAGCAGAGATGGAGGTAACAAAAAGCTTTTCCTAAGTCAAAGGAACCATGTTGATACTATTTTGAAATGGTTTAACATGCATGATAGTAAACCAACTAATATTCCTTTAGCAGTTGGCACAAAGTTAATTTTAGACATGAGTCCTATATCTAATTTTGATCATGAGGAAATGTTTGAAATTCCATATGTTGGTGCAATTGGTAGTTTGATGTATGCAATGGTCTGTACAAGACCAAATATAGCCCAAGCAATGGGAGTTCTAAGTGGGTTTATGTCTAACTGTGGTAAAGAAAATTGGACTTATGTTAAGAGAGTGTTTAGATATTTATGAGGTACTTCTAATTATTGTTTGGTTTATCATGTGCTAATGATATTGATATTATGCATAGATCATTGGACATACAGGGTTTTGTTGATTCAGATTGGGCAGGAGACCTAGACAGTCGAAGGTCGACAAGTGGCTATGTGTTTACTTTGTTTGGAGTTGTGGTTAGTTGGATGAGTAAGAAGCAACCCACGGTTGCTTTGTCCACCACAGAAGTGGAGTACATGGCTACTACACATGCCTCTAAAGAGGCAGTTTGGTTACAAAGACTTGGGAAAGGCATTGGTTTTAATTGCAAGCAAATTAGACTTGAATGTGATAGTCAGAGTGCTATTTGTTTAGCCAAAAATCCTATGTATCATGCTCGTACTAATCATGTTGATGTTCAATATCACTTTGTGTGAGAAATAGTTGAGAGTGGGAAGGTATTGATTGAGAAAGTTGACACTTTGATCAATGTTGCAAATTATCTTACAAAACAATTCCTACAAATAAGTCCTCTTGGTGTAGGAAGGCCATTGGCCTTGAGTCCTGTACTTGATTTATAAAATGATTCCTTGTTTAGAATAATTGTAATGTATAATGTCAAGTGGGAGAATTTTGGGAATAGGATTCCATTTAATTGCAATCCTAAACATATTTCATGTATCTCCTAAGTCCTTGGAAAGTGTTCCCTAACACTAGGATTAGAAAGAAATTAAATTCTAATGAAATGAACATGTAAATTGACATTTATAATTATTCCTAAATAATAGGAACATGTGGGGATGTACAAGAAGATTTCCTAAATAATAGGAGCCTATGGGGCGCCCACATGGAAGGTGGAACCCACCTTGCTTCAATTAACTATTTGGAGGATTCATAACACTTCAGTAATGCATGTTTAGATCCTACAAATTAGGGATTGATATTTACATGAGTGGAGTGGCACTATCAGTTCAGTGTTAGTTCAATTCAATTCAATTCAATATTCTAGTTGTTATTGCATCGTCATTAACTATTCTAGTTCAGTTCCTTTAGCCTCCATGCACCAATATGACCATAGATTGATCAGAACACGCCAATCTCACACAAGAACCAAAATCACAACCTTAACACGTGCCCTGAATGGAGATAAAGGATCACAAAAGGATGGAGATCCACAACCTCTACACAATTCTATAGAGATAAAATACATAGGAAACCAAAAAGATATTTTCATGCACCTCTTCTTTCCAAAAAAATTAGCACAAATAAAATTGAACCAACACCCAAATAGGCTATGATACAATGTGGAATTTCACCAAGATCTCTGCCAAAATTTTAGTATTGAATCAAACCACACAAGTTGAACAAACTTACCCCCCTACCTGAGAGATGAAAAATAAAGAATGCAAGCAAAGAATACATGAAATTGGATATAATCAGCATGTTGATTCAACCACGAATGTGATGTACATATAGAAAAGAGGGAACCAACTACCAACAAGATTAGTGGAGAAGACTAAGCAGCCGATTTCTACTAATAGAAATTGGTGATGAGTTAACTTCCTCAAAACTCATAAGAGATGGTGAATTAATTCTTTCTGATTGAGACATCTAACTAGACTTAACATCATATGTATAACCACATGCATAAAATAATATATGCACCAACAGAGTCCCCTAGGAAGTCCTCAAATGAAAAGGACATCATGAAAATGTTCCTAGGTCTTGAACAGTGGTGGTGGGGTGGAAATGGGATGTCCACTCATAGTTATGTCTTAGGGATGTCCTTGTCCCAATATCGTGGGGATATTTTTTTTGGAGGAGGGAGGGGGTGGAGGGGGAGGTGGAGCGAGGTTGGGACACATCCCTATGGAACACTAGTTTATATAATCTATTTGATGTCTATAGGTGTTCATTTACCATGATTGTTTTGTCATAATTGTGTCTATACTATAAATGTTACTCTAAGTATTGGTGTCCCTCTAAGTACTAGTAAGGGGATATTTATGCTTGATGACCATAATGCATGATCTACAACAAAATAGAATGTTTTTCGTCTTCAATGGGTCATTCCATGTTCATATTCAAGCATGTTCTAACATAGTTTAAAACTAATAGATTCTTGGTGAAGTATTCAATGATGTTACGTATTCATCAATTGTTGAGCCTATTACTCTTAGTAGGCATCCTTGCTAATATTAATTTGAGAGAAGGGGGTATGGAATCAAACTAGAACTCTGGTGGACAAATCCTCTATTAAATTGAAAGTTAGGGCCCAATGCTTCAAGAAGTGACTAACTCTATTCAGGAACTCGAAAGGCTAGATATCTTTCATGTTTTGAGGAGAAGACCACCATGAAGTTTATTTTTTGGCATCATTAAGATATCTACAAATCTAATTGGCTTTTGGTTGTCTTGGATATCCTAAGATTTTTGGAATCTATGTAGGTCCTATAAATCTATAAACCGAGGTTTTTTCCTTGTGAAGTTAAATCCTATTTTCCCTTTTATGTATTGTATTTCCTTTCTTAGATAGCATTTTATTGTGATTTTGTTCTTATATAGCATCTATTTTTCTTTATGGCCAAATATTTTAGCTTGTTAACAAATTTTTGGGTATGTTGAAGGAGAAATTGCAAGTGGTTTTATTTGTTCATTGGGTTATTGTTATTTGAGATTCCCTCACTAAAATTGGAACCCACTAAGGAGAACATGGCCTCCTTAGGGTTATGGAATTTCTTTGATTGGCGATCTAATTTTTTCATTGTTCCACAAGGATGCATCCTCCTAAAAAGACTAGGCACCTTTGGGATGGGGATGTCCTTGAGATGCAAGGATTTTAGATAAACGTCCCCTTATTCTTCCACCGTATTTTTGGGGCATCTTCCTCAAAGAGAACATTTCTAAGGTATCCCCCTATTTTGGGGACTTTGTTGGGATGTCCTTAGGACCCTCAAGAGACTTTGTCACATCTCCTAATCATATTAGAAATGCCTAGACATCCCTACATCAACTTGAACAAAAAGCTCATTTTTTAAATCAATTATTTATGTATCTTTGTGCCAATAACCCTAACCCTAATAGTCTATGGGTCAAGCCCACAACCCAAAAAATCACAAAAAAACTATAAATAGATATTTAAGCCTCAATCCAAATCACTCCCAAGTTTCAATAGCAAGGTTGAAGCTATAAAAAGTTGCAAGAGTGAAGAAAATTGCAATAGTGAGCATTTGTCGAGTCTTCATCAATTGAGTGGAGCATTAGGAAGAGAGAGGAAGAGCAAGTTTGAAGTCTTCCTCAATCAACTATTAAATCAATACATTCTTCAAAGCTCAAGGTAAGTTTTGGCCCTTCATACTTCATTTCAAAATCTGAAGTATCAAATTAATGATCATATGATAAAAAAAATTAAATTATTTGTTTATTTTCAATTTAGTAACTAATTTATGGGTTTGCAATTTTATTTTAGAAATAATATTTTAAATTTTGTAATAGAAGTATTTAGGTGTTTAATTTTATTTATTAAATTATTTAATATTTTTGTAATTTTGTATAAACATGATAGTATTTTATTAAAATTTAAAAATCAAATTATGATTTCATATTTTTATGCCATTTTCTTCTACCATCTAAAATAATTTAAAAAAAAAGTGGAATCCTTTTTTGATGAAAAATGAAGAACAATGATTCATATTTTTCTGTATCCTTTATTTTTGTGCTTCATACAACCCTAAGTAAGGAAAACAAAATAAAGTTTTTGGTGTCTTGAACTCATGCATAATTTATAAAATTTAATGACATTATGGCATATATGTAGTAACCATAAATTCATTTCTTGTAGTGTCACTATGAGTTCAATTTCTCACGGCATGAGAGATGAAGAGGATGAGGAATAGTCTATGGGGCTTGAATTTGAGACTCCCGATATAGATAGCAGGGGATCGAAGGGTGGAGAGTGGTAGGGAGAGGCAACTAGCTCTATTGGCAATGTTTCTTATAGTTTTTCTTCCAAGTTATTAGAAGACTATGCAATGGGTCCCTTCGATAATAAGTCCCTTTAAGACAATTTGCAACCAAAATATGAGCAAAACCTAGACCAATAGGGGGAACCAGGTGTGGGATGTCATTTCTATCAACTTGAAAGTTGATACAACATTGCAAGAATTAGCACACGCCTCTTTCATATCCTAAGAAAAGGTGTAGGAGTATGTAAGGCAATATCACTTGAAAAAAGAGTTGAAATAAATATATTGAGGGGTTGTTGTGATGACCAAACACTTGTACCTCTTACTCTACCATTGAGGACTCCCTACTCCTACCAGTGGTAGGACTACTTAAGATCCATGAATTTCAATTTATTCTACTTCTATGTTTAAATAGGTGTATAAATGCATTGATAGTACGTTGTCAAAATGAAGATCATTGTGAAAAAGAAAGACCCCACATTATAATTCTACAATGAACATGTTTAGCCACTCATTCATTGCCAATGGAAGAAGCTCAACACTCCCTTGCACATGGTTATCCATATATTAAATCCAAAATGCTATGTGCAAAGGCTTAGCAAAGTTACCCCTATTTATAACGTTGAAGTGAATGTGAGGTTCATGAAAACCATTCAAAATATGTATGATTCTACATAGGCTGGCATGATTCATACTAAGTAGACAACATTTTACTTTTAGAAGATATTCAAAAGAGACCAAGATAAATAAGAAGACTATGGAACTGGAAAATCCAATTTTACGATGGACTATGCATGGGCCTAATTCTTTGACAACCAAACTAGCCATTTGTTTGTTGTCCCAAGTTTTTTCTAGCTCTTTTATTACTAAAGGAGTTGGTTTACTTATAGTTTCATCCACTCTTAAGAGGAACCCACTTACCTCTAGTAGCGTGGAGAGCACAAATTGATGATGATGTAACACAAACAAGGTTGTTTGGTATTGGATTGGAGGAGCTTGACTTCGAGGAGTCCAATAGTAAAAGTAATGAGAAGTTTGGGGTAGATTTTGGTGATGAATGATGATTAGAGGCATTGTACCATTGATCAATTATATTTGAATTTTGAATTTTGAGTTTTGAATGTAATATAACTAGCTTATCTATTTTATTAAATAATCTATATAAATTAGTCCAGATATATCTTTTCAAAAAAAAAATCACAAATTAATTTATATTAATAATGTAATATTATTAACATAATAGTGAAATATTATATATTAATATTAATAATATATTTATATAATAAATTATAATAGTAGTATTATTCAATATATATTATATATTAAATAATAATATTTTATTACTAATTTTAATAATAATTAATTATTATAATATTACTTGAATCATTAATTAATATAGAATAAAAATGGAAGGGTTATGTTCCATGATGGCGTTCTACAATGCGTTCGAGTACGGGCGAACTAGGGCATCATCGCCCTACATCGGTCTTGCTGTTGTGCATAGGGCTATGCAGGGAGTGCGTGGGGGAGGGTGTGTGAAGGTGTGCGAGTACGGTGACTAGGTGAGGTCGTCTTCTTATTTCCACGGGTGTTGTTTACATTTTTTCCTGCGTTTTCAATCCTTGAATGTTGATCAAAGGGGGTTTTGGGGGCTTCTTGCGGGGTAAAATTTGGATTTTTTGAAGGGTGATCTGGTGAGGTTTTGTAGTGCTTTGAAAAGTTGGTTTTTATATGTTATTGTTGTTGCTTCTTCTCCGTTTTCCCATCCTCTTTGTCTCTTCATTGTCCCTATTGTGGGCGGGGCTGCGAGTGGAGTGGGCTTGGCTCTAATTTTACATGGCGCTGCATGCATCTTTGGATAAGTTGGATCAGGCCTCCCCTCTGTCTGGTGGAGGTTTGAGTGCTTCAAACTCGGGTTTTCCTGGTGCAAGCCAGTCAAGAAGTGGCGTTTTCATATTGCAAAAGGTGAATGGATGTTTGGAGAAATCCCAAGAGGCCGATTTTAATTATTCAACCAAAATCTGTGGTCAAGGATGTGGAGTACTGTAGTAACCATGTGCTGAAATGAAAATTTATGGGGACGAGGGTTTCACTTCTCTTTCTTGATTCTTGGGTGCGGAAGACTTAGAACCCATAGGGAGACTTATATATTATGCTGGCAGCTAACAACTTCTTTATGGTAGATTTTTCTTATGTGGTTGATTGGAATAGGGCTTTCGAAAGTGGGCCATATTTTTACAATCAGGTGGGCCTCTTTATAAAACCATGTCATGTTGGATTTAACTCAACGGAGGAGCTCCCTTTTAGGGTCCTGGTTTGGGTGTGCCTTCCTCGTCTTCCTCTAGTGGAGAAGTGGCATATTGCAGATGATAGCCTTGTTGCTTGGGAAGCTTATTGATCTTTGTCAATAAGTATTGAATAAGAGGGTTCTTTCTTTTGCTCGAGTGTGTTGAAATTGATCTACATAATCGGTTGTCGGATTTTGTAGACATGAGTATTGGCTCATCTTCTTGGGCTATGGAATTAGATTATAAGGTGTTTCCTTTCAAATGTCAACTATGCTATGAATATGGTCATCTTCAGCAAAAGTGCCCCATGCTACACATGCTTCTGGTTTGAGTAATGGTCCTCCCCATTCTGCCTCGAAGATGGACAAGGGTAAGACTCTCATGCAAGGGGTGGAGGTTGATAAGGAGGGCTTCGTTTAAGTTAAGGCATGTAACAAGGGTAGGGGTCAAAAGAGAACCCTCAAGGCTAGACAGGAAGAGGAGACCTTTAATAGGTTTGAAGCTTTAGAGGAGTTGGCTTAGGAAGAAGGGATACTTTTGGACTTGCAAGTGATTGATGGCTCCTTGCTGGAGAGAAACCTTGGTTCTCATTCCACTGTCATTTCCAACTTGGCTCAAGTCCGGGTGTAGGAGATTCAGAAGGACACGGATCTTCAACCCTCTGCTACTATTCAGGGGGAGTTTGGTTCGGTGTCGAAGGCTATTGGAGGTTCTACTAGCATCGACTTAGGTCACTCTAGTGAGAAGAGTGCTCTTGACCCAAGTAAAATTAAGCCTTCTTTTCCTACTTTGGGTTTGGAGCAAAAGCCTCTAAAAAAAGGGGCTTTTGAGAAGGCTCCTAAGGTTGGAAGAAAGAAGGACCAAGAAAAGGTTAAGCTAATTGGTGAGACATTGGTGGAGTCTGGTTCAGTGAGGACTATTGATACTCACTTCTTCTAGCCTCAGCGATGATTGTGCTCTCTTGGAATGCGAGGGGTATGAATAGCATCCCTAAACAAAAGGCTATTCGTGAATTGATTCAAGTTCATTCCCAGATTTGGTTTTCCTTTAAGAAACTAAGTTATATGTTGAAAGTATGTTGAATGTGGCTTCAAAGATTTGGGGTAGAGGTCAGTGTTAGTGTGTGGGAGCACATGGTAGCTCTAGCGAGGTGGAATGCTTATGGGATCTGTGTAGAGTTAATCCAACCTGGTGGATCTCCAATTGGTTTTCTATTTCTTGTGTTGCTTATAATTTAGAATTGAGGGAAAGAATTCTTCTCTCCAACATTTATGCTCCTACGGATTTACCTGGTAAGACTCAACTGTGGGCTCATATTTGATATGTGTGCTCTTTAGATCCTTCTCTTCCTTGTATTGTGGTGGGAGATTTCAACGTCATCTCATCTTTGGAGGAGAAGGGGGTGGTAATGCTCACTTGGACCCTTCTTTGGATCAGCTAAGGAATAATGTTGCTCTTCTGAACCTGATGGATATCAAGCCAACCAATGGTATATTTACTTAGAATAATAGGAGAAATAGGGAAGCAAATATTTCTGAAAGGTTGGACAGGTTCTTAGTGTCTAGCTTTTGGATTGGTGACAGGTGGATGACTACCTCCGAGATTTTGGATTGGCATAGATCTAATCATTGGTCGATCAAACTTTGAGCGGTTTTCTCCAATTATTATAAAAATAAGTTTTTTAGATTTTAGCTCGTGTGGCTTAGAGATGTGACTCTTCATGACCTGGTTCTTGGCTAGTGGTGTGTGGGGAAGCTGACTCATGATACTACTATGTATTTTTTCACCAAGCAACTTCAATATGTTAAATATTGCTTGAAATGATGGAACAGACAACATTTTGGTAATGTTTTCCAGGCTAAGCTCACTTGGATTCCATCACTCAACAAATTTGTGATCAGGGTCTCACAGAGGATATTAGCAAGCGGGAAATTGTGGCGATGAAAGAGGTGGAAGAATTGCAATTAAGGGAGAAGATCTTTTGGAAGCAAAATTCTCAAATTGATTGGCTATAGGAGAGGGATAGGAACACTTTTGTCTTCCACAATTTTGTTAAGGACAAAAGGCAGGGGAATGTCATCTCTTCCCTTTTGTCTTCGGAAGAGGATCTCCTTTCCTCATCTGTTGCGATTGCGGAAGAATTTGTTTGCTTCTTCTCTGCCCTATTTTTTGAGGATTCCCCTCTTGCAGTGGAGGAAGAAGTAGTGATCTTGGATAGTATACCACCCCTGGTTACCAGGGACATGAATGAATATTTGCTCAAGCCAATCTCCCTTCAGGAGTTGGAAGATATTGTGTTTCAATTATAAAAGGAAAGGATCCTGGGTCTGATGGATTTCAAGTGGAATTCTTTTAGGAGTTTTGAGAGGTAATCAAGAGGATCTTTTGGTGGTTGTCTATGAATCTCAACACAACAAGAAAATGTTGAAGGCCATGAATGCAACTTTTTTGGCTCTCATCCCAAAAAGAGATGGAGCTAACTCTTTGGATCTTTTTGGATCAATAGCCCTATGCAACATGGTGTATAAGATAATCACAAAGTTAAATGTGGAACATCTAAAGCTTTGGTTGATAGATCTGTGGCAAGTTTATTATTATAGTTGAAACTATCCACTCTATGGCCTCATCCAGAGAGAAGTCCATGTTCATTAAGATGGATCTAGCCAAAGCTTATGATCGGGTTAAATAGGCCTTCTTATTCAAGATCCTAAGGGCTTTTGGTTTTGACAATGCTTGGATAGTGGGTTAGGAGATGTGTCTCCTCATCCTTCTCTATGTTGGTCAATGTTGAACCTACAAAGTTGTTTGGTGCTACAAGAGACCTTCGACAAGGTGATCATTTATCCCCTTACCTATTCATTCTAATGGCTAAGGGTTTAGGGAGATTCATTAGATCTTGTGTGGAGTCAGGTCTCATCCATTGTTGGAATTGGGGAAATAATATTCCTCTCCAATCCCATTTACAGTTTGTGGATGGCATTGCTATGATGGGCATGGCCAGAGTTGTTGAAGTTGTCGCCTTGCAGAAGGTTCTAGATAGTTATTTGGTGGCCTTGGAACAAAGGATTAATGAGGGAAAATCTTTTATTTATTTCTTTAATACTCCAAAGCTTATTTAGAGGAGAATTGTGGGAATCCTTAGATTTTAGATTGGCTCACTTCCTTTTGTCTATCTTGGCATTCCTCTTTTTGTTCGTTCACTCCTTGGGTTGTTTTAGCAGGATGTGATTGATAAGTTTCGGAACAAGGTTAGTCATTGGACTTGTAGGTGTCTCTCTTCTACAAGTAGAGTGACTCTTTTGAAGTCGATGGTTCAGGCTCTTCCTCTGTACAGGTGTTTTGTGTTTTCGGCCCCTTCGTACTTTATTAAAGATTTTGAGTGTCTTTCTCGCTAATTTCTTTGGTCTGGTAATCTCCTTTGTAGGAAGTGGAGCTTGGTTAAGTGAGATGCTTCTTATAGGTTGAAGCAAGAAGGTGGTCTAAGTTTGTGACGAGTGAATTTGAATGGGAAGGTTTGGCTACTAAGTTGTACTGGAGATGGTGTTCTCAACATCAGTTATGGGTTAGAATCCTTACTACAAAATATCTTGGGGATGTGGAGCGTGTTGATGTTCCTCAATTTAGCCTAGTGGGAAAGGGTTCTATGATTTGGGGTGCCCTCAAAAGAGGGGCTAAGGTGGTTAAGAAGGGGTTGTTTTGGATATGTAATAGTGGTCTTGATGCTTTGTTCTAGTTTGATTCATGGAATAGGCATCCTCCTATTATATCAACTCATCCTCATTTGTAAGCTCTATGCAAATATTTCTTGGATGTTGGTTGGAGTCAAGTGGCCAATTTCAAGTCTTTGGTTCTTGATTAGGCTAATGTGTGCAATTGGAAGGACCTTCACGAATGGCCCCCTAAGGGTTCGACAGAGGATCGTCAGGAATTGGCTACTATTTTGGATGGTAGGATTTGTAACTCTCTTTTGGGGAGAGATGTTTTGGCCTGGGGGCATGATCTGAAAGGCAAGTTTTATGTGGCTTCTAGGTATCAAGTGTTGGACAAGCAAACTTTTGGGAGTTCAAGGGTCCCGTGGTGGAAATAGGTTTGGAATAAATATTCTTGGCCTAAGACAATATCTTTTATTGGCTTGTGGTTCAACAAAGATGCCTAACTTGGGAGAATCTTAGGAACCGTGGTTTTCAAGGCCCTTCTATGTGTGCCATGTGCCATTGTCAAAAAGAGTGTAGTTCTCACCTCTATTTTTAGTGCCCCTTTGCTAGTAATATTTGGCACTATTGGTGGAGTGTTTGGGGCCTGTTGTGCAGACACGTTTATTCTTTGGATGATTTTTGGAAGGGGCTTGGGAATCCACCAGCCAAAACTTATTTTCTCCATATTGCTTGGAATATTGGCCCTAGCCTTGTTATCTAGCACATCTAGTTGGAACACAACCATAGGATTATTTTGGATAAGAAGCTTCTAGTGGGCCAACTTTGGATGAGAATCTCGAGGGGTGTCCAAGAGACTCTGTCAATCCTGGTGGAGCTTGGTGATTTGGGTGTGGTCAAAACTCTGGGACTTTCTGTGGGTGGTAAGAGTGGCTTGTTGCCTAGGCAGAGACAGTGTGGTAGGGAAAAGATCCAGCGAAGTGGTCATTGGCAGCCCCCTCTTGCTGGTGTGTTGAGGATAAACACATACAGGTCGTTTAGAGGTAATCCTGGACATACTAGGGTTGGTGGTGTTAGGATTGGAAATTTTTCACCTAGTCTACATTAAATGTTTGTCAAACCCTAGTTCTAAGAGTCCACTAAAAGAGTTATAACCCTTGCACTATTCGCTCTCCAGGTCCAAAATTCATATGTTATATCTTTTCCTAAGTCATCTTCCATCATACATGTAACTTTTTACCCTAACTTGTGTCTTTTTTTAAGTACCACACTCAGGTTGAGAAAAGTCTCTTGCAGGGATGTGGGAGTTTATGATAGGGTTACCACACCACCGCAACGAAGAAAGGTAACATATGCGGGTTGGCGGTAAGCAGAGTATCTCGGCATCCAAGTGTTACCACAATCCCGCAATTAACTTTTTTAAGGCCTGCGGTGTTGTGGTAAGAAGTTAGTAAGGTATGAATACCATTGAGGAGACTACACTGCATTAATAGGAGTCATTTTGAAGTATGTTTGATAGAACGATTTGTATGAAGACAACGTGAACATCGTTGAAGTGACTACACTATGTTGAAGAGAGTTATTTCATGGTCCCTTCAAAAACCCGACAAACACAAGTATACTATTAGAATTCATCAAAGGGAGAAATGGGTATCGACAAGAGTGATTTTTCAATCTCTTTGAGATGGTGGAGATAGAGTTAGAGTTTCACATGAGGACCCAGGAATGAGAGTGGTCATGGACACAACACCGAATAGATGATGGTGAATCCCATGCTGACAAGAGAAAGAGTTGATCGAGAAAGCTCAAGCAGAAAAGTGAAATGATGGACACTGGCAGGGACATGGGAACGAACAGAGATGAAAACAAATAAGCAGGCAAGCGGCTAAATGAATGTTGGAGAATGTTATACCAACAAATGGGAATATGAAAGGTCAAAATTTTAGAATGTGAATGGTCAAAAGCTTGTTGCTTCCTTCGTTCCTATAAAAAGAAACCAAGACTGTGGGGAATTCTTTTATGGGGGGGGGATTGAATTTTGGAAAAGACATTGTAAAGGCCTATTTTCTGAAGCATATCAATCAAGGGCTGCTTTCTCTGGTGTCTAAATTATGGTTGTCAATTACTTGTCAAATTTCATTGATGAAATTTTACCTGGTTGTCTCCATTTTTATTTTCTCCTTGTTATTCAAATTAGTGTATCAAGCCTATGTTTGGTTTGTTAAAATACAATTCATGTTTTGTGTGATTTATTTAATAAGGTT
Organism: Sequoiadendron giganteum; assembly: GCA_007115665.2. Lineage (NCBI taxonomy): Eukaryota > Viridiplantae > Streptophyta > Pinopsida > Cupressales > Cupressaceae > Sequoiadendron > Sequoiadendron giganteum. The sequence continues at coordinate 453,575,203 of CM021105.1, forward strand.
TCTTCAAGAAAAAATTTAATTCCTTTGAATAGGTCACACTAATCTGGAGGATTCAATTGGATAAATAAAAACTTGATAAAAGACAATTTTGCACGTTTATGCAAGTCATAAACAGTATTGTGCCAAGTAATTTGAGTTACCCAGAAGGAAGACACATATCAATTTAAATTTTGACTCTGTTACCCAAAAAAAAGACACTGGTCAATTCATTTTCGAAAACCATCCCTTGTATCATATTCTAAAATCCAATTTAGATTTTTTGTTGTAGGAGTGGAGGTATTTGTAATTGGAAAATCTAATTCAAAATCATATGCCACTTTGAATAAGATTGAACAGGATGATTTAATTGAAAAAATTGCATAAAATTAAGAATCTGCTCAACTTTCACCAATCAATCTCTAGGATTTAACATTCAGTGGTGAACACAAGGTAATACCCACATAGGCAAAGTAGAGCCTAAAGTGCAAGGAATTCCAATCATTTTGATTGATTTCGGTCATTGGCCAATTCACTTGTAAAACTCAATTATAAAGATTGGCATACTTTTAGGGTTTTGCAATCTATTGATTTGGGAACCAACACATGGTATTAGCAAGGATAGCTCGAGGGTTGTGGTTTTCTTCTTTTCAATATATAAAAGCCAACAAACTAAAAAATAAATGGAGGCATTAGCTATTCTTTTGGTGTTGGAATGAGCTTATGCCCTTAGTTGGAGGAGAATTGTGTGCAAGTCGAATTCTCGAGTTGTCATTGATATGTTGAATAAGTGTCACCTTGATGACGTGAATTGGCAATTGGCGATTGTGGCTAGGCAAATCATTGGTCTTGGTGGGTTGTTGAAGTCTATCACCTTTTGTCATATCCCACAAGAATGGAATAAGGCGACGGATGGTTTGGAAAGATGGGTGTCGAAGCAAATGGATACTTGGAGTGTGGATGACTAGGGAAGCCTCCTCGAGGACCTTTCATAGGTGTTGGAAGATGTGGTTATGGAGGATATGAGATGTTTCTTGAGAGTTGATTGATGACTCTGGTGCTGACTTTTGACCCTTGAGGGGTTGGTTGTACTTTCTAGCTTTGTATTGTTTTCTTGGATCAATAAGAAATTTACTCTTTTAAAAAAAAAATCATTAATTAATATATATTAAATTTAGAACAAGGGTAATCAATGTAATTGTTTGTTTATTAAATAAATGAATTAAAAATTTCTTAGAAATTTATTTTATAATTAATAAATAAATAAAATATTGCATTGGGATACAATTAAATTATTATATTTTATTATTAAATTGGAAATTAAAGATTATCTGTAATAAAATCTATCTGCACATAATTTATATATATTAATTTATTATATTATATTATTATTATTATATTATTAATATCATAGTAATATTTAAATATGATTTCTATTATTTTAGATAATAAAAATCTATATTTAACAATTATTTAACACAATAATTATCATCTTCCAAATTAACAATTAAAACATTCACACATCCAATCACTCTAAATTTTAATTTATATGTTTCATTATAAATTAATTTGTTTAATCTTAACTCTTATTAATTTAATATTTTTTTATAAAACTGATATATGTCTAACCTTGATTGATGATAGTAAACTATTAACTAATTACTATTTAATTGTTCATTCACATTTATTTTTCACATATTTATCTTACATTTTAAATAATTTAAAAACTTTTTTCTAAATTAACAATCAATTGATCAAAGATATATTTCAACATTCTTTACATAATTTTAAAAATATATATATAATAATTTAACTTAATTATTTTTCAAAAATCTCTAGAAAATATTCTAATAACCATATTATTGAATTAACAGTATCATAACTATAAAATGTAAATGACCTACCTATTTGGTATAACTAATTATTCACTTTTTTATTGTACTCAAACCTCGTCATATTAATTTTTCACCTAAAAGGCTGCAAATATTTGCACGGTGAGGAATCCAAGATTTAATCTTGAATTTTTGTGCACACAGAATCTTTCAGCTAATGCTGTGACTGTAGGAAATGCCTCTCAGTATCATAAATATAATGATACTTACAATCTTCATTGTTCAATGCAATATGCTTTGAGTATTTTAAAGATTCATTTTTATTCACATTTCTCTATAACTATTTTTTGAAGTACTTCATGTATTTACACCATCATCCCCCTATGCCTAAGACCAATTGAACATAGAAACTTTTTGCAACAAAAGGCATTGTCTTGCGGAAGGAGATTGGTGATTTTGGGTGTAGGTAGGACGTAGGAGAACATCAATTCGAGAGAAACTTCAAGCACAACTTAATCTCATTTTAGTTTTCTTGCTATGTATATGTGCATTGAGTAACCATATCGTTTTACCTACAGACACATGTTCTCTCAGAAGAAAATTTTAGGGCATTCTGCATAAACCTCCAAAAATAATATCCTTTTTGTTGTTTAGTGTTAGTTTTTCATTTGGTGCAACAATTAATTTCGACTGGAAAAAGAGAAAAATAAGCGTTTGTTTCCTGGGGGATTAAAAACAGTTCTATTTCCATGCCCCGATCAAATAAAGATCAGCCAACATTTATATTTTCCAAAGGACTATGCTCCTTAAAATGCCCAATGTTATGTGTGTACTTATAATTCTAACGTTCATCTTGATCTTCAGTGGGCCACCAGACTTCAGAAAATAATAGACTCTGCAAGGTCCATGTTACATTAATAAAGTTCTAAGAACTTTTGGGAGATGCATCCGCTTTGGTAGAAATTCATTTTAGGATTACTACAACAGCTCTGCATAAAATTAGTATTGCATTCTTTCATTTGAAAAGATAGAATAAATTCTGATACACAGCCTTATCAGTTTTACAATTTTGATTTAGTCCCTTCAGTTGGCACTTGTAAAGCATCATAGTGACCATATCCATGATACAAGACTCTAATAGGGCTTTCTTTTCCATATTCCTGACCGTACTCTGCTATTGCTATAAGATCGTCAGAGTTTCTTTCAAACATATAGACAGTTATTGGCATCCTGCACATATCAAAAAGAGAGCTAAATTGAAGAGCTCAAAATATCAAAAGTAAAGATCATGACAGAAAAGTTACTATTCTCACAAGCTACATCATTCTAAAGTTTGCGATATAACAATTTGTTAACAGCATATAGCTCAAACAGAAAGCCACATCCTAATATTTATGTCATCCCCTAAAATCCTGAATTTTAAAGAAAAACTACATAAAGCTACAAGCTAAACAAAAACTAAAAGGCTTACTGGAGAACATGTGAAGCCATAAGTAGTTCCGGCTCTCCACCCCAAACATATGGCTTTCTCATCTGCTTGACATACATATCAAAGTTTCCCTCCAAGAACCTGCAAGATTAAAAAAGAAATTTATATGCCAAATGTTGGCGTGTTGAACATAAATGGTGGAAAAGTAACCCACATAACAGATACTATAAAATATTCCAGTATGCAGCATGACATGTTACAGAATTAATCACAAATTGCAAAAATCAAGTGTCATAAGCAATAACACAAGATGTTGGACTTGCCCCTCACAAAAATTAAATCAGTTTATTGATTTACAACAGGTCAGTGATGTGAACACTTAATCAGGTTATGGAAAGAACCATGTAGGCAAATTAAACAACTGAAATAAATGAAGCTATAAATTTACAAGTTCCATTGATGTGAACTTTGATGGCTTGAAGTGCAACAGATGGTGATACACAACACCAATGACATAATTATATCACCGGACTTTATCTTATACAGGACCTATATGTGATGAAAATCAGATGAGAGCCATTTACAAAAAATGTTCGCCAGCTTGAAATCATTAATAAACACCTCCAAAATAGTTGGGAAAGGCAAACCGCTGAAGCAATTGTGGAATCACTAAACCAATGCATAAGCAACTGTAGAAAAGTTAATGGCTTGATAAACTTTTCAATCCTGATACCTTCAAATGAAGCAAAATGTAATTCATCCCAAAGAACAGTAAAGTTCATGAACAATTCTATTCACAATTAATAAAGCAAGGCACCGAGTTATCTATATCAAAACCACCAGATGCATCAGAGTTTTTTTTATGATTGCTATAGAGTAATGTTGGTAAGGTATTTTTTTGAGCCCAGAATAAGGCTGTGATTTGTTCCTTCCTTGCAGGCTTTGTTGATTGTAAGTTTTGATAATATGCACACGGATCTATCCAGGAAACACCATCCACGATTTCATTAAAAAATGTTAAGGAAGTTGACTAGCAAAGGCAAAAAAATCCAAATGAAAGTTGATTCCCTGGGAAGGGGTCCTCAAACATTCCTATAATTCTCTGCTTCATGAAGATACAAATGAATATGATTAATTAGCTGTAAAAGCTACCCAAAATCACCCACAATAGTTGCTTCAAAAAAATTCTATTTGCAAGAGACTATTCAAGGTCTACTAATCTAAATCAATCCTAACCAAGTTTCCATTAAAATTACGAAAATGACACGATGCACTTATCTGCAGAATTATTACTTTATAAAAAGGACTCTGCCACAGACATGTTGTAGAGTATATATATCAGGGATACACATCATTTAGGATATTGTATTAAACATTAAGTACTGTATTGTGTTTGATCCCATGTCTTGCAGCTCCATAGTCCCCAATTGGATCACCATAATTCAATGGCTACAGGGTTTTGAGATCATTAGATTTTCAAACCAATTGGAGATTCTATTCATAAGGTTACATCACCCCAAAAGTTACAACTTAAATTGACAAAGCACATGGAAATATATGGAGAGAGTTCCAGCAAGCTAGACTTTAAAAATCCTTGCCTAAGGAAGTTTCATTTTCTTTTTCTGGAAACAACAATTAGATTCAATAACAAGCTCTTCAAATGTTGGGCATGCTACCAGTGCAGTTATCTGGTCATTGTTTCCCTGAAGGAGGCCCTGAATATGAAGCTCCAGAACACCTAAAAGACGGTTGTGAAGTTCCATTTTGAATATCAGAACCCCATACCATTGAAAGAGGCCTCGGTTTCAAGAAAAATAAGGATGTAGAAAATCCGGATTCAGTAACGCAGTTCACCAGCAGCAAATAGATTCTACTCTTCAGAAAATCTCAACAATATAATATAGAATCTCATCACAACCATCTCATATTTTGAAGTTATTATTGATGTCTACACAAAATTTCTCATATATATAAACAATTACCTCAAATTCTGAAAAACATTATCATAGGGATTTCAAAGGGACTTCTGGAAGGATTCCACTGGACAATTATGAAATCATTGTTGAAATAGGCATTTTACAGTAAAATAATAAAATATTAAACAGCAAACTGTAACCTGGAACGCCTACGAATATAATGGGCAAGAAAGTTCTAAAAAGTCAGGAAATACAATTTCTTAGGGATAAATTAATTATTTTGGCAAAGCAAATGGAAATGGATTGTAAGTAGGCATTAACAAGAACCATTCAGAATCCTCAATAATGACTCTCATCTCATGGAACATTAGCTTAATATCAAAGAATAGGGCAGTAAATAGGATTTTTGGTTTTCCTCTTCAAACTAGCAGAAGTATGTTATGAGAAACGAAACAGCCAATAGCAGAGATAAAGAATCCCAGTCAGTCAGTCATGGAACATTAGCTTAATATCAAAGAATAGGGCAGTAAATAGGATTTTTGGTTTTCCTCTTCAAACTAGCAGAAGTATGTTATGAGAAACGAAACAGCCAATAGCAGAGATAAAGAATCCCAGTCAGTCAGTCATGGAACATTAGCTTAATATCAAAGAATAGGGCAGTAAATAGGATTTTTGGTTTTCCTCTTCAAACTAGCAGAAGTATGTTATGAGAAACGAAACAGCCAATAGCAGAGATAAAGAATCCCAGTCAGTCTATAACTAAGTTTTGCAAATCTGTAGTTCAAGATGCTACAGGGCTATCAGATTAACTGGACAGTATTGGAAAGAAAAAATGATTGCTGGAAATTAAGTTTGAAGAAACAAACTGATGGGTGAATTTTCTTCATTATTGTCACTTCCCTTTCACCCTGGTAATAACATGGTCCCAATTCAGAAACCTTTAAATCTTGAAAGAGCTTCTTGAGATTAAGTTAATAACAAACTATGAACACAACATGCTTAATAGGTACATTAAACTAGGCTACATAACTGGGAAAATAAAGACAGTTTCTTTCAACAATTCAACAAGAACTCATTGGGTAAAAATTATGCTTGAGTATGATATGTTAATTGTGTGCCCGAAAGAAATCAAACATGCTTCAACCAATCATGTAAGCATATGCCATAATACCTCACGCTCAAAAGGCTGGAAAATATTGATTTAAACAGAAAGGTAACAGCCGAAACCCACATGCATACATTGTTTAAAATAACACCGATAAAAGGAAGCAATAGCAAAGATCCAACTCACAAAATTATCGCAACAATGAGCTGAACAAATGACAGACTGCCAAGGTACAACAGATACAAGCAACACCACAAATATAATAATTGTTGCGGCAAGAATCAACACCAAAATCATACTATGAACCATAGTTGGCTCACTCGCCAAAAACTCGCGAGTTTTTTTGCCAAACGAGTATTTGCAAGTTTTACTCGCCAAAAAGTACGACAGTACTTTTCACAAAAACTCGAAGAGTTTTTATTTAAAAACTCGGCTGCTCAGCAAAAAAGACCCCCGTTGTCAGAATAAAGGCAATTTTCATTCATTTTTTGCCTCCACCATTGCTCTGTCTCTTCCTTAGCAAAAACACTCTCCCATGAAGGTTTTTGTGGTTCTGGAGGTCTTAATTCGACCCCGCCTTGTATCGCGACAGGGAGCATGCCTAGGGCGTTGCCCCGGGACCTTGTGAGGGGCGCTGCCCCTCAACCCCGCTGGTGGCGTTGCCCCGGGACCCCCATGAGGGGCGCTGCCCCTCAACCCCGCTGGGGGCGTTGCCCCCAGACCCCCACGAGGGGCGCTACCCCTCGACCCCACTGGGGGTGTTGCCCACAAACCCCCCCAAGGAGCGCTGCCCCTCGACCCCGCTGGGGGCGTTGCCCCCAGACCCCCATGAGGGGTGCTACCCCTTGACCCCATTAGGGTCATTGCCCTCAAAATCAGATTGAATTCATTTGGTTTTCTAGGTACTCTCCAAGTCCAAGTTTCCAAGTTTTCCTACAAGTCTTCATCTATAATATCATCTAGTTCTACCTCTCCCCTAGTTTTCACTAGACATGGGAAGAGGAAGATATAAATTTGTAAAATATATTAATATAGTATTTACTTTCAGTTTTACAATAACAATTTGCTATTTTCATTTTGTTTCAGACTATTATCATATCAGCGCATTGAGCATTCCACATGAGGATGCCATTTTGTATCCAATTTCTTTCAAATCAATCAAATACAACTTGTTTCCTATATGTACTCATTTATTGACTCATTGGATGCATCTTATCTTTGAATTTTGCAAAAAAAATGCGTTTTTAGTGAAGTTTAAGCAATTTTTTAAGTTGCCGAGTTTTTTGCCGAGTTTTTGCCGAGCCGAGTTTTTCGGGCTTGCCGAGTACTTGAAAATGCCGAGTTTTCCAACTATGCTATGAACTACTGTTATAAATATAATAATTGCCAATACTAATTGTTGTTATAAATATAATTATTGTTGATACAAACTGCAATTATTGTTGCGGCAGGAATCAATACTAAAATCATACTATGAACTACTGTTATAAATATAATAATTGCCTATACAAATTGTTGTTATAAATATAATTATTGTTGATAAAAATGCTATTATAAATACTCATCACAATGGTAGGGTACTATAGTGGCCATACTGTAGTAGCAATATGGAATAGTATTGTAACGGCACTTAGCAATGGTACTATTGCGGCAATACTATAGCAAACTAGAAACTAAAAAATAATCTGCAATCTTCTCTGCATGATTGTAATTCCTGGGTGAAACCGTTGCCTCAAAGAACAAAGGGTCTTCGCCCTCTACTCTTGCTTAGAAACCGAGTGAATTTTGGTCCACTGAATCTCCACACTCCAAGGGTTTTTGTCTTTAGGAGAAATAGATGAACATAAGTGCTCAAGCTATTAGATAAAAACAGCTTTGATGTTATAAATTGGATGATCACCTTTGAGTGAATGCCTCTTTTATAGACTCCAATTTGGTGCCCAAATTTTGGATTCCCTTTTCCCTCCAAAGGAGCACAACTAAAAACATTTTAATAAAATATTACACAAGTTCTTATTATGTCCCATTTTGACAGCACAATTTATTAAACTAATAATGATATTTAAATTGTCATTTTACAACGTTTTAAAATAATATTACTAGGAATAACTTAAAACATTATATTAAAATATTTCCCTAACTTAAAACATTATTATTAAATACTAAGAACAATTCTTGATAGTCTTTTTATTGAGAACTCTGTAGTCAATGCACATCCTCATTGTGCCATCTTTCTTTCTTACCAAGACTAAAGAAGAAGCAAAAGAACTAGAACTTGGTCTAATGTGACCAATGTTCAAAAGCTCTTTGATTGCTTTCTCTATTTCCTCCTTGTGCTTTTTGGGATGGCGGTAAGGAGTAGTAATGACAAGTTTGGAACATGTCTTCAATTCCAATATTCACTGAAATTCTCTATCAAGTGGCAATCCTAGAGGTATGTCATCAAACACTATGTTATATTTATCCAAAACATACCAAATGTCAACATGATAGGATTTCTTACATTGTGAAAAAGTTGTGGTTGTTACCAAATAGTGAGCTGCCCATCCATATTTTTCATTGAAACTACCCTACAAGCTCAATTTGAAATTATCTAGAGTACTACTTTCCCTTCTAATTTGAACTTTAGCTCCATGGTTTGATAGTTCTATGCAAACTCTCCAAAAGAATGTGACCACTATGCTCCTAAAATAATATCGGTCTCTCCTAGACCCACAACATAAAAATCACCATGTATTTGGTGACTAACCATGGTGATGCTTATTTGTTAGATCTTCTTTGTGAAAGGAATGGTGAAGTTATCTGCTACCATGACATTGAATCCCTCAAAGTTTTCTATTTTCAATCCTCTTCTAGCTACCAATTCTTCATCTATAAAATTGTAGATATCAATTAGCACTATAACCTTTTGTTTATACAGAACTCCACAAACTCTAAAAGGGTGATCCTTGGGAGCACCAAAAAGTGTGGCAAGGGTGCTTCCTGAAGTTTCTTATTTCTTCCTTCCAAGTTTCAATTCTTCTTCAATCTCTGGTTTAGGTTCCTTTGAACTTGATTCTTCATCCAATATCACCTCTATGTAATGCACTTGACCTTGGCGAAGACATCTGTGACCAAGCTCCCATGGCTCCTTGCAAGTTAAACACAATTTCTTTCTTTTGAGTTTATTTAAGGCTTCTTCTTTCCTTGTTCTTGGTGGCATATTGTTTGGATGAGATACTTCCTTCTGGAAAGTTTTCTTTTGTTGACCCAAAGGTGGTGCCTTTGATTAGAATTTGCTTTTGGGTACTAAGGTCTCTAGCAATAGAGATCTCCTAATGGATCCCTGCAAAGATGGTGGATTGAAAGCTTTCACCCAACCTTTGAGAGGTTCAAATAAACCTTCCGTGAAAAGAACAATAAACCTCCTTTCAAAGATATCAAGAACCATTACTAACAACCTTTACCTATCTCCAATGTTGTACTATCTCAACTAAGCCAACTCCCTAAAATGGATCTCAAGGTATTTCCTATCGAACCTATCTATTAGTCGTTGGCTGAATCCATCATATGTGCTAATGAAATTGTGCCCTTAGGTGACCAATCCATGGTACCATCACTCATGTCCTATAACTTCTAAATGAAAGGCAGAAAAATTTATGGCCTCTTCTTAATACATAGGATTTAGTGCAAAATATGTATCTAGTTTTTGATCCCAAGCACAAGTTGTGCATTTATTCGAATCATCAAAAATAAGAATGGTTAGTTTATCCAATCTATGTTGCAAATCTTTGTGAAACTGATTTGCATTTGGCTTTCCCTCATTCTTTTGCCCACTCTTCATTTTTAGGTTGCAAAAGTTGGTGAGAGACATTTTTGAATGAAATTCAAATCCAAGAGCTTTGTACTCATCAAAATAAGTTGCATAGTTTATCTCTAGTTTGATTTTGTTCTTCTACCTCTAGTTACTCTTCTTTTCTTTGTAAGAACTTAGGCTAGAAGAGTTTGGATGCTGAACCAACCATGGTTTTTTTGTTTCCAAAGGCACTCCACCACAAGGAGTTTGAACTGGTCAGTCATGGGATACTCAAGTTTCACATTGTCTACAAAAGTCATACCATAAGGTTCATCATTTGCTGCTGGCCTTAGCTCATATTGACAATAGCATTGTACTAGATTTTTGCCTTCTCTTCATCTATTTGAACCCTCTTACCTCTTCCAAATTTCTACTACTTCTATTCTATTTCTACACCCTAATTTTGCAACTTCTTTCTCTTTGATAGACTCTAAAGTCACTTTCACAAGGTTGCATTTAAAATGTTGGCCTTTAACCCTAAAGGCTAGCAAGATTAAAGCTCTAATACCACTTAATGTAACTTTTCAATATTTTATATAAAAATTAATTAATGAATTTCTTATCTATGCAAAGGATAAGAACTTCCTATAAATATACTAAACTCCAATAAATCACAGAATTTCTGATGTAAGAAACAATAACAATGCCCTTCCCAATTCTAGGCAACAACCTTAAATCTCAGCATTTATGTTTGACAACCCTTTGTATTGCAAATATTATTATTATTATATTATTGCCGTTGGCTGGGCACTTATAAAATACTAATATAAACAATAAGGTAACAATTGAAACCCTCATGCATACATTGTTTAAAATAACATAGATAAAAGGAAGCGATAGCAAAGACCCAACTCACAAATTTGCCACAACAATGAGTTGAACAAGGGTAAGACTGCCAAGGTACGGTATACAAGCGATGCCACAAATGTAATAATTGTTGCAATTGGAATCAACACCAAAATCATACTACAAACTATTGTTATAAATATAATAATCACTAATAAAAAAAATTGTTATAAATGTAATAATCACTGATAAAAATTGTTGTTATAAATATAATAATTGCTGATACAAACTGTTATAAATATTCATCACAAAGATAGGGTACTGTAACAACTAACAGCGGTAGTGTGGCGGCAGTACGGAGTAATACTATAGCGGTATTGTTGCAACAATACTATAGCAAACTAGAAATTGAAAATATTCTGCAATCTTCTCTGAATGACTACAATTCCTAGGTGAAACTACCTCAAAGAACAAAGTGTTTTTGTCCTCTACTCTTTCCTAGAAATCAAGAGGGTTTTTGTCCTCTGAATCTCTGCATTCCAAGGGTTTTTTCCTTAGAAGAAATGGATGAACGCAAGAGTTCAAGCTATCAGATAAAACAGGGATTTGATTTCATAAATTGAATTATCTCCTTATAGCAAATGCCTCTCTTTTATAGACTTCAATTTGGCGCCCAAATTTTGGATTTTCTTTTCCCTCTAAAAATGCCTCACTAACTTAAAACATTGTAGTAATAATGTTGACCAGATTTTTGAATATACTATTTGAAAGTTGTTTGATCAGACATGCCTGTGATCTGCCGTTGACTGTTACATAATAAAAAATTGACCACTAACCCCCAGACTGACTGCTGTACTTGATTCAACCAGGAACTTAATTGTTCAACTACTGTACTTTCTTTGAATAAAAATATTAAACGAAAGTTAAGCTTCTGAAAAAATAACGTACTGATGTTGTCTGGGATAGTTATAGCCAACTATCTTGTGACTAGCACAAATATTGTTCTTTTTATTTGATTAAATAATCAATGATGTTAAGGCTATCGTACTAAATTTTTACCAAGGAATGAAAGTCATTAACTTTCATTTGATTTCTGTACTTTATTTTACGGTAAGTTAAACCTCATGATGACTGTAAACTAAGGTTGACCATGCAAAACATATATTGTTGACAGTTAGTTTACTGGATATATAACTTGTAAACTTTCATAAACATCATATCTTGTAGGTTGCACTATAAATTTTGTTGTATTTCATTAAACAGAGGCCATAGCCAAGCCGTGTAAATCCTCCTGTTATTGGAGGTCCATACGTTGTATTTTTCCTCCTGTTATTTAGGGTCTGTAACTTTATATCTGGTAATATTATGAGATATTGGATGTCATCTATAAGACATCCTGTTGTTAGGTGCATATAAATTACTTAATGAATAATATTTATGTTGTATCAGTGATGTAAAACCTCTATTTATTGGGGGTTCGTAAGTTAGCACAAGGATTGCCCCTAGAAAATGCTTATATAGAATAAATCATTCTCTTCATGTAAGATGTCTATAAGTTGTCTCTAGAATAACTTTATATCTGGTAATATTATGAGATATTGGATGTCATCTATAAGACATCCTGTTGTTAGGTGCATATAAATTACTCAATGAATAATATTTATGTTGTATCAGTGATGTAAAACCTCTATTTATTGGGGGTTCGTAAGTTAGCACAAGGATTGCCCCTAGAAAATGCTTATATAGAGTAAATCATTCTCTTCATGTAAGATGTCTATAAGTTGTCTCTAGAATTCACAATTTGATCAATGGTAAGTCAAATGATTGAAAGGGATAAGGAGGTGATTATCGAATCAGTAAATAATTGTGTCTGGGCTTCACAGTAAAGTGGGTTGGTCAAAGTCCCAAATTACTGAAATTAGTGATGCTTTGCCAATGATTAAATTCAAGAATTAATCAGTTATTAATATTTTTTATGCTGGCCAAGGTTTTCTCACAACTCGCAAGTTTTCTGCAAGGTTTTTCTACAATTTTTGGGTGAGTACTCCCAAAAAATCATAGGCGAGTTTTCTGGTGAGTTACTCACTGCCCCTATTCAGAGCACAAGTACTCACCAAGTTTTTAATCTATAATCCTATCAACCAAATTTTATGATAGTTCATTGTTTGAATAAGCAAGTGTTGACCTTTTTTACCCTATTAGTCTAAATGCAATTATCTACACAAATATTCAGATAATACAATCAGCTATGAGAATATAATTTAGCCAGGATAGAACTAGTCTTGTTCCAATGTATGATAAAGCATTGTAACATAATTCAATGAAGCATATTCCAGAGATCACAATTTGGAATCGCAAGTATCAAATATCTTACCACTTTAGTCACTAGCTAACATTAGAAAGTGTCCACTCATTCTGTTTCATTTATTAGTTATCATGTAGGATATACCGTTTGTACAGCCTCAGTATATTTTCTAGGGCTTGACAACAACTGGAGCCGTCCATATTATTCATAGCTTAATTCATACAACTATAGTCTAATTTTTTATATTATCTAAGTCAAAACAAGATGGTAAGTGATAAGATTAATCTTTTCTTCATCTTTGCCACTATTTCATAGAATAAATTCATCTATTCTCTGCATGTTATTCAAATTCAACTTTTTTGCCTCCTAGTTTTTGTATCCAATTTCATAACCCCTCTCACTCCATCACTATGTCATATAGTATGGCATCTAAATTTGGAAACAATCATTCAATCCTAATAGGTCTAACATATTCAGGTAAAGGTAAAAATGATTCCTACATTTCATGTGTGAAGATCTATAATGTCCCCACTCTAGGAGTGACATCATGGTAGCTTGATTCTGGCCCATCCAGCATTCCCGTGGGTTAGAAGGCATAAAAAGGGGATGAATTTTGGTGATAGGAATCAAATTTCGGTAGTGAATAAGAATTAGGAAGGTGTTAACCTTAAACCAAGCAAAGCCTAATGCTAATCTTCTTCCCACTTGCTGGTCAAAGCACACAAGGAGGTGAAAGCAAGCAAGGAGGTCTGACTTGCTGGTTAAAGCAAGCAAGGAGGTCTATGTTGAGTCAAAGCAGGCAAGGAGGTCTCTTTGCCACACCAAGCAAGCAAAAAGGACAAGCAAGCAAGGAGGTGAGTCACCTCACCCAAATCTGATCTGATTCGAGAAGCCTCCCTCTTCCTAAGGCGGTTTGGTAACTTAAGGGAGAAGCCACCATAAATCATTATTTTAAGACCGCGTCTGATCTCCTCCTTGGGGCAGCTGTAGGAAGCTTCCAAGAAACATTTTATAACCTCCAAAAAAGGCAAAAAGACAAACACACTCAAATTTTTCTAGAGGGCTTGAGGTAACTTAGTCTTGAAGCAAAAGTAATTGAATATTTTAAATAGAGAAAATCTGATCTTCTTGGGGGACGAATTAAGTGATGCCTTAGCCTTGAAGCAACATGAATATTTTAATAAAGACAATCTAATGCAACCCTAGGGCGGCCTTGCCTTAAGATCTTATTTAAAGGAAGCTGAGGTAATAGGAAGGCATGCTAATTTGTGATTCTTTATTTGCTAAGAGATATCTCTTGACTGAAAGTGATTTCAGCCAGTTCAAGGTGCTGCTCCCTTGAACTCAGTGGTTTGGTGTTGTTCCCATACCACCTTGTGAGGTGATTTCAAACAGAAACTCACCGTTGAGCTCAACCAGATTGCATTTTGCACAACCCCAGTTGCAGATTAAGACTTTGATTGGTGGAAGAGGAGATTTCAAGAAGGTTGTTTGATAGAGAAGGCATTTTGGGCGATTTCTACCTTCAGACATACTCAGATTTTCATTGCAGCAGATTACAAGTTAACTTCATCATCATATTTGTGGAGATTTTGGTGGCTACATCCTCCAGAAGGCTGCACCAGCATATTACCAGACATTTCCAGCTAGTTTATCATTCCAAACACTCAGCTCATTCTCTTTTCTAGTAGCTAGGGTTTTTTCTAGTGCTTTGAGCACAAACTGGGCATCATTGGAGGTCTGGAACTTAAAATCAGACCTACAGATTGTAATTTCTAGTATTTACTGTTGTAACCAGCTTCTGGTTAAATTAAGAGAATATGCTTTCTTGCTGGGTATGTTCTTGTTTATGATCATCTTGACTGTTTACAAAAAAAAAGCTGTATTCAAGTTCATTATCTGACATTATTATTACCTTCATATAATAAGTTCTTATTGAAGGCATAAGTGAAAAACAAGTCTGAAACTTTCAGACCAGCAAATGAAAGAAAAAGTTTTCAGTTTGAACCTATAAGGGTTCATCTCAAGATCTGACTCCATTAGACATCCTTCCTTTAATGGCCTGCATGCATATCTATATCCATGAAATCAAGATCAAGTAGTTATCCTATTATGTGTACCTCCTTGACAGTTATAAGAAGATAGTTGTATTTTCCTATTAACTAGGATATGGAATTTGTCTAGTTGCTTTTACAATAAGAGTTCTAGCTGTTAGTTTTATGATCAGGTGTGATGCACAGAAAATTAATTCAAAAATCAGGCACAAAACTAACATGGTATCAAAGCGGGTTTGAAGAAGATCTTGATCAGATTTAATCTTGCAGCGATACTCTTTATTTTCCTTCACATTCTTGATCTCTTCTATCACTTTGTCAAGATGGTGAACGGTCTCAAGATTGAGGACAGACTTGAGGGAGCATCAAATTTCACATCTTGGAGATTCGGAATTGTGTTCACCTTGGAGGAAAATGAATTGGCAGAGTTCGTGGAGAGCATAGTCCCTATGCCTACGGAAAAAGAAGAAAAGATTCAATGGAAGAAGAAAGATACCAAGGCGAAGAAGATGTTAGTTGATTCCGTGAAGGACCATATTGTTCCTATCGTCTCCAAGTTGAAAACGGCAAGAGTGATGTTTAAAACTTTGGAGGAGATGTATGAAATCAACAACACAAGTCATGCTTTAGCCTTGAAACAACAACTTCATCATGTCAAGATGGCAAAAGGAAAAACTGTCATCGCTTACTTCATGAGGATCACTGAGTTGAGAGATCAACTCTCTTCTATTGGGCATGTTGTTGATAGCAAGGACTTGACCATGTTGGCTCTTAATGGTCTTCCTTCATCTTGGGAGTCTTACATTCAAGGAATCAGAGCAAGATCGAAACTTTCCAAGTTTGATCGTTTGAGGGTAGATTGCATTCAAGAAGAGTCTAGGTCGGCTACGAGAGGTATTGGTCAAAGTTCCACTAACGAAGACATTCATGTTCTTGCCACTCAATCCTTCAAGAAGAAAGGGAAAGGTGGAAAGAAAGGATATTTCAAGAGGAATAGAGATAAAGAAGTTGATGCTGCTCCTGCATTCAAGAAGAAGAGGGACCTCTCCAAAGTCCAATGTTTTCGATGTGACAAGTATGGTCACTGTGCAAAGGATTGTCCTATCAGGCCTAGGCAGCAAGCCTCCATTGCAGATGTTAATGAAATATCTCCGCAGAAGGATTCAAGTGAATACCTATTCTATTCTGCCTTGTCAAGCAATGTAACTACCGACACCAACACTTGGCTGATTGATAGTGTTGCCTCTCGCCACATCACCGGATTTAGGGAGCATCTATCTGATTTGATAGAGAAAGATTCTAGTGAACAAGTCATTATTAGAAATGATGCTAGTTACTCTATGAAAGGAGTTGGGACCTTCTCTCTTCACTTGGATTCCGGCATTTCCTTGCAGCAGAATGATGTACTATTTGTTCCAAGCATCAAGAGAAACCTTGTTTCCATTTCAGCCCTGGAAGACAAGGGGTACCAAGTTGCATTTTCAGAAGGAAAAGTTCTTGTATGGACAAAGAACTCAAACATCAAGATTGCTCGGGTGATTGAAGTTAGGCATGAGTGTCCCTACAGACTATGCACTCGTCCACTTCAGGCTCTAGTGCATGATTCTTCAAGCTTGTGTGATCTTTGGCATCGAAGATTGGCTCACCTTCACTTTCGAGCTCTACCTATCATGGAGAAGATGGTCACCGGCCTTCCAAAATTCAACCAGGAGCATGAAGGTACTTGCAAAGGTTGCGCTTTGGGTAAGAATACAAAAGTTCCATTTCATAGTAGTGAAAGTAGATCCAAATGTATTCTAGATCTTATTCATTCCGATTTATGTGGTCCAATGTATGTTTCTTCAAGTAGTTTCTTGTATTACATTATTTTTATTGATGACTACTCTAGAAAGACTTGGATTTATTTCTTGAAATCTAAAGAATCTGAGGAGGTATATATTGAGCAACCTGATGGATTTGAGGTACATGGGAAGGAGTCTCATGTTTGCAAGCTGAAGAAGGCCTTGTATGGTCTTAAGCAAGCTCTTCGTGCTTGGTACGAAAGAATTGATCGTTACCTATCAAGCTTGGGCTTCTCCAAGAAAGGTGTTGATTCTAACCTATATTTCAAGGTAATTGATGGCGAAGCATTGATTTTCGTTTTGTATGTTGATGACCTAATTCTTACTAGAGAAGAACACTTCATTATCAAATGTAAGGAGTTATCTTTTGAATTTGAAATGAAGAATCTTGGTCTCATGCATTACTTCCTTGGGCTAGAAAAGTATGGCAGAAGCCAGATGAGATGATTCTAAGTCAAGGGAAGTGCACCATTGACATTTTGAAAAGATTTGGTATGATGGATTGCAAATCCGTGTATATGCCCATGGAGACCAACTTGCATAAGTTGAAAGAGGCTACAACTAGTTCAGATCTGATGGATCCCATGATGTACAGGCAGTTGATTGGATCGTTGATGTATCTAGTCAACAATAGACCAAATATTTGCTATGCACTGAGTGCACTTAGTCAATTCATGTGTGAACCAAAGCAAATACATCTAGTTGCAGCAAAACATATCCTGAGATACTTGTGTGGCACAGCTGGATATGGGTTGAGATATTCTTCAGGTGTGGATTTGAAGCTACATGATTTTACTGATTCTGATTGGGCAAGGTGTGTTACCGAACGGAAGAGTACCTTTGGATGTTGCTTCAGTTTGGGGTCTGCGATGATATTCTGGTGTAGCAGGAAGCAGTCTTCTGTGGCACTAAGTACAGCTGAGGCCAAGTATATTGCAGCTTGTGTGGCAGCTCGAGAAGTAGTGTGGCTTCGAAAGCTCCTTGTAGGATTGTTTGGACAATCAATGGAGCCTACTATCATTCATTGTATCAAATCGGCATTATATTGTGCCTGAATTGTAAGCAGAATTTTGCTCTTATTCTATCAATACATAAGAGATATATTGGCTGGGTTTTTCTCCCTTAGGTTGGAGGGTTTTCCCAAGGTATCTATTGTGTTTTGTGCCTGATTTTTGAATTAATTTTCTGTGCATCACATCTGATCATAAAACTAACACTAGCAAACTAACTTGTTATTACTTATTACAAAGTTTAATTCTCTAAGATCTAGGATTATAATTCTAAGATTAGCTTACTTCCTGTGCAAATTAAATTCAGCTAAGAGAGAATGATTGCAATTCAAAGTAGGGTTGGCCAACAAGTTTGGGAAAGACAAGTTTCATAAAATAATAATTTCATTTGCATTCAATTTACACTCCTTGGTCTCTCGAATGTTAGTACTAAAGTGTGGGACATAATTATGATTTTGGGTTCCATAATGAATTTATGTGATCTTTGAGGACTCCAAAAACCCAACAATGATTTTTAAAATCCAGTTAGTTTTACTTTTGTAAAAAAAGAAAAATTATAAGGCATCAATACAAAGAGAATAATTCATTATTATATCTAAATCGATGGTGGAGATGATTTAGTTTTACATAACCATCACTACTAAACATCATTTTCCATAAAATCTAACAATATGCATTCATTTTATTGTAGAATAATTTTAATATATGCAGTACACAAATTCCAATCATAATGAATCTCTAATTCAAATCAATGATTATTAATCAAAGTTTCTTTCATCACTCTCTTCTTACACTTACTAATTTACTTATCCATCATCAATTAGTACTTGTTGTACTTTTAAAATTTAGCTATGAAGATAAGGTAGCTTAAGCTTGATTTCAAACACCCAATTTGCACAAGTTATTCTAATGCATTTGTTCATATATATACTAGCATTACTTTGTTTATATTATATTATTCACTTATATTGTTCTATAATTTATACATATTATTTATATTTGTGTATATATATAATTTATTATGGAATTTCCAATTTAAAGACAATGAGCTTCATAGAGAGTAGCATTGTGAGCACAAGTGAAGGGCAATGGAGGAGAGGGTGGAGATAAACAAGCGATTGCGAAGTGCAAGATCCCCACAAAGGAGAGAGATGGAGTTGTTTCCACACCTACAAACGAAAAAATTGCAGCCTATCCTTGTGAAAAGATTTTTTGGACTTTTCAGGTAGGAATCACAAGCCTGACGTCAACACAAATATATAGGAGCATATTCTAGTGTACAAAGATTACAAAAAAATTTCAAACCCCTTTCACAATTGTAACGATTTCTGTAAACAATGATTTTTATTGAATAGGACATATCTTTCCTTGTTTAAAAGAAGGATTTCGTCATGGACCAAGCTGTGGGTTCATCCTCTCCAACGAAATTAGGTTAACCAACTAATCACCTGTCCCACAATAAGGGTTGTTCAAGAGATAATTGTTTGAAAGACAAGGATTCTATGGGAGAGGAATAACATTCTAGATGCTTTAACCCTTGGTGACATGGCAATCAACCTAGGTGAAGATATTCTAGACCATCATCTTACGAACAAATACATTGAATCGATCAAGGCAAATATTATCGATAGATCTCTTGTGTGCAAATACTTGGAAAAAGGGTCATTGGTTGAGGATTTTTTTTAACAGATGGAGTTTTCCTAGAGTAACATTACATGGTCAACTTTATCTTTGCTGGAGAAAGTTTTTTTCTTTGTTCAATTTCAAACTGTTGAGGATTGAGCCATTGTTCTTACAACAAGGTGGGAATTTTTATAAGTCCCTTAACCCTTTCTTTGATCCTACCAATATTATTATCACCAAGGATCCTATGTGGGTCTATTTATATAACCTTCCTTTGATGATGACAGACCCTTCAATCTTAGATGGTTGAAACGAGAGATAGATTTCTGCAAGTTAATAGACAGCAGTATAATAGCAGCAATGTAACATGACACTGTTAAAACGCTGCTGGGTGATGTCTGCAGAAGCCTGCATGCCTATATATATTTACACCCCCCAGCCCTCCCCAAAAAATGGACCTCAGACTGCCATCTTCAAACACATCCCCTGCCTTCCCACCATCCCCATCCCAAAACACCATGGAACATAGTCGGAATGAGATTGATGGTGGAACTTCAATGCTGTTTTAACCCTTATCAATTGCATGAATCAACACCTCCAGCTTTTGGGGTGGTAGGTAGCTTGTAGGAGTAGAATCATGGGAGGTATTTCTGATATCTTAGTAGCAATCAATGTCAATGCATATGGGTTTCACTCTCAACAATACACAGCATTCAATGACACATCCATCACTGGATGTGCATAACAAATAATCATAGTTATTATAATGCCGGTCCAGTGGTTGTTAATGTGGAAGACACTGGCAGTGAGCTTCTTTAGTTTCTTTTGTGCCCTTTATGATGTAATTTAGTTTAGGATTTTTCTTGCTTTTAGTCTGTTTGAGCTTGGCTCTTGGATCTTTGCAATCATTACTATTTGATTTCAACAAAAAATTAAAATTTATCCAAAATATTAAAAAAGGTCCCTGAACTAATGTTATTCTCACAACATTTGCCAGTAAAAAACTGAATAACCCATCTATGATAGTTAATGTCTCGATGTTGGTTCATTTACCAAGAAAAGTTACACTTTATAGTCCTCTCTATACACTATGATCTTGCCTGATTATTCATTGGAACTGTAGAAATCATTTTTTGTGAAACTTCATTACATTTTTATTTTTTATGTAATGCACTGAAGTTGTTGCACATCTCTTACATATGTCTCATGCATCTCATATGAGTGAGTTGAAAGTTGAAATCAATCTATGGAAGGATAAGAATGTAACATGAACCTCACCTTGCGATAAATATAGACACAAATATGATAAATAACCATGTCAAGGTGAAATTCATTTTCTCCTCTATATTCTCAAGTGTGCTATTTCAAACAGCTTGTAGCAAATCTACATAAGATTGTAATTGGTATTCATATGCAAAGGGATTGTTTCCATAGACTCAGAGAACCTTGAGGTTTTGATTATTTCAAATACAGCAGATACAAAAATCACAATGAAAAATGGCAGTCTCCAAATTATCCTTTAAAATAATACATAAAATTTCCCAGTGGAAACAAACCAGCTACCTTCACTCATCTTCTTGCTTCAGCTCAACAAGCACCTTGGAGATGCATTTTGACACTTGAGAAGAAATATTCAAAATGACTAAGGAAAAGAAAAAATCACAAGGAATGGAAGGAGAAAAAGTGCTGATAAAACAGTAACAAAACAGAGAAACAAAAATAAGTGAGGGAAAAGAAGAAGTAATGAAAAAAAACTAGAAGAGGATGAATCTGCCTGACTTTCTGCAAGCTAAAAAAACAATCCGTGTTTAGTTTGATCAATTCCAGACCTTGAATGTTTACTTTGCACAACATTGCAAACTATTAACATTTGTTACAATCTTACGGTTTACGAGAACAAAAAGAGTGCTGTATTCAAGTGAAATTAATCTGCAAGTAAGCAAACAGGATAGAATCATTGATAAATCCAAATGGAATGAAGACCAAGCAGGCCAAAACAAGACCTGCTAGCTCATTTCACCATAAACTGGGCCAAAATTTTAAATATATCAAGTATTTGATACTAAAATATTTACACATCATGCTTTTCTAAAATTGCTGGGTTTCTATAAGTCCAAGTCCTAGCTAAAAATCAGCCTGCTAAGTCTGGTAACTATGAGATGAACAATCAGTACGATATCCTCAAGGAATATTAACAGGATTACCATGTCAAACTGCTGTTCAATTGCTTCAAATCTATGAAGAATCAAATACAGATAAACTAATGTCGATGAACTTACTACTTTCTTATTTGAAGATATCGTGTACAAACTGCAAGAAAATTAAAAGGATTCTGTGCAACAGCAAATATAATATCAAAGAAGATTTGTTCGAGAACAGCAACAAATATAACCAAACAGTATCTAGATTATGCCCAAAACTCTTATTCATCAGTAAACAGTCAAATAACTAACCATTCTGTTTCCTTGCGTCTCTTTATAAATTCATCTGCAACCTGTCACCAAACATAATATGATAATTAGCATAATGTAGCAGTTGATTTGGCTAAACCTTGAAAAAAAATTCTAGAGACCACAAACTAAGAGAACTATTAGCAAATCAATTTGTTCAACTAGAAATGAAGTTGTCTGTACACAGGTGAAAGTTAACATTTGATTCTGCAATGATATTGCAAGAATAGACTTTCTGGCCTGAAAATGAGTGAAAATGGTGAGAGTGCAATGCTGCCTTTCTCCCGTATTAGATAGAAAGCATATGTGACTGCTCATATATCTTGCATGATTATGGATATCTTCTATACATAAACAAATGGGGCACCTTATAAAGCTTTAAATATAAAGACACACAAGTAGTTAAAATTGCAAAATCCAACTACTACCATGAAACGAGAAGATAGTTCTAAATGTTCCATTAACAACATACAGCAAATGGAATAATATTCCATGGAGCATACATACATGATGAAAATCATGATGAAATCAAAATTCACATGACGATATCCTAGATTCAACCATTTAGGTTCCTGAAAGTAAGCTTCTTCTTTTCTAAAACGATAGGTGTGAAGTGTACTATTAACTTCAATTGCTAGAATGCTAGGTGCCTAAATGTGAGGTCCTACAAAAGTAGGACATCCCTTTGCTCAAATGGTAGGAAGACAGTTTAGAATTTATACTTTATTGCGCAATTCATCAGCTAATTCTCTCTCGGTGTTCTCATTTGGAGAAGGTTCTCCCTTCCTCAAGCAGGCACCATGAGAAACCGCCCGAAACAAACATCTACCATCACCTGGTATGCCTGCATGAGTCAGAAATGAAAAGCATGTCACTCTTTAAAATAAATTTTAAAATGTCCCATGTGCGACAGCACACTTCATCTGCATAGAAAGATTGCTCGCTAGATTTAGTTAATGTAAGACTTTAGTCAACTTGCACAAAAGGACTGATCCTAGAAAAATAAAACATTTAAGCACACCTTATTACACAGTGACGAAGCTGTAAGCAATAGCAATGAGAGATCCCAAATTTTGGAACCACTATATTTCATCTATGGAGAAATCATGTCTAAGTAATTTTATTTATCATTTGGAGTAAATAATAGTCACTCTAAAGCAGAAGCCATCATTTGATTCTAGTTAGGGTGGATTTTTGTTGGTTTCTGGGATGAACAGAATTGGGAGAGGGAGGTAAAGGTGGCAGGATTTGCATTGCCACAGTTAACTCTTACAGACAAATGGTGGTTGGAGCAAGGGCTTCACCCTCGCTGAGAGAGTTTGAAGCACTCAAGGGGGTTGCAAGAAAGCAAAAAGATGATCATGTATCAAAGAATAAAAATCTATGCACACAATCCTTGAAGGAGAAATTTGTTTAGATGAAAATGAGATCAAGAAGAACAACTAATCTCCATATGATAGGAACCTGATATGCAGTTCCCTTAGGACGCAAATTTCTTAACGAGGATCAATATGCATGCGCAGAAAAGAATTGGAAATGTATGGAGAATATGAGATCTTCACTTGTCCAAAATGACACTTTATTGCAGTATCAACTAATGAATCTGATCATAATAGAGTCCTTGGGGAAGAACCATACTTCTTCTGAAATACAGGTCTTTACATTAAAAAATTGCACTTCGGTTTCAAACCAACAAAGGAAATTCCTTCAATTATGTTTTTGATACTATCGCAAATTCTATAGGAAAATTGTAGAGACCTCTAAAAAAAAAGGAAATGCCTTCGATTATGTTTTTGATACTATCACAAATTCCATAGGAAAATTGTAGAGACCTCTAAACCATTTCATGGAAAAGGGCTAACAAACTATGGTAGGTTATGACTAGATCTTTCTAGGCCACTTTCAATAAGTATTGCCTTAAACGTAGGGGAGTTATATTGGACATTGGTTGCAGACAACAAATGCAATCCACTTAGATGTAGGGGTTGTCATGAGTATGAACACTCAATGAGAGAATGCCCTTTGGCCCAGCAACTAGCAAGCCCACAGAACACCATCAGAGATGCCCAGATGGAAAATGAGGGCTTATCAAGCCAAAAATGAGATATTTGTAGGCAATACCAGGGGGTAAAAGAGGTAACAACAACCAAGATAAAGAGAGAGAGAAAAGACAGAATGTCTACCAGAAATTCAATTGTATTGAAAAACATTATTGTTTAGAAAAATGCAGCTATGATAGATGCTTCTGGCTTTAAGAAGATTTGGAGAACATCATGGATGAAGATTTTCTTGATGGAGATAGATCAAGGACAGATCAAATGATCTAGGGAACCAAGAATATGCGCTCCTAGATAGAGAGGTGCAACATCTAGCAAACAAAGTTGGGATCTAGAAAGAACATGGATCCACTATTGATCTTGAGTGATCATGAATACACAAGTCAGAACATCAGAGATTTGAATTTCAAGCAAATGGAAGGAAAAAACTAGTCAAAGAATAGGCAGAAATCCCCAAAGAAGCATAAGTGAGGAAGAGACAACATTAAAGAAAAAATTCAAAAGGAAACTAGGATGGAGTGGGTCTCAAGCTGTTAGTCCCAACAAGAAGATATTCATCGATTGAGCAAAAAGCTTCATCAAGTTCAAACTGGGTAGGAACAAGGAAGGAAACTGCAAGATTATTTGTAAGCTAAGACAGAAAAAGTGAATTATTAAGTTTCTTGTTTTTCTTCCTTCGATGTTTGAAATGAAGATCATCTCCAGCACTTACGCGCACAAGAAAACCATGTAAATTCTTTAGAAAAAAGCAAGGTTAAACTTGCATTTGTGGAATAGGGATGAATGCCTACCAAAATAAAGATACAATTTGCATGCATGCCAATAAAAAAGCAAAGGGTTGTGCTTACGTGAGCCTGAAAATTATGCTGCCATACATATAATTAAGGAATGTGCTTGCATGCACAAGAAAAGCATACATGTAGAGGAAAGGGCAAGTACCATGCTTGTTGCTTCTATTTGAATGCAGTTTAGTTTCATGATTTACATGTTGGACTGAATCTCCTTGTTTGATATAAAAGTTATTTACCTTAGCACAAAAAATATAGTCACTGTACAAGAATGCACAAATACCGAAAGCAACTAGAGAGAAGATACGTTCTATTTTTTAACTTAGCACAAAATTTGCTAGTTAGTTTACAAGAATGTGCAGCGACCCAGATCAACTAGAGAGCAGCATGTTCTATAATAACCAAATGAAAGTTGATGATAATGAATGAAATAAGGGCCACATAGCAACTAGTCCCTATCATTGCAAAGTGTTTGAAAGTAAAAATTATAATTTGTTGCTAGTAGTTAGTCAGTGTCATTGCAATATATTTGAAAAGGAGTTTGTGTATTGTATTATAAGCCCTGTAAAACCCACAGAATAATGCAACACATTCATGAATTTGAACACTGATAATGGGGTTCAGAATAGTCTTAACATTTGTCTTGGAGCCTTGTGTGATGTAACAATACATGATCCATAAGGTAGCCGATTCAATCAAGAAACTGATTATTGGGATCTAAGAGCACTTATGAGAGAAGATCCAAATTTGAAATTTGGAAAAGGAACAAAGATTAAGTAGATGCAATTTAGTTGCTATGAACCTGTTGCTAAGGAAAAGACTATGTCTTGTATCATGCAATGTGATTAGTTATCTATGCAACCTTCTATAACGTGTCCACTTATGTCTAGTCTACAAATCCAACTTGAAAATGAGAAGGGATAATGTGGCTTCAGTCTTTAGTTACACGAGTTTCATATGGCTTACTTTTATGCATTAAATTCTTGATATAGGTAGTATCAATGTAATATTTTATTATACTTCAATTATTATAATAATATATTAATATGATTAGAAAAAACTCTGCACCCCAATACGGTTTTGTAATCAGACCCTCCAAACGCAAACTTTTTGGATTTTAATACTAAAGGTATGGCCCCCTAGGCCAAACTTACCAATCAAAAAAGATATGTTAGCATATTTATATATTGATATAAATATTGTAATGTTATATATAGTTAACAAATCTGCTAAACTTTTGAACGGGAAGAAACAAAATATTAGCGACCATTTTCACATTGGAATTAATCATCAACTAAACTCTTCAGCAATTATAAATGTGGAAGTATTATTTAGGGAAGTTAAACATGGGCATAACTTTAAAAATTTATTATTGGCAAATTTACTAATGGGGATACTTAGCTTTAAATAATAAAATCACTTTTACATAAGTCTACCTATACTAATTAAATAAATGCAATCTATTCAGCACAACTTAACCTAGATTAAACGAGTCGGGTCTAATAATTGCAATAAATATGTGAAACACTGAAAATTCAATGTGAGGGTTAGGGATACATAGTTCTTGAATAAATGATGAAGAATGATGTTGAAAATATGCAAAACGAGTTTGCCACTGTCCAAATATAAATGCAATCGGTCTAATGACTACCTCCACAATCTATATGACCTCAAGAAAATTTATGGTTCAATCCTACATGTTGCAGGTTCAATCCCAATTGTTATATAACTAATCAATCACATGGGATTGATTTGTACCACATGAAAACGGTCTGACAAAATGCATGCATAAAGATTCACTTGCCTATCTTCTTGGGTATCTGAATCTATCAAGGCAGTGTCTAGGGACTTCACTTGGGAGTTTGCCAACTCAATAGGTGAACAAGTTTTCCTAGGTCAAATGTGTTTGACAGGTGGGGTTAACAACAATGAAAAATATTGAAGACAACATTCATCAACATACACATGGACTATATGCAGATGCGATTATTTTGTTCATTTAGAAATTAGAAGATGCTCTAATGATTTTTTCCAAATTTTCCTTTGTTTTTTCTTTTAAATTAAGTTCACTTGAATGTTTTTAAATACCATAAGATAGCAACATTTTGCACAAACATGTGTTAAGTCAGCTCATAATGGCTAGTAATAATGTGTGGGAAATTTGGAATTTGAATTTTAAGTTCCATCTTGTGCATTGAATCAGGTCAATCCTAAGCTACTTAGAAATGAACCTTTGAGATAAATTGATAATTTCTAGGTAGGGAGCGAATATATGAAAGTAAGCACAAATGATGATGTAATAATAAGTAAATGACAAATGTATTAAAATTAATGTAAATGGGAGTAAATAAAACTGAATAGAGATCATGCTATGAGTCAAACCAAACACAAGAATATGCCACTTATAAATATATTATTTCACTAAAACATTTCACCAAATAGACAAAATTAAATGGAAAATGGCATGAATATGTTAATTTCACCATTACAATTATTTATTATTTATTTTAAACTCACATAAGCATGTCAATTGGCTTGACACTCAATAATATTATAATTTGCTATACATTCAAAGCAATTTAGAAATCATATTACCTGGAATGTAAACATATATTAGCAAGCATGCGTTGTTGAATTACTCTTCCTCTTTGACTGTAATGTGATATAATTAGAATACACACTTGGAAAGAAAAACATCTATGGATGGAAGACTAAACAGTTACAAAATATTTTTTTATGCTTTGGACTGTTACTTCAACATGCCAATTTGTAATACAGTGGACATTTCTAACAGTCAAAAAGTGCATGTATATTCAATATGATTTGTGCTGCATCCACTTCAACTTCTTCAATTCGAAAGATATCCATTAGGACAGTAGAATATCTATACTATTCATAACGGATACTAAAGATTGAAGTAATTAATAAGACAATAATTTGTACACACTCAAATGATTCAGTATTGCTTGAAATAATGGAGATTTTAACTCCAAAAATTGACAGAAAATCAGAAAAATAGAAACTTTAAATTTGCTATAAAATGTTTCTACAATAACTCATTAATTTGTTTTTTCAATGTCCAACAGCTAATAAAATCGGTTAATTATTTTTTTTGTTTTTTATAATTGTAAACACCTAAATATTTCCCTAATGTACCTAGCCCTAATCAACCAAACCCATCACCTAGACAAGTCCCCTTCACTAAAGATTATCCCCTTTTCCCATCGCATCTCACCTCACATAAATAAATAAATAATTACCATTTCCACCTATTTTCCATCTCACACATGGCTAAAATAATTAAATAACATTATTATTTTATTATGCTTATATTCCCTCAAACTACCCCAAAAAAGGACACCTAAGAACACTTGTCCTTATGGTTCCAATATTCTCTCCACCAAACCCAAGAATATAGGCCTCCTAGATGCACATGTCCTTTATATCCATCATGGTTACAACCACTTGCCAAATTTTGCCAAATTTAATAAGTGCATCCTAGTCCTTCACATTCCAACAACCTTCATCTCAATCCTCCATTCTCTCCTTGATCTTAGAGAAATCCTCTCAAGTATCCCCCACCGTCGATCTCACCATCAGATCTCAACCATCCATTGGTTTTTCCAAAATCCTATAAATGAAGGCACTCTTTCATCCATTTGATAATCCATCAACTTTGAGCTAAGTACATGCTGTCAAATCAAGTAGTCTTCAAGCAGAGGAGCATCAAAACACCAACTAATCTTTGGAGCAAATCATTCAACAATAGAGGCTTTAATAACATTTGAATTTGGTTTTTGATGTTATTGTGTTGATTGCACTCTCTTGTTGAGCTCTATCTAGAGGTTTTGTTTTGGTTTGAATAGGAACTTACATGCTTGTTTGTTTCCATTGTGCATTTCATATCACTGGCATTACAATAATAATATAAATATTACATGTTATTGTCGAAATTATAGGAAAAGAAAAATTTATTCAAACAAACTAACTTGCTTGAAATTATTACAATAGAATCCCTGCCATGGCAGTGACTATAAGCAAATAAGTGCAGATACCGAGCAAAGTATTATTTTAAATATTAAAAAATATGGTATTTGAGAGACTTCAAAACATGATGAAAACAAGATTCCTCCAAAGAAACTGAGAATCTAATTACTTTATACGTCTACTTGTAGCTGAGCAAAGGCAAGCAAAGTGGCAAGCTTATGATATGTCAAACAGAATCGCATGGAAATGGATACAGTATCACATACGGATAAGGTATCAAATATGAATACAGAAAACTTTCAAGAATCCTGGATACAAATATGGCTAGATATGGCAATTATTAAAGTATAATTATATTCATTTATTTATTCACACTTCAAAAATATTTATTTATATATATTGGATTTTTATATTTTAGTTTGCAATACTTATTTTTCTATATTATGTTTGTGTATTTAGTGATATACATGTGGGTAATGTTTTTATATTTCATTTTTTGCTAATTTTGAATGTTCTTTTATAAACCCTAAATGTTCTTTTATAAACCCTAAACCAGATATGGCACCACACAGTGTGATGCCATATCCAAACACATTGAGTAAATCCCAAATATAGGATCATATACCAATATGTCTGAATATGGTGTCCGTGCAATATCTGAGAGTACTGCATCTGTATCTGGTATCTGATACATAGATACTTGTAACTTGACAGGGGAGAGGAAGTATCGAGCAATTCTGGGGTCAAATAAACACAAACAGAAACCCAGGTCAATAACCAAGAAATGGTTTAGGTGGCATAAGTTTGGATTTTTTCAGAGATATCTGCCAAAAATGATTATAGAAATAATCTAATAGATAGTTAATAGAAATAGCCCAGAGCGTGGATCTCCAGATGGGAGAAAATCATGAAACTAAGGTAAAACTCTTGCATTATAGCAAATTGTTCCACACTTTTTTTCTATTTTTTATCTAGAAGGGACATACTTAAAAAACTATTGGCAAATTTGCAACGTTTGGGAGAGTGAACTGCCCTGAGGAATCCCTATCCCCTTGACTCGATTCCCACAGTTCGTGCCCTCCTGATTGAATATATCGGCGGTGATCAAATCGTGGATAAGGTCCACGAATGCCCGATCGGATATATAATGAGAGAGAACCACCAATAACTTGTCGTGCCAAATGTTGTCGAAGCATCCAACAATATCGGCTTGAAGAAATTGTTTAACCAATCCCCAGCTCTCTACTTCCGCGAAGAATGTCCACATGCCTCTTCCCTTAATGAACCCATGGGAACAAGCGAGAAATATTGATCGAAATGCGTCATTCAATAGTGAAGCGGTTGCGTCCATCACTATCACATCGTTTGAGTATGGTATTTACGCGATGATATTGTCCAGGTTTGCCCGGCTTAGGTATGAGAAGGCGCCGCATCGCATGAAACCGAAATGAACCCTCCTTCAGTCGAGTCACCATAATAGCGAAGTCCCCATAGAATAGTAGGGCTGAGATTGTCTCATATTGACTAGCTTTCTTTCTTGAATTGGACTACCTTCCAATTGTCCCGCCTACACCTCCGGTTGGGCTCTACTATTGTCACCTGGAGCGTAGACAACTAGAATAAGGGCGGGAGGCAGGGTCACTGAATGAAGGGGCTCAGGAGGGACCACAACAATTCAGGTTTGGAGACCTCACTTTCTTTCCATCTGACCTAACTCTAACTAACTTTCCCTCTGGTTGAACTAGTTGAATTGAACTAGTTGAACTCGTTACTTCCGACTAGTGGATCGATGGGCCTGAACTGAACACCTTATCTAACATTCTTTCGTCGAACTCCCGGTTCAACGAACTATAGGAGATGGGCCACTTCCTTCTCGTTACATCCCCCACCCCCTTCCTTCCGATTGCCATAGAATTTGTAGGGCATTATCTATAGAAGAAATCGCCTTTTTGTTCCACGAGAAAACACATCACTTTGCCCCACACTCCCCCACCACGTATTCACAACTGCTCGCCTAACATCTCGCTTTGCATCACACCCCGACACGTATCCAGAGTGTTATTTCCCTGAGGACTGTTCGGTGAGAACAAGGGAATGGATAAAGATGATATGTTTTGATTCCGGCATAATATTGATGTGGGGATCGAAGAGCGCAGATCATGCTCATTTAAGAATCAATTGGTTCGCCCCCAAGGCCTAAATAAAACGGCGGGGTGAGAAGGCGGGATCGAGTTGATTTGCCTCCTACAAGACCTATATGACCAGTCACTTCGGGAGAGCCCCCGGGCGACCCCTACACATCTTCATTTGGGAACCCCATTATAGAGTAGGGACGCAGAGCGTACTACAGGAGGGTTTAAAGCGATTAACAGCAACCAACCAATTGCCTTGAATACACAGGCATTTCAAATGGTCCAATATGTCCTGATTCGCAAGTGAGCAGCTATATAAAGAAAGTTATCATTCCAGACTTTGACGTCATGAACCGCGTCGAAGCGCGTGTTGTGAATCGGGAGAGTTGTGTCTACAATATGAAAATTGAAAGAAACATCCCCCATCAATGATCACAGTTCCATCTCACTAAATCTTGTTCCCATTGTTCTGAGGATATTTACTGACATAAAACAGCAAACAGAGAGGGTCATGTAAAGCTTTTATTTGAGTTAGACAACAGTAAAGAAAAGCATATATTCCAATGGACTTTGAATTTCAGCAATACACAAGATTTCAAATTTGAGTATCCACTAGTCACAATAAATACTTTAAAATGCTTGCACATTGCTTTCAGCGACCATCTTAGTTGATTTCGGTAGGTGCAAAGGAAGGAAAAATAAATAAAATATCTGGATACTTTAAAATATGAAAGTTTCAAATATCTATTCCAAGCATAAAGGACAATTGCTGATATTTGATTGTTGAAAAGAGAAATTATTTTATATAAACATCAGCTCATCAAAAATAAAATGAGCATGGACCGAAGTTTCAAATGTGCCTTTGTCATATTAGTTGATTGTTAGAAAACACCAAATTTTTAATTTGATCCCACCTAATGTTTTAAGATAATTCTCAAACAGGAAGAATTTTCCTTGCCATCATTGTGCACTTCTAATAGTGCCTTTGCATTTCCAGGTTTTGGAATTTGTAAAGCAAACTGACACTCCAAACAGCAGTCAGACCAAATGCTTTTAATGTAAACAATGTGCACGTCTATTATCCAATGCTACATTTCTAGACCACTCACATAAACCCTGCATCCAACAACACAATGCATACTAGCACATATCTTACGAAGGCCAATGAAACATCAAAAAGATATTGGAAAATTCACAAGAAGATTGCTTTGAGCAAGCCTGTTCCATGTTATGACTGCATTAAGTTGGATAATGACAGGGTAGAAGCAGCACATATCATAGGGTAACACCACCAATTTCATTATCTGTAAGCTAAGTCACAAGGTTCAAATTCGAATTCGAATTCAGCAACATTAAAATTTGGATGAAGTTCGACAAGAAAAAAAATTAAAAAATTAAAAAATTTGGATTAAATTCGTCTTATATAATTTTCTATTTAAAAAAAAATGTAAATAATAAACTAATAAAAATAAAACTATATTATATTAACTTTGAATACATTAAATAATCTAAAAATATTATATTATAATATAAT
The DNA here is from genome assembly GCA_007115665.2 of Sequoiadendron giganteum. Taxonomy (NCBI): domain Eukaryota; kingdom Viridiplantae; phylum Streptophyta; class Pinopsida; order Cupressales; family Cupressaceae; genus Sequoiadendron; species Sequoiadendron giganteum. The sequence continues at coordinate 453,607,863 of CM021105.1, forward strand.
ATATTTAAAATTTAATTTAAACAATATTAATATATAAATAATAAATATTTTAAATCATAATTATATTATAATAAGAACGACACCCACAAAGCAATAATCGTGAATAATTAAAAAAAAAGCCATAATAGAAAGCAATAGTCGTGAATGAATATTCCACCGACAGGAGAGGAGAGCGATAATGGTATCGAGAGTCAGACACCCCTGTGGAAGGAAGCTACGAGGAGGCATCTGCTAAACATAACTAGAGCATAGAATAATGGTATTACCGTCGCCTGTAAGGGATAATGGCTGTCATTGATGAGTGTCGAATGGGTCGCAATAAACATCATTGCGATTCGATGAGGTCGAGTCAATGCGCAATGAGTGCCAAATGCATATGGAAACCCAAACTGTCGATGTTGTGGGCAAAAGGGTCACGACTCGCGACCATTATAAGCTTCGAAGATGCGGGCATAGGATCCATGGGTGCACACCAGAGTCGCAAGGACGCCCTTGGCTGCCAGTTTCTTGGCGCACCTGGCTTTTTAAGCTGGAGTGGAGAAAAAAAATAAAGGGGCCGATAATACATGTTCCAACAAAAAAACCTAAGCCTCACGTCGTACAAATTCAAGGCGAATTTAAACAATTTTTTTTGTTTTGGTTGAAATTCGGTGAAATTCGAATCTCATCCATGAGATTCGCCGAATGCTGTGACACAGTCTGTAAGGACATATGACTTTCAATTAATTTGGGAGAATGAATACAAATATACACATGAATACACACACACACACATATATATATACATCCAAGGCCTATATTTAACATTGTTTACCAAGGATTTGAGGGACCACTAGGTATGATGGTTTTCTCAAAAAAAATTGGGAAGCAAAAGAGTTGAAGGTATTCCACAACATACAAATCCTAGCATGTGTTTTTAACTCTGTTACCAATTCATACAGGAAAACCCCTGGATCCGGGTCCACTTTGAACCCCGTCTGGGGTTTAGTTTGGATCCCTTGCAGGGCTGTCTAAGGCATTGCCAAACAGACCTGGATAGGCCTAGAGAAAACTTGTCTAAAAAGATGATTCTTTTGTTTTTTTCCTTTCTGTTCATCATTGGCCTGGTTCTTTGGGAAAAGCTTGCAATTGATGTGCTCCTACAAGGTCTTTGCAGGGAACTGTAGAGGACTTTGCTAGTTCACCATCTCTTGATGCGTCCAATGACCACATCTTTGAGAGGGCAGCAGAACACCACCCACAACATCCTCACCTTCTCTTTGTTGGCCAGCCCTCTGTGTAGCTTGCTTTAGCGCTTGCCAGTGCTCAGAAACTACAACAGTGTAATTATGAGTACACACAGTCGAGTAGATGACATGCATAAACAATAAGCAATGAAGGAACGAATATATGGCGCATGGTTAGGGGTTAGTGGTTACCTCTACTTGGTCATCAAGCTAAAACATGAGAGCGCCAGGAATGCACTTAACAAGGACATTCGAATTTAACAAATTGACATTGAAATAGGGTTTTTATTTTTTTTCAAAGGACTTAATTTGATCCTTTTGGAGCTTTGTTCCCAGACCCCCAAAAGGGGCTCTGCCCCCAAACCCTCACACTCATTTTGGTTTTATAAAGCAACACAAAAACATTGTTTTGGGACCAGATTTGGGTCCATGATCCCCCAGTTCCAAAACTCCAAGGAACAATGATTTTTATGGTGGTTTTGTTTATTACATGATGCTATGTGGTATTCTAACTTGATTACAGTTTCTAGGCTGCAAATATGTATAAATTTATGATCTTTCTATGTTTTCTGTGTGGATGAACCCAACCCCAAGAAAAAAATTGCCATATTGGCATACCTGAACTCAAACCGGTCGCTGAGGTTTTTAAAATTTCCTTCAAGAGCTGCTTATTTTCGTCAAATGTGAGTATCTTATGTGAACAAAACTTTGGTTCACTGTTGAGTTTGCGAAAAATTTCCTACTGTCCACCAAGGCTCATTTCCAGTTTCAGTCTGCTCTACCGAGATGGCATGTGAAAGAAAGGGATGAAAAAAGATGCTAGTCTTGAGCAATTTGGAAGAATATGTCCCTTCACTTAAATATAATGCAAAGGATGTTTGTGCTATACAGAACAGCCCCCAGTGGTGTGTTTCTTTAAGCATCCAACATAAAACAATAAGTTACTTTTCATATCAAACCTCAACTGATTGCCAACTACTCTCACCTTACTAAATCAATATACAGCTACTAACAACTTAAAAGGCTTTAGAAAACTAGAGAGATATCTATCAAAATTCAAAATCTAAAGAAGAACCCAAACATGGAGTACCTAGCACATCCTATAGCTTCTCTACTATGTAAAGTTCAGACTGCTAACTCAATACAAGGAGGTTTAACAGTCATTTCACTCTGTATCTCTGAAACGTAAGTACAGGAGTTCTGGCCAAGTACCTGATGCTTCAAAATTTCTACGAATTTTGAAATTTCTTTGGTGAGAAAAATGATCCTTATCTAAAATAATTCTGCTAGAACCCTGCATTAATTATTTATTAAATGAGCCACTGCATCCAGAACCATTTTCCTACCTTTCAATTAAATTAAATATAACAAAAGCAGTATTTCAAAAATTGCAGTCAAAAAATGGATTCTGTATTTAACTAAGCTGTCTTATGAATTGATCCACTTAAGCAAGTACAGAATCAAACTTAGGGCATAGGGATGGACGCAGTCGGCTTTGGGATATAATAGGAATGCAAATAATAATATTTACCCATCTATGCTCTCAGAGTAAACCATAAGTGAAAAATAAGAGTCGAGACTATTGAAGTTTGAACCATAGCAGCAAAAATCTTTTGGGGAAAAAATGGGCAAATCAAAAAGTATAAGATTTTTTGAAAAAATCGGGAAAAAGTTGTGAAAAAATGGGGAAAAAATCGGATTTTAAAAAAAAGGTAAAAAATTGTAGAACAAGAGATAAAAACTTTTTTTTTAAATTGAAAGGCATTTCCATAGCATAGAGATATAGAGAGCAAATAAAATAAAGAGTTTAACTAATGCATTGTAGAAAATAGATTTTTGTAATTTATATTCATATCGTTGATTACATTCATTGCATTGCACATCTTTCAAACTCAAAGCATTACTTCACATTGCATAACTAATAACTAGATGCTGATAGATGACAAAATTTCAATTACAATATAGTTTTTTCAAAGTCAACCTAAGAAATTATGCAATTACTTCACATTGCATAACTAATAACTAGGAGCAGCTGCCAATTGCATTAGCTTGTCATGGCATTCCATGAGACCACAATTCTTTGAGGCATTTTTTCAAACAGTTCACTGCCTTGTCTATGCTACGAAATTTTTCATACATGTCTACCAAAGCATTTTATCAAACAGTTCACTGCCTTGTTGCTATGGCTAAAAGCCTAAAACAAGTGCTTTCAAACAAGCTATGGATGCTTGGAAAAAATCTATCAAAGCATAATAGTAAGCAATAGCATAGACAAGGCAGTGAACTGTTTGAAAAAATGCCTCAAAGAAATGTGGTCTCATGGTGATGGAATGCCATGATGAATGCCTATGGCGATGGATTGTCATGGCATTCCATCACCATGAGAACACATTTCTTTAAGGCATCTTTTCCAACAATTCACTACCTTGTCTATGGTATGACATTTTTCATACATATCTACCAAAGCATTTTATCAAACAGTTCACTGCCTTGCTGCTATGGCTAAAAGCCTAAAACAAGTGCTTTTGAACAAGCTATGGATGCTTGCAAAAAATCTATCAAAGAATAATAGTAAGCAATAGCATAGACAAGGCAGTGAACTGTTTGAAAAAATGCCTCAAAGAAATGCAGTCTCATGGTGATGGTTGTCATGATATTCCATCACCATGAGACTGCATTTCTTTGAGGCATTTTTTCAAACAGTTCACTGCCTTGTCTATGCTACAACATTTTTCATACATGTCTACCAAAGCATTTTATCAAACAGTTCACTGCCTTGCTGTTATGGCTAAAAGCATAAAACAGGTACTTTCGAACAAGCTACGGATGCTTGGAAAAAACCTGTCAAAGCATAATACTAATAGTAAGCAATAGCATAGACAAGGAAGTTAACTGTTAAAAAAATGCCTAAAAGAAATGTGGTCTGATGGATTTTTTCAAACGGTTCACTGCCTTGTCTATGCTACCACATTTTTCATACTTGTCTACCAAAAGATTTTATCAAACAGTTCATTGCCTTGCTGCTATGACTAAAAGCCTGAAATAGGTGCTTTCGAACAAGCTATGGATGCTTGGAAAAGATCTATCAAAGCATAATAGTAAGCAATAGCATAGACAAGGCAGTGAACTGTTTTAAAAAATGCCGCAAAGAAATGTAGTCTCATGGTGATAATGCCATCACCATGAGACCATATTTCTTTTAGGCATTTTTTCAATCAATTCACTGCCTTATCTATGTTACAACATTTTTCATACATGTCTACCAAAGTATTTTATCAAACAATTAACTGCCTTGCTGCTATGGCTAAAAGCCTAAAACAGATGCTTTCGAACAAGCTATGGATGCTTGGAAAAAATCTGTCAAAGCATAATAGTAAGCAATATAGACAAGGCAGTGAACTGTTTGAAAAAATGCCTCAAAGAAATATGGTCTCATGGTGATGGAAGGCCATGACAAGCCATAGACAAGGCAGTGAACTGTTTGAAAAAATGCCTCAAAGAAATGCGGTCTCATGGTGATGGTTGTCATGGCATTCCATCACCATGAGACCACATTTCTTTGAGGCATTTTTTCAAACAGTTCACTGCCTTGTCTATCTACCACATTTTTCATACATGTCTACCAAAGCATTTTATCAAACAGTTCATTGCCTTGCTGCTATGGCTAAAAGCCTAAAACGGGTGCTTTTGAACAAGCTATTGATGCTTGGAAACTATCTATCAAAGCATAATAGTAAGCAACAAGCTATGGTCTCCTTGATTTTTTTTCACGTGAAAATCAACACGATTTTATTCGTGTTTTTTTGTAGGTTTTAAATGTGTATTTTGGTGATTTTGCAGTTTTAAATGGGAAAAAATCGTCCAGCCTGCAGATTTTTTAAAAATCGCGATTAATTGAGTTTTTTTTGCAGATTTCTGCTTCTATGGTTTGAACAACCATTATGGCCCTAGAACAAGATGTTATATCCCTGAAAAAAATGTATTGGGAACTACTTTGTTTGATTATTGACCATGAACCACCTCAGCAATTCAAGACAACAAAGTAACACATAACATTCAGCTTCCAAAAATAATGATTGAGCAGAAGATAATATAAAGACAACAACAAGCATATAATTCATCAAAAAGAAATCCCTAAATGCGTTGATTATAAATCAAAGTTAACCATGCCCAGCACCAGTTGCAAAAGGAAGACTTAACACAACTAAGATCCATTTATGAACCCAGATAAGAATGAAGATGTACAAGATTTCTTCCAATAGGAACAAAACTTCGTAAATTAACATAATTTCAAATTTCAGTGGCATTAACATGTGAGATTTGCAGGCCATGGAACAGTTAAATGAACAAGATATTACAAACTCGTGAGAGTAAGGTCACCCATGATGTACAAAAGGCAATTAAATTTAACTAAAAGCAGCAGGTGTTTCCTGATTTCAATTTAGCATTCAAGTTCCAGGAACCGGGACATGAGCTTGGGAGAAAATTAAACTCAACTAAACTACTTTGCCTGGCTAGCATTGTTAGTTATTGCCCCGTGAACTCTAGATCTTGCCTAACAAACAGTGGTCAATGTCATTGCTATGACTCTATCAAGAAGCATATGACAAGCAATAGAATCCATCCATACAGTCACAAAATTTGGAATGCACCGATAAGTCCCACGCATATTTTGGATCTAGTAGCAAATTATCAATGTTTAACCCATATCAAATATTAATAATCATTATCAAAGTGAGTAGATTAAAAAATAAACATTCCAAGAAGTCGGTCATATGAGCAACAGTGGTAAATGAATGAAGTTTTCTGGCAAAGTCTGACTTCAAATCTCTGAATAACATGCTCATGTGTAACAATTGGATTTATACTGCATCCAATTCTAAGTGTGGCATGTCTCCAAGGATGAGGCCCAGTGCAAGTCCTGGTTTAATTTAATGATACAGATACACCTCAGTCATGGTATCTGTACCAAAGGTATCCTTGCAAGGAAGCAATTCTAAACAATAAAAATCACATTAGTGGCTATTTTTTTTCCCTTATTGATCAAAAACATAACTTTGCCAAACAACAAATCAATCCGAGAGCCATTTTGCAAAATTGCAAAAATCCTAATGTTAACAGAGAACTAAGCCTTGTTTCCTGAAATTTTTTGTTTATGAGCTGGTGAGGTTCAGGGCTTGATTTTTAACCAGCAGTCATTAGGACACTTGATTTCAAATCTTAGCTACTGAGAAATTGTCTTGCAAGTGGGGTGCACCAGTCAACAGAGGCCAGGAAATCCCAATGACCCAGGATTACACATAATCGCAGGAAGAATTGCCTCAGCCTTTAAAGCCCTGTAACCTCACCTCTGTACATTCGGCAAACGGATTCGCCCTATCCAATTGAGCTTGGCATGTTAATGCACGTGAATACTCATTCTATCAACCATTAAGATATGATAGTCAGACTAATACATGAATTAAATGTTTCCCGGTCAACCAAACCGCTTAAACGGGTACAAACCCCCAAATTATTTCATGTGATAGGAAACAACCAGAAAATAACAAATAAAAACTAAAGCACCACTCAAACATCCAATGAATTTTAGTCCCACCAACACAATAATCATCTAAAACCCCACCAAACATTCAACCGCTTCCAGATTCATCGAAACAACCTTCATTTAAAACTCCTCAGACACTTAAACAAATTAGTATCAATGAATTTAACCATGCCATGTATTCACCACATACAGATACAATCAATATTTAATCAAAACATTCAAAAGAATCCATTTTCCTTCAATTCAAAGCATTTTTAGAGAGGGAAAATGTTCGGCAATGACATACGAATAGTACGGAATTGAAGTAAGCCTTTACCCATTGACCCATTTGCCATCAGCGGCTGCTCTCTACAGCCCACCCAAAAACATGGAGCACCAGGAATAACAGTCTTATATTTTTCTACCAGATCTACCAAAAAACACATATGCCTTTAATTCATTCGAGAATGAATTACAACACCCTTCAAGGATGGATATCTATCTATCTTAGTGCTCTGTAGAAAGAGCAGAAAAAGTTTCTTTTGTAATATACTTTTCAGAGTTCCAATAGCATCAAATTCTTCCGAATAATAAAAGTATTGGCTCGAGTGCTTAAAGAATCGAATACCTTGTTACCAAAGGAATATCAATGTCCTCAAATCTCAATTGCAATCTTCCTCCCTAACCTGTTTTCCTGGTTGCTTCATTCCTTTTGTTTTACATGCTTAATTTTGTTTCTATTTGGCTATCCCTCCTGGCTGGCACAGGGAAAAACTTTGACTGCAATTCTTATAAGCATTCGCGTACAAGTACAATTCCTAGCTTTGGAAATGAGATAATGATTTTGTAAGGAAATATGTTTTTTAAACGGCGTTACCGACAACAAAGCGGGCTTTTCCAAACGTGAATTGTGTGATTATGTTATTTTTTATTTTTATTTTTTTAATAGTTTAATATAATTATATATTGATAAAAAGTATAATTTTGTGTGAAATTGAGTTAAATTTTTTACATTTTTATCCACATTTTATTCTTTTAAGTGTCTTTTTTAATATAGAACATATTTATTACACTTATCTTGGCCAACATTCATTCTTGTAAAGACTCTCTTTCCATCATCCTAGATTATTTTATGGGTGCATTTTTGTTGTTCAATTATTTTCAATCATTTTTTATAGGTGTAAGGAGATTCTTTATAGGAAATGAATGTCTAATTAAGATATGAGTAATAAAGGTGGTCTAAATGGAGAGGATAAATGTATAGGAATGTATGCATATATGGAGAGGTCAATGTTAGGGGAATGAATCTCGCTTTATATAAGATTGTGGCATTTATTGATGTGTAATTGTATTAAGACATCCTCTCAACATAGGCATAAACTAAATGGAAAATAGTATGGATATTTGAATTTTACCATTACAAAATGTTTTAAATTATTTATCTAATGACTGAAAGCAAGTCTACACATGATGCCCTTCTAATAATTTTTTTAAAAATTACATTAATAATTATAAAATTACACAAGTTCACAACCAACTAGGAATTTCCCAACAAAATAAATTTTAGTTTCAACTGATCATTATGATAAACTAGACACATTTAAAATTTTGATGGCATGTGTATGTGTGTTTAAGGACATTCATTTGCATTCATTTTGCATCCTCTCATATTTGAGCATATTCTCTCTCATCCTAAAATCTTTTAAGCAAAAATTAATACTGGAACACTTTGGTTTGGTGCACTAAAATAAATCTACATATTTATTTTAGGCTATTGTTTGTTGTCTTCCAAAAATTTACACACTTTTCCTATGGGTTGACCTAGGAAAAAATGTCATCTTGCAACATATTGGCAATCCTCTAAAGGTGTTTCTTTATACCACCAATTTTTAAAGCAAAGCATACAAAGAAAATATTGGTGAACTAAAGAGAAGGAATGCAAAACCATAAAGATTAGATTCATGTGATAAAATGGCAGATTCACAAATATGGAAAAGACCCTAGATAAAGCACAAGTCTTCTACAAAATCAAAGATATTACATATATAGAGAGGTGTCATTCATGAGTCTAATGATAGTCAACTTCATAAATCTACATCAAAGTTACAATATTTATTTATCAAGATAGTGATCATAATATTCTTTACATTTTGTTTCCTAAATTAACATTGATTATACAATTATCCACACCCGCAACTTGTAATTATTAATTTAGATTTATTTGTGTTTCAAGTTATAAGCTCATTCCATTTAATTAGCCTACACTAAGCTTAAGGAGAGTTTATTTTCCTTTACACATTTACATGACTATAAATCCAATAACAAAATAAAGTAGTTATACATTTAAAAACCAGATAAATGTAAGGGTGATTATTACATACCTTGGTTCTTCCTTCATTTTGATCAACTAAATTGTCCCTAGTGCAATGACTAGTTGTAAGGTTGCAACATAGTTGGGCCTTAATTGCATCTTGTTTACTTGTGGCCCTTGTGTTAATAAGTGGTTCCAATCTTGTCATGATTAATCTTATAGCATTTGATAAGGTGTCTTATATTATCCATGGTAATGTGCTTATAAACTCTATGATGATCATCAAATTCCTTGAGGGTAATGATAATTTATCCATATGATGAATGTTAGTTTCAATAATATAAAATGATTGTATTTAAATTGAATAGTTATATAGAATCAATAAGAAATTGGTTGATATTGAAAAATGTTGATTAAACAACGTCACTAAACCTAGTTTATGAATTGGTCAATTCTCTATGGATTTTGATATTAAATCTAATTGATGTGGATAATTAAACTATAGTTGATAAACATAAAATCATGATGGTGTGTTGGTATGAGATTGAGTTGAACCCAATTAAAATATTAAACTTGTGTTAAACTATGAAATATGAATTAGAAGATTAAATGTGTAATTTAATTGATAGATTTTTGTAACATTTGATGATGCAATTTGATTTTCTAAGTTATAATTTAATTATATCCATGTTGAAAAATGGTAAACTTGTGCATGAATGAATTGATGAAAGGTATTTCTAGACACACAAAAAAGTGTGATCTTCAAAATCAAAACTTTGCACTATTTCTTTTATGGTTTAGATTACATCCATTGAAGGTTACGTGTGTATGCTCTTCACTTTCATTTTAAATTGATCTTGGGTGACCAAAAAACACTTAGTTTTTATTTCCTTTAAGGTCCTACCTAAGGATTTCATCACCTTAGGGGATGACCCACACCCACATGTTTTGATGATTATAGAAATTTTTGTCTACTCACACATTCTTTTACTTTTTTATTCACTTAAGTGTCTTTTTTCATATAGAATACATTTACTACACTTATCTTGGCCAGCATTCATTCTTATAAACACTCTCTTATTTCATCATCCTAGATTATTTTGTGGGTGCATTTTTGTTGTTCAATTATTCTCAATCATTTTTATAGGTGTAAGGAGATTCTCTATAGGGAATGAATGTCTAATTAAGATAGAAGTAATAAAGGAGGTCTAAATGGAGAGGATAAATTTATAGGAATGTATGCATATATGGAGAGGTCAATGTTAGGGGAATGAGTCTTGATTTATATAAGATTGTTTCATTTATTAATGTGTAATTGTATTAAGACATTTTCTCAATATAGGCATAAACTAAATGGGAAATAGCATGGATATATGAATTTTACCATTACAAAATGCTTTAAATTATTTATCTAATACTTGCAAGCAAGTATACATGTGATGCCCTTCTAATAATTTTTTTTTAAATTAGATTAATAATTATAAAAGCACACAAGTTCACAACCAACTAGGAATTTCCCAACAAAATAAATTTTAGTTTCAACTAATCATTATGATAAACTAGACACATGTTTTAAAATTTTGATGGCATGAGTATGTGTGTTTAAGGACATTTATGTGTATTCATTTTACATCCTCTCATATTTGAGCATATTCTCTCTCATCCTAAAATCTTTAAGGAGATAATAATATTGGATCACTTTTGTTTGGTCCACTAAAATAAATCTACATATTTATTTTAGGGTACCGTTTGTTGTCTTCCAATAATTTACACACTTTTCCTAGGGTTTGACCTAGGAAAACATGTCATCTTGCAACATATTGGCAATCCTCTAAAGGTGTTTCTCTATACCACCAATTTTTAAAGCAAAGCATACAAAGAAAAAATTGGTGAACCAAAGAGAAAGAATGCAAAACCATAAAGCTTAGACTCATGTGATAAAATAGCAGATTCACAAATATGGAAAAGACCCTAGATAAAACACAAGTCTTCTACAAAATCAAAGGTATTACATAGATAGAGAGGTGTCATTCATGAGTCTAATGATAGTCAACTTCATAAATCTACATCAAAAATACAATATTTGTTTATCAAGATAGTGACCATGATATATTTTACATTTAGTTTCCTAAATTAACATTGATTATACAGTTATCCACACCCATGACATGTAACTATTAATTTAGATTTATTTGTGTTTCAAGTTTTAAGCTCATTTCATTTAATTAGCATATACTAAGCATAAGGAAAGTTTATTTTCCTTTACACATTTACATGACCTATAAATCCAATAACAAAATAAAGAAGTTATATAATTAAAAACCAGATAAATGTAAGGGTGATTATTGCATACCTTGGTTTTTCCTTCATTTTGGACCCCTATTAACTAGATTATCCCTAGTGCAATGACTAGTTGTAAGGTTGTAACATAGTAGGGACTTAATTGCACCTTGTTTACTTGTGACCCTTGTGTTAATAAGTGGTTCCAATCTTGTCATGATTAATCTTATAGCATTTGATAAGGTGTCTTGTATTATCCATGGTAATGTGCTAATAAACTCTATGATGATCATCAAATTCCTTGAGGGTGATGATAATTTATCCATATGATGAATGTGTAAGAGAGGGGGACCAACCACATCAAGGCTTTAGGTCACGGAGAGCCGAGAGTGGAGGGCTGCCCAAACCTACCTCACTCTAAAGGGGGTATTTCAGATAGAGGTCGAGAATGATGAGGACTATAAAGTACTTCTATCACCATTTAGACCCAGAATCCAAGTTTAGACTAGGCGAGCTAGTTTTCAAAGTCGATACTGCACCTCAAATAGCTCTTTGTTTGAGGACAATAGCACAATTTTGGGATGACAATGTGATGTGTTGGTGTCTCTCGAGCGTGCTAGTGTCCGTACAACTAAAGAACATGAAGTACAATATAAACTGCTAGAAAACAAACTAACGACCTAGCTAGTTATTCTTAAATGAACAAAATAGAACAATAAAGTATGAAAAGTACAAACGAAGATGATAAAGTAGATAGATGAAGGTTAGAGTGACGAAGATGATCTCACCAATGCGCCAATTTTCTAACTAGCTCCAAATGCACGTTCACCTACACACAAGAAAGAGCGAAAATTGGTTGGGGTTGTGTAGGGGTCTGCGTTAGTCAAACCCCCGTTTTGGTGTTCCCATCTCCACGGATAGCTGGATAGAAATGAAGTAAAAGTATGTGATAAAGAAGTGAAGAAAGTAGATGCTACAATAAAAACTATAAAACAGTAAAGTGCTACTCAACCAAATCATAGAGAGGAGCGAAACGTTACCACCTCCACCCAAAATCTCACTAGCCAATGGTGGAGAATGTGGACTTGGCAAGGTCACCACAACCTCAACTGTGATGAAGGGAGGTCTCGCAAGACTCCAAGCCCACGTTGTTATGGCTTGCTTCACACTTGCTATGCGGAGTTGATGGAGTGTTGTTGCTGCAATGGAGTAATGAAGTGTTGCTTGAGAGTGAATGAGATGCTAGAAAGTAAGATTGAATTGCTAGGAGTGAAAAGAAGATGCCAAGAGGATGAAATGGAGTGAGAATGGATCAATTTGAAGGAAGAATGAGGAAGAATAATGCATTTTTGGATCGGTTGGTCGAAGAGGGACGTTACAATTCATCCCCAATCAAGAGTGTAATGCCTCTACCAACTTCAAACGTAGGAATCCATCATGGACGGTGGTGGACCGCGCGGACATCTACGCGTCGCGCATGCATCCCCGACAAATATTATCCCACCAACACAACAAACAAATGCCAAGTGGAAGGAAGACAGTTGGGTGATGTGGAATTTCACCTTCAAATTTGATTTTCTAAGGTGAGGATGTGTGAAAGGGGAATTTGCCTAAGGGGTGAAAATTTGCTCCTATACAATTTGCCCCCACTTTAGCGAGCACGAGTATTGATGAGTGCTTCGGTAAAGTAGATCAAAGAGTTAGTAGGGTTAGAAATTTATACATGAACCATTGAGGAAGCAAACCGTGATCTAGCGAGCTTGAAAGTGCAGGACAAAACAAAAGACTCCATAGCCCCATAGAACTATGAAGCTACACAAAGTACACTGAAGGCCCTCAGACCAACGATGGACAAATCCCACATGATGAAAGTGTCTTACAGGACTGTAGACCTACAAGGATGCAACCCCCAAGATCTCTCACATGAAGGAAGCCTCATGAAGTATGCGCCTTACAAGCCCACAGACCTGCAAGAAGGTATCCCCCAAGATATCTCACATGAAGGAAAGCCGAATGAAAGCACCCTATAGGCCCGTAGAACTACAAGGAGGCGTCCCCCAATATCTCTTTCAAGGAGGAAACCCAAAGGAGGGGACTCCGCAGAGTCAAATTGGAAAGCGGCTTTGCAGGCACACCTACAAAGTGACATGTTTACCTACAGATAAAGCATGTCAAAAACAAAGCGGCCACATAGGAAGTCAAGCGAACAGTCACATAGATCGCCGACAAATTGGAAAGTTTTCAAAGGGGTCCCTCGAGAACCCTACATGAATAGGGGGTCCACTCAAGGGACACGTTGTTTGAGAGTGCAAAAGAGACATTTTTTCTCAAATCGACTCATCATCAAGGAATCCTTTCGAAAGAAATGTGTGTTTGGAGTATCTGAAGGGAAACTCTTAGGTCACATTATATCAGAGGAAGGGATATCTATAGACCTGACCGAGTGGAGGCCATCTTGAAATTGACAAGGTTAGGCAGCAAGAAAGAAATGAGATCTTTCTTTGGAAGGATCAATTTTGTTAGGAAATTTATAACAAGGTTTGCGGAGATCGTCAAACCTCTTAATGAAATGATGAACAAAGATGCAAAAATTGAATGGAGTATTGAGGCTAAGTTTTCTTTCTCGCAGATTAAACAATCTATATCTGAGGCACCTGTTTTGACAAGCCCAGATTATCTAAAACCTTTCTATATCTATTCTTTTGCTTTTGACCATTCATGTGCAGCCATTTTAACATAGCGAAGAGAAGAGGGTGAGGAGAGACCTATTGCCTTTATGAGCTCTCCATTTAAAAATGCAAAAGTGAGGTACCCACCACTAGAGAAACAAGCCTTTGCATTGGTACGAGCAGTAAAGAATTTCAGGCATTACATACTTCGAAGTCAAGTAATGGCCATAGTTCGAGATCTAGCTGTGAAGTCTCTTCTGATGCAAAGTCAATTAGGAGAACAAAGAGGGAAGTGGATGGAAATCTTACAGGAGTTTGACTTAGAAATTCACCCGATAAAACTCGTTCGAGGGCAAGGTTTGTCAAAAGCAATGGCAGATGTGGACAAAAACATTACCTGTCAGCAGTACACTATCCAATCATTTACTAAGGATCCCTAGTATACAAATTTAATTTTCTTCCTCCTCAATAACAAATGTCCAAAAGGAATGAATGCTACTCAGAGGAGAGCATTGAGGATGAAGAGTTCTCATTACATGCTTAAAGGGGGATCTATCTATAGAAAGAATTTTCAAGGAATTTACCTACGCTATTTGGATCAGCAAGAGGCCAAGCATGCCATTTATGAGTTTCATGGAAGGCATGGAATGGGGCATGGATCTACTGATGCTTTGGCTCATCAGATTCTAAGATCAGGCTATTATTGGCCTTATGTATTTCAAGATGCACATCAACATGTCAGGACTTGTTATGTATGCCAAACTTCTACACCCAGGGAAAGAAATCCTACAATGCCTTTACAGCTAGTGTATGAGGTAAGGCCATTTTCTCAATGGGCACTTGATTTTGTAGGTGTAATTAATCCTAATTCTTCTGCAAGTCATAAATTCATCTTGACTGCAACTAACTATTGTACACGCTCGACTGAGGCCCAACCTTGCAAAAATAGTACCACAGAGGTGGTCATCAAGTTTTTGACTGAGAACATCACAACCAGGTTTGGAGTTCCATTTTCTCTGGTATGTGATAATGGCCGTGATTTTTCTTCTGATGAATTCATTTCATGGGCATATGAACATAAAATTGTTTTGAAGTATTCTTCCAATTACTACCCTCAGGGAAATGGAGTGGCTGAGTCCACAAATAAAAACTTGTTGGAAGTAATAAGAAATTTGTTAGAGAACAATCCTAGAGACTGACACACCCAGTTGAGATTTGCCTTATGGACAGATCGAACCCGAATCAAAGAAGCTCTAGGAAATTCACCTTTTAAGTTAGTCTATGGCCAAGATCCAATCTTCCTGATCCAAATACAAATACCTGTTCTTAAGTTCATGCAGGAGTTTTATACCAAGGATGATAGGATTGAGGTTAGACTACTTAATTTTCTTAACATGGAAGAGAAAAGAGATGCTGCTTTGCAGCAATTCTCTAAGCATCAAGTTGTTGTCGAACGCTAGTTTGACAAAAGAGCCAAGATAAAAGCTTTTAGGATATCAGATCTTGTATTAATATGGGATAAGGCTAGAGAAAAGAAAGGAGATCATCAGAAGTTTGATAGACTTTGGTTAGGTCCTTATCAAGTGGCTGAGATACTAGGCGAGAATGCTTTTCGTTTAAGTACCTTAACAGGAGAGCTTGTTTCATTACCAGTTAATGGTCAGTTTCTCAAACACTATTTTGGTGCATAGAAGGTCTGATGTTTTAAAGAAAATGTAGTATACTGTATCATATGTAATTAAGTTTCTATTTTAGTTTTTGTGTTTTGTTTGTTCTCTTTCCTTATTTTTCTTTCTTTGTTTTGTTTTGTCTTGTTTCGTTGGGGATCCTCATTTTGTTCATCTCAAGACAAGGGGTTTCTATTCAAAGTATGCTACTGGTACTAGGAGAGAAATTGGTTTAGGTATTTTCATCATCATCATGGAAAAGGATTTCGTTTTGAAACTCATGTTTTATGACCATTCTAATCTGGGTTTGAAAAGTTATTAAGGATAGAAGATACATTGTGAATATCTCATGAATTATGATAAAAAAATTGTCACCAAATTAGGAAAACATCTACATGAGTAAATACCTATTTGTTTTAGAGTGGCTCTACCCTTTGATTCAAGTGAAAAATCCGATTCCAAGAATATCATGAAATCTATTGTAGTTCTCAACCCATGTTTCAAATTCATTATATCTGAGTATTGAGGAAGGTGCATAAAGGATTTCCACAAGCAAGGCTTGAGTGAAAAAAAATGATAATGAAAAAAAGGAAAAAAGAAAAGGCAAACTTAATATCAAATGGGTAATCAAGTATCTCTATCGGAGCTATAGATGCCTGGCTGGCAGTAGAGCAATGCTTTGAGAGAACTAGAGGTATCTTCGTCGGGGCTATGGACGCCTATCTGACAACGGAGCAATACCCAAGATTTTATTGCGTGATAGTTAAAGGACTCAACCTATCTAGCTTGAATCTTAGGTATAGTTGTTCATGAGCAGAGAAAGTATTTATAAAGAATGATGCACAATATACACACACAATCAGATTCAGAAATAACTCGAGTTTCCAAAACAGTTTTCATTCCGATTCCGCTCCCGCCAGTTTTTGTCGTTGACTTTTACTGAAGTTGCACTGTAGTGATGTGCTAGTTCCCTCTGCAGTTCCGACTCCACTCTACTGCATTTATTGCATTAATGACAGGTGCCATGCATGCGTGGAACTGCTAGTTTTTGCCTTAATTAGGGATTAACGCCTAGTTATCATCATTATTATTTTGAGATCGAAGAGCGAACCAAAGTTGCAGTGAAGCTTTTTGCGAGTGAATTGATTGAAAGAGAGACAGTTGCTTATAGATCTCTTCAAGAAGTTAACCTCTTTATTTGTGTTCGAGGTAGGGTTTTCTATTCTCGTTCTTCTTTTTATTTTATATTTTCCATTTCTATTCTTCTTGGATTGTTGGTTTTGTGCGAATTCTTCTGTAAGTTTGTATGGTTTTGGTTTGTTTCGTTTTTGTTAAAGTTTTTCTTAATTTGTATTGCTTTTATAGTTTTTTTTCTTGTCAGTTTATTACTCAAGTTTCCAAAACAGTTTTCATTCTGATTCCGCTCCCGCCAGTTTTTGTCATTGACTTTTACTGAAGTTGCACTGCAGTGATGTGCTAGTTCCCTCTGCAGTTCTAACTCCACTCTATTGCATTTATTGCATTAATGACAGGTGCCATGCATGCAAGAAACTGCTAGTTTTTGCCTTAATTAAGGATTAACGCGTAGTTATCATCATTATTATTAAGAGATCGAAGAGCGAAGCAGAGTTGCAATGAATCTTTTTGCGAGTGAATCAATTGAAAGAGAGACAGTTGCTTACGGATTTCTTTAGGAAGTTAACCTCTTTATTTGCATTCGAGGTAGGGTTTTCTATTCTTGTTCTTCTTTTTATTTTACATTTTTTGTTTATGTTCTTCTTGGATTGTTGGTTTTGTGCAAATTCCTCTGTAAGTATGTATGGTTTTGGTTTGTTTCATTTTTGTTGAAGTTTTTCTTGTTTTTGTATTGCTTTTATAGTTTTGTTTCTTGTCGGATTATTTAGACGCGATCGTTTTCATGTTTTAGCCGTGACCGAGTCATGGTGCCCTAATTTTTAAATGCATAGGTTAAATTCGGTTTTTACAGTGAGAAGGGTTTGGTAGATGGTTATTTTTACTTAAGAAATCTATTGCGCATTCAGTTTGGTTAGTTTAGTTAGGGTTAAATTCGTGCCCTCGTTGTTTGTAATCGAGGGTTTTTAGTTTAGGGTTTCTTGGTGCATTTTTGTGTTTGCATTTTAATTTAAATATGATTCCCTAGAAAGTACAGTCATCTCTCGATCAAATGGGGATGGTCTTATCATGTTACACTTAAGCCCCTTTTCATTTTAATATGACCTAGTCCTTAATCATGAAGTTATGCATTAAACTGTTAAAAACACTTATGACGTCATGATCATTGTAGGCAGAAGCGGAATCAGAATGAATCTATACTTTGAACCATGTTTTCCAATAGTATTGATTCCATTTATATCCCATTTTCGACTCCACTTATAGTGAGAAGCCTTCTTTCAAAATAACGATAACCTAGGTGGAAGCGGAAGCGGAACCGAAACTGAATATGAGATTAGAAAATCTGAAAGAAATCGAATTAGTTTCCATTCTAGTTCCGGTTCCAATGAACATGTCGGTTCCGTCTCCGAGCCCGCTTGTTATTATTGTAATCTCAATAACGGTTTTGGCTCCAATCCCAGCAGTGTTTTGAAAGAGATTTGTTAGAATGTTTCATGTTTGGTTCTGCCTTTGATATATATATATATATATGAAAGGTAAGGTTTTAAAGCATATTTTGTGATATTTATTCAAGGATCTAATTGGGGTTTTTGTTGCAGGAAAGCTAAAGGATGTTAGGAGTATCAAGAGAAGCCTCCCAAAGGAATCAGCCTACAGAAACATCAAAGGCAACAACTAAGCCTAAGAAGGTAAAGCCAGAGCATCTACCTTATACTTTGAGGTATAATCATAGGGGTCCTATTGTCACTAAAAGCAAGGTGGAATCGGATTGGTTTGATATAACCGACACCAATCTGGGCTCATACAATTTTGAGGAGCTATATTCGGAAACATTCGCTAAAGATATAACAAGGAGAGCTCAAAGAATTGTTGAGTCTGGTTTGGCTCATATCACCTTATTCCCTCTATCTGTCCAATGCCCAGAGTTGATTATGACAACAACACATGCTTACAATCCAGCCACTAGGCAGTGTATGGATGCACAAGACAATATTATTATTGATTTAACTCCTCAAATGTTTCAAACTATGTTTAGTGTCCCGGATCCAAAGAACCTGGTAAAGTTAAAGGAGGTAGAAGCTTTAGAGAAATATAGCAAATAAAAGGGGGCCAATAAAGCTTATTTGAACAAAAAATGGTTGAGAACAGAGAAGAAGTCTCTGAGCAAACTCCATGATCAACCAAAGAGGACAGAATTCTACAAAAAAGTATCAGACTTGATCATGATGTTGTCTAGAGTATTTGGGAAGAGGGATGCATTTCACTTCAAGGAGTGGATGTTTCCCTTCATTTAGACCATCTTTAATGGTAAACAACAGTTTGATTGGCCAATGGTTGTCTCTGATGCTATTCATGACCAATTAACAAGGATAAGGGAAACCAAATGCTTCTTTATGACTTCTTATATTGTTTATGCAGCAGCTAGATGAGGTCTATTTCCAGGTTAAAGGAGTGGGGATATTGGGAGAGGCAGATGGAGAAAGGAAAGTGTGGGACCATTATGATTAGTTATCTCTGCAAGTATCTGAAACACAACTTAGAAGGGTTAATGATGCATTTCTATATGTAATCATTAACCAGCTTAACGAAGATGCAGGATATAGACTAAGTCAAGAAGCTATGGCATTTATCACGGAATGGGGATGTTGGTATATCCAATACCCCAGGTTCACATACTTCAGGCTGGCTAGATTTGAAGGTCATCCACATTTGCTGCCAAGATGTTGTAGCAATAGGATAGTTCTAATGGAATTTGTATATCAAGCTCTCAGGGTTAATGCCCGGTTTGGATTGAAGCACAAAACAAGATGTCATAAGTTCCCCATGTAATTGGTTGAATACAGCTGTCAACATCTGGTGGGAGCTAAGGTAGTGTGCAGTGAGTTAATACATCTAAAACTAGGTTTGTATACACTTGTGAAGTACTTTGACCCAAGGAAGAAAATGAATGCCTTTTTGCCTTCTGTTTTTGATAAACATTTCAATTTGTTGGAAGATTTATGGAGTGACCTTCAAGATGAGTATGACCTCAGGAAGAAGAATTATGAGAGGTTACCCGTCTCACTCATAGTAGAGCTTGGGATCAAAGATGATATCCCTAACACATTAGTAGATGATGGAGTGGTATTAGATCCATCATATGAAGCATTAAATATTGGCACTAAAAGCTTGGATCCGGTGGACTGGAATGGTGAGGAGACCATTGACATAAAGCAAATAGGGAGGCCAGATTTGGATAGAAGTATTCATTGGGTTGTCCTAAGCACCAAAACTCCTCAAGAACCAACTCCTAAGAAGGGGAAGGGATACAAAAGAATCAAAAGGAAATTGCCTTCCAAGGAGCCCTTGGAATTCTTCCCTCCAGACATTGAAGAGATTGAGCTTGAATCAACGACTCAAGATGAACCAGAGATACAAGAGGGAGATGCCCAAGTAGGACCTGTGGTTTCAACACCTGCATTAGGTGAATCCTCTACTCAAGTCCCACTTACAAATCAACAAGATGAAGAAGTGAAAAAAGGGACTCTTCATGATATTGCTGAATCCATGAAGGGAAAAGGAGTAGAGGTAGAGATTCATGACATTGGAACGAATTCTAATGAGACTCTGTCAAAGAAGGATGCACAAGAAAATATGCCTCTAGAGGAGGATACTGAACAGGTGTTGACAGAGGAGGATCAGTGGGCATTATTTGAAGAGGCCAAGAAGGTTGTAGATGATCAAGCACATGCTGCAGCAATAAAGAAACAAAAGGCAATTGATGCCAAGATACAGGATGATGCCTTACTTTAGCAACAACATGTAGAAGCTAAGCTAAAAGCTAATGAAATAGAGAAGCAATAGAGGCAAAAAGAACAGGAGCTCAAGGTCAAGGAAGAGAATGATAAATTGGAGTTAATACAGAAAATCCATGATCTTGAGGAAGAAAAGGAAAGACATCGAAGAGAGAGAGAGAAGTTCTTGTGCCTAAGTTGAAGCTTGTTGAAGAAGCTCATAAAGAGAAAGAGGAAGCAAAACGAGTGCAAAAAGAGAAAGATGTCAAAGAACTAATCAAGAAGCAACAAAAGGAAAAGGAAGATACAGAAAAGCTTAAGGCATTAGAGGAAAAAAGAAACCAGGAATTGGAGAAAAGAAGATTAGAAGAAGAAAGGTTGAAGAAAGAAGAAGATAAGAGGGTACAAGAACAAAAGGATAGGGAGGAAGCTGAAAATATTGCACAAACAAGTGTGGGGCAAGAGCAACAAGAGAAACAAGGGGTTAATTCTCAACCTCAAGTAAATGTGCAACCACCCTCTACTACTACCTCTTCTTCTTCAATTATAATGACTATTACTCCAGGTGCTCCCACTTGGTTGAAATTGGATCTTCAGAAGAGATCATTGACACCTTCACAACCTCTCAATTGGGAGGATATGATGAAGGAAATTGAGAAAGAAAGGCCTAAAAAAAAGGCCAAGATCCTACATTCCACTAGGCTCACCGACAAAGGAGAAATTGTTGTTGAATGTGCCATACTAATGATAGACAAGGATGTAGGAGACATGCAGTTGACGAATTATCAGTTGGGCACTATTAATTTGGGGAGACGTACCAAATGAATTTAATTGATGTGGTAGCATCGTCAACCAAGTCAAGAATGCTGAAGGATAAACAAAGGAAAGATGAGCTTAAGGCTCAGTTAGATCAGTTGCATGTTTTCTTGAAAAGTGTTTTTGCTCCAAGGACACAATAGGTTACCACTATTGAGACCCCAATTTTGTTGAATAAGAAAGAAGTAGATGATTTGGTACAGGTAAGGGGCAAGGCGGAGATGTTGGATAGGTGGGTTGATAAATTGAATCAAGAAATAAGTGAAGTACTGGAAGATAGTTTCGGGGTTCACAAAATGACTAAGGAGTTGATAGAGGAAATGAATCAATATGTTAAAACATTGAAAAAAAAGGAGGAGGAGTACAAAGGATACAGTTAGAAATTGAAAGAAGATAATAAATTTCCTAAAACCACTCTTCTAGAACAGTCAATACTTGAAGAAGATAATAAAGATTTCTTGGGAAAGACTTCTTGCATACTCCGATTTAGATCAAATTTTCTATATAAACATAAAAATGAAGTTCAAGATTATGTTAAGGATCTGAATGAACAGTTTGAGGAGTTGGAAGCCATTATTGTTGTTATAGTAAACGTTGATATACTAGTAAAGGAAGGCCTACCTTCAAGCCAAATAAAGGAGAAGTGGGATGAAAGGTTTAAAGAGGTCATGCAAAGAGGAGATGATGGTGAAGATCTGTTGATAGATCGATTAATAAACATTAAAGAAGAGATAAGGGCAACTAAGAGGGAGTTAACGAAGTTGAAAGATATGAGAGGGTTTGATGCAGCGGAGTTGGAAAGGATTAAGTTTGAAGACAGCTGGGTTGATGGACCAGAATTGGACATACTACAACAAGTCTTCTCCAATTATGAAGAGTACATTGCAAAACAAACTTTGCATGCATAAATCTCATGCATGCATGGATTTCTTCTCTTTTTTGAATGCAGGACTGACAATGTTTTAAGGCGCATGGTTTTCTCTTCTCTCCTATCTTCTTTTCTTCTAGTTTAACTGAGTGATCAAAGCAGGAACTAGAGATCAAATTGATCTGAGTTTCCAAGAAGACTTAGTTCCTGAAAAGGTGGAACGACCTAAAATAGAGAGGACTTCAGATTTTGTATATCTATAAATACCCTTAGGGTATCATATTGTAAAGGTCGACTAATAGAGAATAGAATTAGCCACCTGATAGTAGGAGATATGATTTTTCATAGTTGTTACAAAGATACATTGTTACTTTATTTATAGTTGAATTTAATTACAGGTTTTTATGCAATATGGTGTTAGAATTAAGTTTTACTTGATAAGGTTGATCAATTATAATTTATCTGTATGCCAGTGATTGTGTTGAAGCATGAGTGTTTCTTATGTGATGAAAGTCATTAAAAGAAACCAGATTTGAGGATTATCTCGTTAGATTATCGGTGAATTGAATTTATTGAAGTCTATTGATCTATGATCTTAGCGATGAATGAAAGTGTGTTCTTTTGGAATCTTTGAAATAGTTGTGATATGCTAATTGTGATGTTAAAATAAGCACACTAGATGTATGCAATAGTATGGATTATTCTATAAATTGTATCATGCTATGGTTTTTTTATCTATTGGAAAACATTCATCGTTGAAGATATATGTCTGGATGCTAGATAAGTTTGATTCATGTTTACTGATTTACCCTCAAATCTATCTTTTTCTTTTGTTTAAAACCCCCCTTGCTTTATTAAGAACAGTTTGATAAATAAGTCATTGCTTGTATTCCTTATTACCAACGCAGGCCCCTTGAATATTACAATTGCATGGACCAATTGAGTGACACCAGACAGTTGAGAACCAACTACCAGGACCTTGGGAGTTGGGCTACTATATGTTGTCTTTCTTTTTCAGGAGAAATAGAGTAGAAATATTTTGTTTAAATGTAGTTTGTGTCATTTTCACCATCAACAGATCTGGCGCTAGAAGGAGGGCCTAAAGGAACAAGCTGGCTCGCATTGTGTCATTCTCACCAGAGAAATACAGAACGATTCTCAGATCTTCTTCTGATCCTGAACCATTACAAGAATTGCAAACCCCGGTTAGATCTAGACCCCATGCTCGTAGGGTATTGATACCTACATTGCCACCACCGCTTACTCCACCTGGATTTCCTCCAAATCCACCTACACCACCACCAGTTCAACCTACTTCATCACCACCAATTAGGCCTGTGTCGCCACCAATTCGACCTACATCACCACCACCTACTCAACCAATCCTACCCATGGCTTACTTTGTGAGTAATCCCTGTCCGTTAGGGACTATTCTAGGAGGAATCCATGACTTACCAAAGAACCCAATTTTTTTTTGTCCCAAGTACATACATGGCGAATCAAGGAGTGTTGAGGAACACATACAAACATTCAAAGATGCTTGTACAAAATCTCAAGTTTCTCATTAGGACGTGGTATGAGATTGTTTCCTTATTGTTTAGGGGATATGGCATATAACTGGTATTTAAATTTGCCCTGGGGATCTATTCTGGGTTGGACAGATTTAGAAAATGTTTTTATTAATCAATTCAGGATTTATGTAGACCCTGCCATATTGTATCACCAGTTTGCCACCGTAAGAAAGGAACATCATGAGCCACTGCCTTTATTCAACACTAGATTCCATAAGATGTACCATAGGCTACAAGAGCCTTACTTAGTGGCTGAAAATATAGCCAATCAGGCATATTTAAGAGTTGTTGATCCCTTGATTGGCCTATTCTTGCAAAGAACTTATCAAACCGATGATATTAACTCTTTGTCTAAATTTTATCATCTAGCCATCAAATTGCAACAGCAGATAAGTCTACAATTAGGAGGTTTAGGAGCAACTCTTCCTCCCATGAATTATCAAGTACCTAACCCACCATTATACAATGTTGTCCCAAGGATGTCTTATTCCCAATATGGACTTGTATATGGACTTGTATCTGAGTTGCAAGCCCCTCCTACCGTGCCCTTTTTCAGCAATGGCATGCAAGATTCCTCCCAACAACCTCAAAATCAATAACAACAAGCGGGAGGATCAACCCATGTTCATTCCCTAGCCATAGTGCAGAATGTGCAAAATGACCAAACTGTTCAACTAACTAGTGAGTTAGAGACTCTCAAGAAAACTCTATCTCAAATTTCCAATGACATGGCACAACTTAGGCAAAACCCTCCGCACAACCAAAACTAGAATTATCAGAATTAGGGGAGTTACAACAACCAGGGAAATTACTCCAATTAGAATGGGAATCAAAACACCAACCAGAACTTTCAGAATCAAAATTCCTCTAACCAAAATTACCAAAATCAGAACAGAGGATATAACCAAAGGTTCAACAACAACAATAGGCAGTGGAATATTGGACCTAACAATGGGGGAGTTTCCCATAACTATCAATTAGGTGAGGAGAGACCACATACTGCTAATGTGGCTAACCTCAATTTCATGACTAATTGGTGCAGGCTACATGATACTGCAGCACATTCTAAGGTCAATTGCCCTGAAATGGAGAAGATTGTAAAGATTACACAAGCTAATGCCCATCATCCAATAGGAAATTCCAATTAGGATAATGGGCCAATCAGTACTGCTATGACTTATGAGACTATTGAAGAGAAATACCAGTTTCCTATGCAAGGAGATAATGAGTCAGAGGAAGATGTGTATGATGCCCAAGCTTTTTAGGCCAAAGGAGGTCACTTTCTGAGAAATCAGAATAAGGGCCCATTTACTACATCTGCACCCCTAAACAACATGGTTCCACCAAACCAAAATGCAGATAACAATCCACCACCACCAAAGGGACCTTCTGACCTTCAGAATAGAGGCAATCTGCCTCCTTTTCCTAAGTATCAAGTTAGGAATGATTCAGAATTTGACTTTATTGCAGAGATAGAAGACATCTTTTTCATTCTTTGACATCATGAAGTGGTGCCCAGTTCAATGTGAGGTGGTATTGAAAGCCTTGGAAGAGGCAAATCGCTTAAAGGGAAAAGGTAAAATGACTCTAGAAAATGAGACAAATGCAACCATTTATAAAGGTAAGACCAGTACCCCACCTTTTTTTTTAAGTTTAGGGATTTTTGGAAAGAATTTGCACAATTGTTTATTGGACTCTGGAGCGTCGGGTAATGTTATGCCCTTTTCAATATGCAAAAAGTTAGGATTAAGTCCTATCCCGACCAATAAGAAAGTGATCCAGTTAGACAAAATAGAGGTCAATGTTGTAGGTGAATTAAAGAACATGCATGTGCAGGTTGGATCAGATCCAAGGATCTAGATCTACATAGATGTACAAGTGGCTGACATTCCAGAAACATATGGTATGCTCCAAAGTTGGGAGCTAATGAAAATTATTGGGGGATATTTGTCCTTGGATTTCTCTCACATGTGGTTACCATGGAAGGGAGTACCAACACAGATAAGGATTGAGAGTGAACCCAGACTCAAGCACATGATTAGAAAATATGATGCTTCAAATGAAGTAGCATGCTTTGAGACTAAAATAGGAGTTTACAAATAAGAGGAAGTCCTTACTTTCTCTGTAGTCAGTCCTGGGGATACATTGCCCCTAGAACATAGTGACCCAATGATTTGCATCAACCAGCAAGTTCTAATAAGGAAGTTGCAACAAGATAAACTGGTTTTAGGAGAAGAAATTGATTTGATTAGTCTGTTACTTCCTAATTGGTATAGGATTCATTATCATAATCATTCAGAGTTAACATGTCAATCATGTCTAGATATCTTAAGTCATGTAGATTAGCCTCAAAAAATATGTCAAGAGAAACCCCAAACCCCTATCAATGAGTTTTCTTTTCAAGTCAAGGATGCTACTATTCTTACTAGGACTAGCCTTTCTCAAGAGGAAGGTTCCTCACCAGTAGAGCAGACTCAGATTCTAAGCTCTAAAATTCAAGAAGAGGTTGAGGTGTCTCAATTCCCATTCAACACACCTGCCCCAGATGCTTTTCCAATTCCCAACGCATTGATGAAACATGAGTTGGATTGCAATTTAACCCAAGAAGTTGTTCGGGAATTGATTTCTGAGCTAGTTGAAAACATAGAAAAATCTTCAAGTGAGTTTTGTCCCAAGTCAATTTTTTATAACCAGCAAAAGTTCGAGTTGCCACACATCCCAAGTAAGTCATCCCCTGTTGTCCCTAAGAAGAAAGAACTCCCAGCCAAAGACCAAATGTGGACTCTTAAATTTGATGGTTCTAAATCTAAAGCAGGAAGTGGAGTAGGGATTGAACTAACCAACCTGAAAGGGAAGACTTACTTTGCTTCTTATAGATTGCAGTTTGGTTGCACAAACAATGTGGTTGAGTATGAAGCACTTGCTCGAGGTCTTATGTTTGCCCATAAAAAGAAGGTTACTGCTCTCGCAGTTATGGGGGATTCTGAAGTGATTGTAAAATAGGTACGTAGTCAATATACATGTCATAACAAAAGATTGACTGCATACAGAAACAAAGTTTGGAATTTAATTGAAGACTTTGATGCTTTTGGGATTAGTTTGATCCCTAAGGAAGCTAATCAAATTGCAGATGCTCTTGTTGTTGCTGCTAGTACTTTGGACCCCATGCAAGACTCTAATTTAAAGCGATTTTCAGTTGAGTTGATTTCAATCCTAGCTATTCTTGATAATGTCCACACTTTCAGGTATTTGATGATGATCAACATATATTGGCCTTTTTGGCAAATTTTGAAGTTTTTTAAGGACAAATAATAGATGAATCTCTAAGAGATTAAGGAGATTGGGATCCTGAGAAGGATAGTGAAGAAGGGATATTGGATTTGAAAAGTAATAGCATTCTGAAAAGGATGGTTGTTTTAGAGAGGATATTTGACTCAGGCCCACGAGCTCGTCAAAGGGTGCCTGAGAAGGAGAGTGATGGAGGGAAGTATGAATCTGTTAATTTGACTCACTTAGGCCTAGAAAGGAATGTTCTTATAGGGAAGACTTGTCCTCAGGAAATCAAGGACAAGATAATCAAGGTCTTGGAGTAGAACATTGAAGCTATTTCTTGGAGTTATGATGATTTAAAAACTTTTGACACTTCAGTGATCACTCACACCATACCTCTCAAGCTAGAAGCCAAGCCTTTTCGCCAGAAGCAATGCCCGGTCAATGCTTTAATTGAGCCCTTGATCCAGAAAGAGGTGCAAAAACTTTTATCTGCTAGAATAATCTTTTTGGTAAGAAATTCTACCTGGGTGGCTAATTTAATTCCTGTGCGCAAGAAGAATGGTGAGATCAGATTATGTGTTGATTTCAAGAATCTAAACAAGGCCTCTGAGAAAGACAATTATCCATTTCCTTCTCTTGATGAAGTATTACAAAAGGCTAATGGATCCCAGATGATGTTATTCTTGGATGGTTATTCTAGATACAATCAGGTCCTGGTTAGTCATGAGGATAGGATGAAGACTGCTTTCACCACCAAATGGGGCACATTCGCCTACAAGAGGATGCCATTCGGTCTCATCAATCCTGGAGTTACTTTTCAAAGGGAAATGGATGTAGCTTTCAAAGATCTGATAGGAAAATGTATAATCATTTATGTAGATGATTTAACCATCTTCTCTAAGAATAGAGAAGACCATGCTGCTGACCTGAAAAATGTTCTAAAAAAATGTATAAGTTATGATGTCTCTCTTAATCCAAAGAAATGTGTGTTTGGAGTATCTGAAGGGAAACTCTTAGGTCACATTATATCAGAGGAAGGGATATCTATAGATCTTGACCGAGTGGAGGCCATCTTGAAATTGACAAGGCCAGGCAGCAAGAAAGAAATGAGATCCTACTTTGGAAGGATCAATTTTGTTAGGAAATTTATAATAGGGTTTGCGAAGATCATCAAACCTCTTAATAAAATGATGAAGAAAGATGCAAAAATTGAATGGAGTATTGAGGCTAAGTCCGCTTTCTCGCAGATCAAACAATCTATATTCGAGGCACTTGTTTTGACAAGCCTAGATTATCTAAAACCTTTCTATATCTATTCTTTTGCTTCTGACCATTCATGTGCAACCATTTTAACACAACGAAGAGAAGAGGGTGAGGAGAGACCTATTGCCTTTATGAGATCTTCATTTAAAAATGCAGAAGTGAGGTACCCACCACTAGACAAACAAGTCTTTGCATTGGTACGAGTAGTAAAGAAGTTCAAGCATTACATACTTTGAAGTCAAGTAATGGCCATAGTTCCAGATCCAGTTGTGAAGTCTCTTCTGATGCAAAGTGAATTAGGAGAACGAAGAGGGAAGTGGATGGAAATCTTATAGGAGTTTGACTTAGAAATTCACTTGATGAAACTCGTTCGAGGGCAAGGTTTGTCAAAAGCAATGGCAGATGTGGACAAAAACATTACCTGTCAGCAGTACACTATCCAATCATTTACTAAGGATCCCTGGTATACAGATTTAATTTTCTTCCTCCGCAATAACAAATGTCCAGAAGGAATGAATGCTACTTAGAGGAGAGCATCAAGGATGAAGAGTGCTCATTACATGCTTAAAGGGGGATCTATCTACAAAAATAATTTTTAAGGAATTTACCTACGCTGTTTGGATCAACAAGAGGCCAAGCATGCCATTTATGAGTTTCATGGAAGGCATGGAATGGGGCATGGATCTGTTGATGCTTTGGCTCATCAGATTCTAAGATCAGGCTATTATTGGCCTTATGTATTTCGGGATGCACATCAACATGTCAGGACTTGTCATGTATGCCAAAAATTTTCACCCAGGGAAAGAAATCTTGCAATGCCTTTACAACCAGTGTATGAGGTAAGGCCATTTGCTCAATGGGCACTTGATTTTGTAGGTGTAATTAATCCTAATTCTTCTACAGGTCATAAATTCATCTTGACTACAACTGACTATTTTACACACTAGACTGAGGCCCAGCCTTGCAAAAATAGTACCACAAAGGTGGTCATCAATTTTCTGACTGAGAACATCACAACCAGGTTTGGAGTTCCATTTGCTCTAGTATGTGATAATGGCCCTGATTTTTCTTCTGATGAATTCAATTCATGGGGATATGAACATAAAATTGTTTTGAAGTATTCTTCCAATTACTACCCTCAGGGAAATGGAGTGGCTGAGTCCACAAATAAAAACTTGTTGGAAATAATAAGAAATTTGTTAGAGAACAATCCTAGGGACTGGCACACCCAGTTGAGATTTTCCTTATGGGCAGATCGAACCCGAATCAAAGCAGCTCTAGGAAATTCACTTTTTAATTTAGTCTATGGCCAAGATCCAATCTTCCTGATCCATTTACAAATACCTGTTCTTAAGTTCATGCAGGAGTTTTATACCAAGGATGATAGGATTGAGGTTAGACTACTTAATTTTCTTAACATTGAAGAGCAAAGAGATGCTACTTTGCAGCAATTCTCTAAGCATTAGGTTGTCGTCAAACGCTGGTTTGACAAAAGAGCCAAGATAAAAGCTTTTAGGATATCAGATCTTGTATTAATATGGGATAAGGCTAGAGAAAAGAAAGGAGATCATCATAAGTTTGATAGACTTTGGTTAGGTCCTTATCAAGTGGCTGAGATACTAGGCGAGAATGTTTTTCTTTTAAGTACCTTAACAAGAGAGCCTGTTCCATTACCAGTTAGTGGTCAGTTTCTCAAACACTATTTTGGTGCATAGAAGGTTTGATGTTTTAAAGAAAATGTATTATACTGTATCATATGTAATTAAGTTTTTGTTTTAGTTTTAGTTTTTAGTTTTTGTGTTTTGTTTGTTCTCTTTCCTTATTTTTCTTTCTTTGTTTTGTTTTGTCTTGTTTCATTGGGGATCCTCATTTTGTTCATCTCAAGACAAGGGGTTGCTATTCAAAGTATGCTACTGGTACTAGGAGAGAAATTGGTTTAGGTATTTTCATCATCATCATGGAAAAGGATTTCATTCTGAAACTCATGTTTTATGACCATTCTAATCTGGGTTTGAAAAGTTATTAAGGATAGAAGATACATTGTGAATATCTCATGAATTATGATAAAAAATCTGTCACCAAATTAGGAAAACATCTGCATGAGTAAATACCTATTTGTTTTAGAGTGGCTCTACCCTTTGATTCAAGTGAAAAATTCAATTCCAAGAATATCATGAAATCTATTGTAGTTCTCAAGCCATGTTTCAGATTCATTATATCTGATTATTGAGGAAGGTGCATAAAGGATTTCCACAAGCAAGGCTTGAGTGAAAAAAAATGATAATAAAAAAAAGAAAAAATAAAAGGCAAACTCAATATCAAATGGGTAATCAAGTATCTCTATCGGAGCTATAGACGCTTGGCTGGCAGTAGAGCAATGCTTTGAGAGAACTCGAGGTATCTCCGTCGGGGCTATGGACGCTTGTTTGGCAGTGGAGCAATACCCAGGATTTTATTGCACGATAGTTAAAGGACTCAACCTATGTAGCTTGAATCTTAGGGATAGTTGTTCACGAGCAGAGAAAGTATTTATAAAGAATGATGCACAATATATACACAAACTCAAATTCAGAAATAACTCATGAGCACATACATCTAAGATTCCAGCTCAAACTTCTCCTATTTATATATGATCTTATTCAAGTTAATGTGTTTCATAAGCCAAGTAGTTTTTAGGTGACTAAAATTTTTCTTAGGTGTCTTGAAAATGGGTAAACCATTTTCCCAACCGATTCGCCATTTGTTATGCCTTGCATAACCACCCCATCTTTTGCCTTGGTCAAAATGGCCCCCCCTTTATGTTTTTATCCTTGGTTTTTTTTCAAACAAATTTTAGAGTCTTTCTTTTCCAACACTTTCTTTTTCTTTGGTTTATTTTGTCGGAACTAGAGTCGGTACTGAATTTGGTTTTGAAACTTCTTTCAAAACTCATTCCAATCCCCATCCCGATGGTCTTTCTTTTGAGCTTTTTGTACTGTCTTTATCGGAGCCGGAGCCAGAGTGGAAGTTAAGTCAGTATTTATTCAAAGTTTTAAAATCAAATCTCGTTCCGCCTCTGCCTCTGCTTTTTGGTCTTTCGTTTTAAACTAGGTTTTGTATGTTAAGTTTTCTTATTTCAGTCTTTTTGTTTTATTTTTGTGTTTGGTTTTGTTTTATTCTTTGTTGGCGGAGCCAAAACTAGAACCGGAACCAAGTTGGGAAATTACTCAAGTTTCCAAAACAGTTTTCATTCCAATTCCGCTCCCGCTAGTTTTTGTCATTGACTTTTATTGAAGTTGCACTGCAGTGATTTGCTAGTTCCCTCTGTAGTTCCGACTCCGCTATGTTGCATTTATTGCATTAATGATAGGTGCCATGCATGTGTGAAACTGCTAGTTTTTGCCTTAATTAGGGATTAACATGTAGTTATCATCATTATTATTAAGAGATCGAAGAGCGAACCAGAGTTGCAGTGAATATTTTTGCGAGTGAATCGATTGAAAGAGAGACAGTTGCTTACAGATTTCTTCAGGAAGTTAACCTCTTTATTTGTCTTCGAGGTAGGGTTTTCTATTCTCGTTCTTTTTATTTTATGTTTTTCATTTATGTTCTTCTTGGATTGTTGGTTTTGTGTGAATTCCTCTGTAAGTTTGTATGGTTTTGGTTTGTTTCATTTTTGTTAAAGTTTCACTTGTTTTTGTATTGCTTTAATAGTTTTGTTTCTTGTCGGTTTATTTAGACGCGGTCATTTTCACGTTTTAGCCGTGACCGAGTCGTGGTGCCCTAATTTTTAAATGCATAGGTTAAATTCGGTTTTTACAGTGAGAAGGGTTTGGTAGATGGTTGTTTTTACTTAAGAAATCTATTGTGCATTCAATTTGGTTAGTTTACGTAGGGTTAAATTCGTGCCCTGGTTGTTTGTAATTGAGGGTTTTTAGTTTAGGGTTTCTTGGTGCATTTCTATGTTCACGTTTTAATTTAAATATGATGCCCTAGAAAGTACAGTCATATCTCGGTCATATGGGGATGGTCTTATCATATTACACTTAAGCCGCTTTTCGTTTTAATATGATCTAGTCCTTAATCATGAACTTATGCATTAAACTGTTAAAAATACTTATGACATCATGATCATTTTAGGTGGAAGTGGAATCAGAATGAATCTATACTTTGAACCATGTTTTCCAATAGGTATCAATTCCATTTCTATCCCATCTCTGACTCCGCTTATAGTGAGAAGCCTTCTTTCAAAATAACGATAACCTAGGCGGAAGCGGAAGCGGAACCAAAATTGAATATGAGATTAGAAAATTTGAAAGAAACCGAATCAATTTCCATTTCAGTTTCGGTTCCGATGAACATGCTGGTTCCATCTCCAAGCCCACTTGTTATTATTCTAATCTCAATAACGGTTTTGGCTCCGAGCCCGACAGTGTTTTGAAAGAGATTGTTTAGAATGTTTCATGTTTGGTTCTGCCTCTGATATATATATGAAAGGTAAGGTTTTAAAGCATATTTTGTGATATTTATTCAAGGATCTAATTGGGGTTTTTGTTGCAGGAAAGCTAAAGGATGTTAGTATTATCAGGAGAAGCCTCCCAAAGGAATCGACCTGCAGAAACATCAAAGGCAGCAACTAAGCCTAAGAAGATAAAGCCGGAGCATCTACCTTATACTTTGAGGTATAATCATAGGGGTCCGATTATCACTGCAAGCAAGGTGGAATCAGATTGGTTTGATATAACCGACACCAATTTGGGCTCATACAATTTTGAGGAGCTATATTCAGAAACATTAGCTAAAGATATAACAAGGAGAACTCAAAGAATTGTTGAGTCTGGTTTGGCTCATATCACCTTATTCCCTTTATCTGTCCAGTGCCCAGAGTTGATTATGACAGTAGCAGGTGCTTACAATCCAGCCACTAGGCAGTGTATGGATGCATAGGACAATGTTATTATTGATTTAACTCCTCAAATGTTTCAAACTATGTTTAGTGTCTCGGATCCAAAGAACCTAGTACAGTTAAAGGAGGTAGAAGCTTTAGAGAAATATAGCAAATACAAGGGGGCCAATAAAGCTTACGTGAACAAAAAATGGTTGAGAACAGAGAAGAGGTCTCTGAGCAAACTCCATGATCAACCAAAGGACATAATTCTATAAAGAAGTATCAAACTTGATCATGATGTTGTCTAGAGTATTTGGGAAGAGGGATGCATTTCACTTCAAGGAGTGGATGTTTCCCTTCATTCAAACCATCTTTAATGGAAAACAACAGTTTGATTGGCCAATGGTTGTCTCTGATGCTATTCATGACCAATTAACAAGGATAAGGGAAACCAAATGCTTTTTTATGACTTCTTATATTGTTTATGCGGCAGCTAGAGGAGGTCTATTTCCAGGTTTAAGGAGAGTGGGGATATTGGGAGAGGCAGATGGAGAAAGGAAAGTGTGGGACCATTATGATTAGTTATCTCTACAAGTATCTGAAACACAACTTAGAAGGGTTAATGATGCATTTCTATATGTAATCATTAACCAGCTTAACAGAGATACAGGATATAGACTAAGTCAAGAAGCTATGGCATTTACCATGGAATGGGGATGTTGGTATATCCAATACCCCAGGTTCACATTCTTCAGGCTAGTTGGATTTGAAGGTCATCCACATTTTCTGCCAAGATGTTGTAGCAATAGGATAGTTCTAATGGAATTTGTATATCAAGCTTTGGGGGTTAATGCCCGGTTTGGATTGAAGCACAAAATAAGATGTCATAAGTTCCCCATGCAATTGGATGAATATAGTTGTCAACATCTGGTGGGAGCTAAGGTAGTGTGCAGTGAGTTAATACATCTAAAACTAGGTTTCTATACAGCTCAGAAGTACTTTGACCCAATGAAGAAAATGAATGCCTTGCTGCCTTCTAATTTTTATAAACATTTCAATTTGTTGGAAGATTTCTGGAGTGACCTTCAAGATGAGTATGACCTCAGGAAGAAGAATTATGAGAGGTTAGCCGTCTCACTCATAGTAGAGCTTGGGATCAAAGATGATAGCCCTAACACATTAGTAGATGATGGAGTGGTATTAGATCCATCATATGAAGCATTAAATATTGGCACTAAAAGCTTGGATCCGGTGGACTGGAATGGTGAGGAGACCATTGACATAAAGCAAATAGGGAGGCCAGTTTTGGATAGAAGTATTCATTGGGTTGTCCTAAGAACCAAAAATCCTCAAGAACCAGCTCCTAAGAAGGGGAAGGGATACAAAAGAATCAAAAGGAAATTGCCTTCCAAGGAGCCCTTGGAATTCTTCCCTCCAAACATTGAAGAGATTGAGCTTGAAGCAATGGCTCAGGATGAACCAGAGATACAAGAGGGAGATGCCCAAGTAGGACCTGTCATTTCAACACCTGCATTAGGTGAATCCTCTACTCAAATCCCACTTACAAAGCAACAAGATGAAGAAGTGCAAAAAGGGACTCTTCATGATATTGTTGAATCCATGAAGGGAAAAGGAGTAGAGGTAGAGATTCATGACAAGTGTGGGGCAAGATCAGCAAGAGAAACAAGGGGTTGATTCTCAACCTCAAGTAAATGTGCAACCACCCTCTACTACTACCTCTTCTTCTTCAACTCTAATGACTGTTACTCCAAGAGCTCCCAATTGGTTGAAATTGGATCTTCAGAAGAGATCATTGACACCTTCACAACCTCTCAATTGGGAGGATATGATGAAGGAAATTGAGAAAGAAAGGCCTAAAAAGAAGGCCAAGATCCTACATTCCACTAGGCTCACCGACAGAGGAGAAATTGTTGTTGAATGTGTCATACCAATTATAGACAAGGATGTAGGAGACATGCAGTTGACGGATTATCAGTTGGGCACTGTTAATTTGGGGAGACCTACCAGAGATCAACAAATGAATTTAATTGATGTGGTAGCATCGTCAACCAAGTCAAGAATGCTGAAAGATAAACAAAGGAAAGATGAGCTTAAGACTCGGTTAGATCAGTTGCATGTTTTCTTGAAAAATGTTTATGCTCAGAGGACACAATAGGTTACCTCTATTAAGACCCCAATTTTGCTGAGTAAGAAAGAAGTAGATGATTTGGTACAAGTAAGGGGCAAGGCAGAGATGTTGGATAGGTGGGTTGATAAATTGAATCAAGAAATAATTTAAGTACTAGAAGACAATTTTGGGGTTCACAAAATGACTGAGGAGCTGATAGAGGAAATGAATCAATATGTTAAAACATTGGAAAAATAGGAGGAGGGGTACAAAGGATACAATTAGAAATTGAAAGAAGTTAATAAATTGCCTAAAACCACTCTTCTAGAATAGTCAATACTTGAAGAAGATAATAAAGATTTCTTGGAAAAGACTTCTTGCATACTCCGGTTTAGATCAGATTTTCTATATAAACATAAAAATGAAGTTCAAGATTCTGTTAAGGATCTGAATGAACAGTTTGAGGAGTTGGAAGCCATTATTGCTATTATACTAAACGTTGATATACTAGTAAAGGAAGGCCTACCTTTAAGCCAAATAAAGGAGAAGTGTGATGAAAGGTTTAAAAAGGTCATGCAAAGAGGAGATGATGGTGAAGATCTGCTGATAGATCGATTAATGGACATTAAAGAAGAGATAAGGGCAGCTAAGAGGGAGTTAATGAAGCTGAAAGATATGAGAGGGTTTGCTGCAATGGAGTTAGAAAGGATTAAGTTTGAAGATAGTTGGGTTGATGGGCCAGAATTTGACATACTACAACAAGTCTTCTCTAGTTATGATGAGTACATTGCAAAACAAACTTCACATGCATAAATCTCATGCATGCATGGCTTTCTTCTCTTTTTTGTATGTAGGACTGGTAGTTTTTTGATACGCATGGTTTTCTCTTCTCTCCTATCTTCTTTTCTTCTAGTTTAACTGAGTGATCAAAGCGGGAACTAGAGATCAAATTGATCTGAGTTTCCAAAAAGACTTAGTTCCCGAAAAGGTGGAATGACCTAAAATAGAGAGGACTTCATATTTTGTATATCTATAAATACCCTTGGGGTATCATATTGTAAAGGTCGACTAATAGAGAATAGAATTGGCCACCTGATAGTAGGAGATAGAATTTTTCATAGTTGTTACAGAGATACATTGTTACTTTATTTACAGTTGAATATAATTACAGGTTTTTACGCAATATGGTGTTAGAATTAAGTTTTACTTGATAAGGTTGATGAGTTATAATCTATATGTATGTCAGTGATTGTGCTGAAGCATGAGTGTTTCTTATGTGATGAAAGTCATTAAAAGAAACCAGATTTTAGGATTATCTCATTAGATTATCAGTGAATTGAATTTATTGAAGTCTGTTGATCTATGTTCTTAGCGATGAATGAAAGTGTGTTCTTTTGGAATCTTTGAAATAGTTGTGATATGTGAATTGTGATGTTAAAATAAGCACCCTAGATGTATGTAATAGTATGGATTATTCTATAAATTTTATCATGCTATGGTTTTTTGATCTGTTGGAAAGCATTCATCATTGAAGATATATGTCTAGATGCTAGATGAGTTTGATTCATGTTTACTGATTTACCATCAGATCTATCTTTTTCTTTTGTTTAAAAACCCCCTTGCTTTATTGAGAAAAATTTGATCAATAAGTCATTGCTTGTATTCCTTATTACCAGTGCAGGCCCCTTGAATATTACAGTTGCATGGACCGACTGAGTGACACCAGATAGTTGAGAACCAACTACCAGGACCTTGGGAGTTAGGCTACTATATGTTGTCTTTCTTTTTCAGGAGAAGTAGAGTAGAAATATTCCGTTTAAACGTTTTTTGTGTCATTTTCACCATCAACAAGTTGATTCTGAAGTTTCAGAGCGCCATTATTTTTTAGTTAGTATGAGTTATTCTTCATAGTTGTTAGAATCTTTTACTGTTTAAGAAAATGTTTTATAGTCTGTTTACTTATTTTTCCACTTTTGTAGTTTATCAGTTGTCCAGTTTGCTTATCTCTATGCTTTCTAGTTTAGTTATGATGCTTTCTAACTTAGTTATCTTATGCTTTCTAGTTTAAGTATTTCCAGTTTTCCTAGAATAAATTATTTTCCAGATAAGAAGTTAAATGGCCTTAGACTAAAATTGATTTCAGTAGTTTAAAGAAAAACAAAAAATTTAAGATGAGTAATCTGAATTATCTTCTTTAGCAAACTTCCTTGGACACTTTGCGATCGACTAATTGACATTCTATATTCTAAAGTAGTAGGACCAAATGACAGCCTATCAATTTTTGGCGCCGTTGTTGGGGATCTAAAATAGCCTTTGTGCTTAAGTGTTACTAGGAGACGATTTTGATACCTCATTTTATACCAAAAATTATGTCGTCGGCTTCCTTTTCTGCATGGTCAGGAATAGAGGCCCTCACAGATGATTTATACCAAAGACCCCCCCCAAAATACTTACCAATCATACCTAGGGAAGACCAAGGCTCAGATGACCACACTTTTGAAGAATTATTTGAGCCTATTCCACTTGAGGCTTTCCACTATTTACCTGTTGAGCAACTAGCAAAATAGCCAGTTATTGAGGAAATTGTCTTTGAGGAACAAACTTCTCCAAACATCATGGGAGATCGTAGAGTTGAACCTAACCACAATGAACCTCAGTTCCCTCCTAGAATGTTTACTTATCCTATTACTTTGGATGCAGAAGATGATACTAGGATGAAGAACATTTCCCCAGCTTTCCTTCCAACCTTTCATGGCTTTTCCTCAGAAGACTCAGATCAATTTCTCTTTGAATTTAAGGTCTTATGTCAAAATTATGACTATAAAAATGATAACCAGAAGCTGAAGCTTTTTCCTTCTACTTTAAAGGATTCAAAAATGTGCTAGTTTATGGGATTGGGTTCTGGTAATATAACATCCTGGGGGGAAATGGAGAATGTTTTCTTACAAAAATACCAAAGTTACTGTAGGGTGAGTGACCGAAAGGAAGAGTTGTTTAAACTGAGACAAAACGAGGATGAGAGTTTAGAGGATTATCTTGATAGGTTCCTTTTCCTCTCTAAAAGATGTGGAGAAGAGGCCATTAGTGTTGAGATTCTCAAAACATTTTTTCTTAAAGGACTTGACGATGATGCTAGAAGAAGTCTTGATCTAATGGGGAAGGGTGATGTATATCAACTAACCCTTGAGGAAATATGCAAGTTATGTCAGAATTTCTCCCATATTCGGGGAGGAATCCGTAAAACTAATCTTTTTAAAGGATCTAATGAGATAGGTAAGCTCTGCGAAGAAATAGCAAATCTGAAAACTTACATTCTCATTTAGTTAAACACTACTTTAGATGGCATACAAGCTAAAACTCGCAACCCAGAGAGCTTGTCAATCTATTGTCCCAAGTGTCAAAACAAACACCTGTTGTGAGAGTGTCCTTTAGATAAAGTCAATATTTGTCAACTATGTGAGCAAAACCATCCTACAAAATAGTGTGAGCTTCTCTCTGATATTAAAAATACCAAGAAAAAACTATTCAGGTTGAAGAGGAGATAAACGCGTTAAACCAACGTCAAGGAGGTAACTTCTCTTATGGATGGAATTCCAATCCTGCATGGAGACCACAAAATAACTGGGTTCATAATCAATGGACCCCATCTTGGAATCAGTTACCTCCAGTGCAACCTAACTAGGGAACTCCTTATTGGGGGCCCCCTGAATGGGGCAATCAGCAATGGTCGAACCAACCACAACAACAATGGTACCAACAACATGCTGCCCCCCAATGGAATCAGGGACATAATCAATATTATACTGGACCTAGGAGGAATCAACAACAAAGTTTGTTACCTTTGACTCAAAACCTTCCTCAGAATGAGTAGGTGAACCAACCTAAGCTTCCAGTGTAACCGCTCCCCAATCATAAGAATAATCACCAAAATACGCCAGTCTACTCTACTGAACATGAAAATGTTACAGGATTGAATGGGATACATTACGGAAATGTACAGTTTCTCTCTAGTAGAACTCTTCAACCCCCAAATATTGAAGAAATAGTAGAGGAACCTGAGCCTAAAAGTCCACTAAGAGACAAGTCACCTAATCAGGACACTTCCACCAGGGATAAAGAGCCTTTTCAGCAGCGGGAGCTGCTGATTTGTCTCGAGAGGAGGAAGGTCAGTCCTTGAGTCAATATAAGGAGAAGTCCATTCCAAAAGAGAAAACAATGGCACCATATCTAGAACTTTTAAAGTCAATGACTCCATAAGATACTACGGAAGTGACTATGGCTTCTGAAACTGCGTTACTTCAAGAGATTAAGTAACTACAAATTGAGGTTCCTCTATTGCAGGCAATAAAGGAAATTCCTGAGTTAAACCAATTAATCAAACAACTATGTATTAAAATGCCAGGTAGGAAGCCAAAAAAGATAAATACCATTCATATTGATGGTTATTTAGCTGATTTTTTGTCTGGAAAGAATATTGCTCCAAAATACGATGATCCTGGGAGTCCACTTATAACTGTTACAATCAACAAGGTAGCAATACCAAACACACTAGTGGATCTTGGGGCAGCTATTAACATGATGATTATGGATGTTATGGAAAAGTTAGGACTAACTGATTTACTTCCTACAACCACAGTCTTGCAAATGGAAAATTAGTCTATAGCCATCCTAAAGGGCGTCATTAAAAACATCCTCGTCAAAGTTGATGGATGGGAATATCCAGTTGACTTCCAGGTAATCCAGTCGCTTACACCCAAAGATAGTTATCCAATAATTCTTGGGAGACCATGGTTGGCCATGGTTGCTGCTAAGATTGATTGCAGGGAAGGGGGAATGACCATTTCACATGGTCAAGATAGTAAACATTTGTTCTTATATCCCCCTGCTAAACCAATTGAGCATAAAAAATTATGGGTTGATGAACCAGAAGAATCTAGTGGTCAAGACTGTTTGGCCTCGCTAGCCATGGTAGTAATTAAACAACACGGAGAAGAATTGGAGGAAGAGTTAGTAAGCGATGTAGCATGCCTTGCTATAACCCCGAATGAGGAAGAAATGATGGATGCTCCAAGAATTTTTGGGCAACTAATTGATATAAGCAGGATGGAGAAAAGCTATGCTACAATGGGAATGCCTTGTCCCTTAGCAAACATGATTCCCATAACAAGTCATTTCTTTGAAGATATCACAAGGTTTCACCGAATTATACCTCATACTTGTCCTCTCAATACCTTGTTGTGACCAATTTATACTGTCACTTTGGTCCATCCTAGAACAAAATCGATCATGCTATTACCAGGAAAAACTTTGAACATCAATAGCTGGCTAACAGAAACACAAGAGGATAAGTTATTCCATACCAAGACAAGACCACGTTTACCTATCCTTGGGGCACATTTGCATACATAGTGCTTCCCTTTGGACTTTGTAACACTCCAGTGAATTTTTAGAGAGTCATTCTTGCTATATTTGTTGCACTCGTTAATGACTGTGTAGAGGTCTATATGTACAACTTTACAGTCTATGGGTCAACATATGACGAAGCTCTTTAAAACCTGGACTGAGTTCTACAAGTTTGTGAGAAAAATAGACTATCCCTTAGCCATGAAATTTTGTTAATAATGGTAGAACAAGGAATAGTCTTGGGACATCATATTTCCTTTGAGGGAATAAAGGTCAACCCCAAGAAAATTGAGGTCATCCAACAGTTGACTATCCCTCAAACACAAACAGATGTTCGATTTTTCCTTGGACATGTTAGTTACTATAGAAGGTTCATAGAAGGCTTCAGTAAAATAGTGGCTCCTATGTTCTTTCTTTTATAGAAAGAAGTAGAGTTTGTTTGGATGCCTGAGTGTCAACTATCATTTGAAACCATTATGGAAAAGCTTGTCTTTGCTCTCATTCTGCGAGGACCAAATTGGAGTATTCCCTTCCATATTTATGCAGATACTTCTGATGATGCTATTGGTGTAGTTCTAGGACAAGAAGATGAGAATGGCTGTAAATATGCCATATATTTTATCAGTACAAATATTACTTTTGCATAAAGAAACTATACAACAACAAAAAAAAAATTCCTAGATATTGTTCATGCCATTAAGAAATTTTGCCACTATATTACGGGATATAAGGTTATAGTTTATACGAACCACTCAGCTATAAAATACCTAATGAACAAACCCATAGTGAATGGTCAAATTATGAGATGGTCATTACTCCTTCAGGAGTTTAATGCTACAATTCTTGACAAACCAGGGAAATATAACGTAGTAGCATATTTTCTGTCATGAATCAAACATGACGAGGGTGACAGTACTCCTGTACAGGATTAATTTCTAGATGAGAGTCTATTTGCAGTTTCTGTAAAATCACTCTGGTTCGCAGATATCACTCACTATTTAGCTGCTTCCGAGGTACCCCCGAGATTCACGACTAAGCAAAAGAAGCAAATTATCAGGGAAAGTGCCCCATTCAAATGGATAAATGGAATTTTATTTTGTTGTGGACCTGATATGGTCTTAAGAAGATGTGTGAGAGTAGATGAAACCTACAACATTCTAAGGGCCTGTCATGATGATCCTTCAGGAGGGCACTACTTTGCAAAGAGAACGTCTCATAAAATTTTAGGTTCCAGATACTATTGGCCCTCAATGCATAAGGATATTAAGAACTATGTTCATTATTGTGATGAATTCCAAAGAGTAGGAAGATCAACTGCTTCTTCAAAAATGCCTTTACTACCACAGGTAGTGCTTGTACCATTCGAGAAATGGGGTTTAGATTTTATTAGACCCATAGATCCTTCCTCTCAAGGGAAAGAGTACATATTGGTTTGCACTGACTACCTGATGAAATGGGCTGAAGTTCAAGACTTACGAGTAGCTAGGGAAGAGCAAGTCATAGAATTCCTCTATAATAAAATCTTTCTTAGATTTGGAGCCCCTCGAACTATCATTACTGATCAGGGACCCCAATTTATGTCCAAAGTTCTCTTGGCATTTACCAACCATTTTCAGGTAAGCCATAGGAAGTCCTCCCCTTACCACCCTCAAGAAAATGATCAAGTGGAAGTAATTAATAGAGAGTTTGAAAACATATTAACAAAAACAGTTTCTTTAGGAAGAAAAGATTGGGCCAAGAAACTCCCTGAATCTGTTTGGGTATACAACACAACCTGGAAATCCACGACTGGATTCAGTCCCTATGAGCTCATTTTTGGAAAGAAACCTCTTCTTCCCATTGAGTTTGAACTACAAACTCTACGAATAGCTATGGAACTAGGTTTGGATTTAAAAAGAGCCCAAGTTGAATGAGTTCTCCAACTAAGTGAATTGGATGAGCTTCACCTAGACGTTGTCCATCAAACTGAACTAATTCAACATCAACGGAAAGAGTGGCACGACAAGCATATTAAGGAGATGGAGTTCCATAATGGAGACTGGGCCCTGCTATACGAATCGAGGTACAAAGATCATAGGGGAAAGCTCAGGACTCATTGGTTGGGACCTTATGAGATTTCTGAAGTCTTTTCGAATGGAACTGTTCGGTTGAAACCAATTGATGGTGACACACAAACCCTCTTAGTTAATGGTCACTGCTTATGTTTCTACCATAAGTCGTTCAATAGGGAAGAATTCTCAAGAATGGTGGAAATGCAGGGTGAGGTCCAATGTGTTGACTTTTCCAAGGCATAGTCTATTTGGTAAAAATGCTAAAACGATGTTGAAATTTTTATTTTTATTTTTTTTAAATATGTAACAAAAGACATGTATGCCAGGATATTTTTTTTCATTAATTTTTCTTCTTTTGGACTTAGCTAATTTTTGTTCCATTTTGTAGGACTTCTTCAAGATAGAAACTAACTTTTGGAGCACCCTCCAAAGATGCTCTAGAACGTTATGATCCTGATACCAGATACTCCAGAACCTGAAGGTCCTTATGCCCGATGCTCTGAAACTTGTACAAAACTCATCATGTCGAAAAGGCGTTCCTGCACTAAGGTTCAAAGCTCCTGAAGTCCAAAATTCTTAATCATTATGTTGCTGCTTCGGCTGCATCTTTCGACGATGCTCCAGAACCTTCATTCCGTTGCTGCTCTGGCTGCATCTTTCGGCGATGCTCTAGAACCTTCATTTTGTTGCTGCTCCGACTGCATCATTTGGCAATGCTCTGAAACCTTCATTTTGTTGCTACTCTGGCTACATCTTTTGACGATGCTCTGGAACCTTCATTTCATTGATACTCTGGCTGCATCTTTCAGCGATGCTCCAGAACTTTCATTTCACTACCGTCCCGATAACGTATTTCACCGATGCTCCAAAACTTGTTTGCCTTCTCCGTCATGAATACAAACCTCTTGCGTGCTCCATAACTTATGCACTAGTGTTGAGCACAATGTCAATTACGTGCTCTGAAACTTATTCATTCACATTCCGCCACCTTTTTCATAATTTCAAAACTTCGCGACACTTGCATCATCATATCTTGTACACATGTCCTTCTATCTATTTTTTATCATAAATAAAGCCTCCAAGTACCGCAGTCCTCATTGATGGCTCTGTCATCCATAAAATTCCGCATTCATGCCATAATAAATCCGTCGTCACCTCTGATGAGCTTGAAATATGCTCATAATTTGAATATTATGATGTATTTTTAATACCCTTACTCTTTTGCTAATGGTCATTTAAACTCTTTCATTAAAGAATTTTTATCTAAAATCAGGTAGTATCCTGTAGCAACACATTCCTATATTCCTGCAGCTTAACATCTCTGTGTGTCTATATTTATTACCCTATTTGACCTCC
Source organism: Sequoiadendron giganteum (assembly GCA_007115665.2). Taxonomy (NCBI): domain Eukaryota; kingdom Viridiplantae; phylum Streptophyta; class Pinopsida; order Cupressales; family Cupressaceae; genus Sequoiadendron; species Sequoiadendron giganteum. The sequence continues at coordinate 453,652,043 of CM021105.1, forward strand.
CGAATGACTAATATAATGCATGTGGTTTTTGGATAATGAAATGGATTTAATGTGTGATTAATGAATGTGTATCGTGTTATTGTGTGCATGCTTTCTTTTGCTTCTATCGCCATGTGTATCGCAGGTTTTTGAAAGAGGCATGAACGAGTCAAAGCGCAACACATCTCGGCCCTACAGTAAAGTCCATTTCCAGCACGACATCAAGGAAGTTGTTCCAACAAAGACTCTCTGACCGGGTCGTTGGGAGGAAATCTAAATGATCATTAATCTAGGAAGAGTGGAATGCTAGATTCTCTCTAAATCAGTTGAACAAATATGCTTTCATTTATGAGAAGTCTGTTCCTCGGCGTCAGGAGGCATTTATGTCCACGTCTTTCTCTGTTAGAGTTAGGTAGTTAGTTGCGTTTCTATAAATAAGTGTTCCTCCTACGTGAGTAAAAAAATAGAACAAAGTGTATTAAGATTAGTATTATAATGAGAAACAAATTTTTGTGTTAGTTTTCTTACAAGCAGAATGATTAATGTATATGATTCCAAGTTTATGAATAAAAGCTGATGAAGTTTTGAGTTCAATTCTTGCATAAACTAGTTGATGCTTGCTAAGGCGGCCCACTTAGTGAGTATCTATAGTTAGTTGTTTATTTCCTGTTGATTATAAGTTAGAATTTCATTCTTGAAAGTTTCAACGCAAACTCAGTCTTATATTGTTCCTGCAGCACAAGACTAGTTCATAGTTTGTTCCTTAGTAATAGTTGTCATGATTTCTGCTTTGATTAAGTTATGCTTAAGTTAAGAAGACTTTACATTACCTTCTTGCAACATAAGTAGAATTCCTTCCAAACATTTATTTCTAGTAAATTGTGGTTGAAACTGGTTCTTAGTGCACATACAGTGCCACTCCATTTCAAGTATACATCCCCTGGTTTGACAATGTAAATGAACAACCATAAGAAGATGTTAGTCACCTGCTGGAATGTCCAATTCCCAAGTTAGGATTTTCCATGACTTTTATATCTTTTTGTGGAATCGACCATCATTTTTGGCACCGTTGAACGGGATGGTGTCAAGCTAAGAACCTGTCATAGTCATTGTTAGCAGTAGTTTAGTGTGATTATTCAAGCATTTTCAAATTCCATCAATTTTCAGTTAATTCCGTTGCATGCATAGAAGAAGAGATGCTCTAGGAAGATTCCTCCCTAACCTTCCATTCATTGATAACAATTTTGAACCAGCTTATAATCTATTTGAGGAAGGAGGGGACCAAGATATCAATCTATTTGTTGAAAACCTGCTTGCCGAATTCCCCTTTGCCCTAGCTGACGAAGAACCTCAAGAAAATCCATTTGCTTTGATACTCTATCAAGCAAATATGGCACGTAATCTACCTAATCGACCTCCTGCTTTTGAATTCCCCATCATCGCCCAACAAGATAATGATAACCTTAAAATATTCCTTCTTCATTACTTCCCAAGTTCTATGGACTAGTTACAGAGGACCCAAACACTTTCTTCTTTGAGTTTGACATCCTCTGCCACAACTATGATTACACTTCAGATGCTCACAGGCTGAATTTGTTTCCTGCTACTTTGAAGGAGGGAGCTCTTAGATGGTTTATGAGTTTGGGAAGGGATGCTTTCGATAGTTGGGCAGTCATGCAAACAAAATTTCTTGAGAAATACAAGGAATATTGTAAGAGTGGTAGTAAGGGCGATGATATATTCAGAATTCAACAAAAAGAGGAAGAAAGCCTGGAAAACTATATCTCAAGGTTCTTGTTTTCCCTAAAAAAGAATTCAGACCATACTCTCAATGAAGAATCTCATAAACTACTTTTTCTTAGGGGAATCAATGATGCTTGTATAGATGCCTTGGATTTGATGGGAGAAGGAGATATAACCCAAGTGCCTTGGGATGATATTAAGACCATATGTCGCAACTACTCTCGAGCATATGTTAAGAAGAGTAGAGGTCATCAAGCCACGGTGGGAAAGTCTTCTACTAATGGATTTTCACGGATGGAGATCACAAATTTGCTATCTGATTTCAAGCAGGATATCATAAAAAACATGGCTACATAGTTGGATACTATGCAAGCTCGAAAGAAACATGAGGAAGCTAAAGCAATCTTGGCTGAGTTCTGTCAACATTGCAGAAAGAAGAAACGTGATTGCAGATTTAAGATGGTGGCTAACCTAGAGGCTAAGCAACTACCTATTGATTTTAAGGTAGTAGAGGGTGATGATGACCAAGTTTTCTTCGTTGCACAAAGGCGCCCATGGGCTCAAATACAAGGTATGCCTCAAGACCCTTTGAGTTTTGGTAATCCTTATTCTAATTACAATAACCAATGGAAACCTACATATGGCCTATCACCACCTTGGAATACTTCTCAACCACACTGGCCTAACTATCAGAGTCCTCAATGACAATCTCCTCAAGGAGGTTGGTAGCAACCACAAGGACAATGGACTCCACCCCAAGGTAACTAACAATAGAATCCTCAATGAAGAGGTTCTCAACAATGGCATAACCAATCCCCTAGATTCCTACAGCTTCAGCAGCCACAACCTCTGGCCCTCATGCCACCTCCTGCAACACCTGCAACAAATACTAGCCCTCCAAAACAAATGCCTATACCTGCTCAACCATTTCCAAATCTTAATAATAAGCAGCAACAACAACAACAGCCTATGTATTTTTCAAAAGCCAATCAATATCCATCTTATGCCCTAAATATTAATGATATCCATCTCAGGTCTGGAACCACTCTCCTTGCTCCACAGTCGCCAATAATTACTGAGATTCCAGACTCTGCCTCTTAACAACCTACTGATCCTGCAGAACATATACCTATATCAGATACTGTCTCTAAGGAGTTTGTCTTGCAACATCAATCCAAGCTGCCTTTTCTTTAGAGATTGCAAGTTACTACATCCAAGTCTATGGAAGATCCTATCTTTGATATTTTGGATCAGCTAAAGAATGTACACATTCAAATTCCCCTTTTTCAAGCCATTAAAGATGTCCCAATTTATGGGAAAACCATTAAGGAGGCCTGTTTGAAGAAACCTGGAAAAAGAAAAAAGATCCCCAAACTATCCATGTTCTAGGAAAATTGGCAGATATTATGTTAGGGAAGGTAGTCATTCCAAAATATACTGACCCTGGGAGTTCTGTGGTACAAATAAATATTAATGGCTAGATAGTAAAGAATGTTTTGATTGACCTTGGTGCAACCATCAATGTAATGACCAAGCATACTATGGAGTATTTGAATATCCTAACCATTAGGTCTACACCTACCATCTTGTAGCTTGCTGATAGTTCCACAGTAACACCTGATGGAATGGTAGAAGATATCATTGTCAACCTTGAGTCTTGGGAATACCCAGCAGATTTCACCATATTGTCCACTAAGGAAACTTTGGGAGGATATCCTATCATCCTAGGTAGACCATGGTTAGCCACAAATGATGCTTTTATAGGATGTCATTCAAGAGACATGACAATTTTTGATGGCCAGTCAATAAAGAAATTGGCTTTATACCCACTTGCCCAGCCTCAACTAGACTTGTCTCAATCGATTTGGCCAAATTTAGGAGAGAAAACTGAAGAAGTCAATTCATTGGCTTAGCTAATGATGCTGCAAACTAATCCATTTTTCCAACTTCAGAGTGAGGATGGCCTGCTTTTACATATTTTGCAGTCCAACTCTTATATGAATAGCCCATTTGTTCCAGATAACTGTCCTTAGCAGTGCTTCCTACAGCAACTGAATCTTGAGAGCCTACCACCTAAAATTCCTGCAGTTTATCAACATTTGCTTCCACATGAAATACAGACACCACCTTTATCAGTAGCCTCCATGAATGATCTTACCAATCAAATAGAACTGTCTGCAGGCCGCTATCTGAATATCAATGATAAACTGCCTCAATCTCAACAAACTGCCCTAGTCACAGTGCTGCAAGATCAACACATAGCTTTTGCATGGGATTATGGGGATATAAAGGGAATAGATCCTCAACTCACTCATAGGATCTATATTAAGGGAGAATGCTCACCTGTTAGGCAACCTCAAAGAAGGATAAACCCAACACTTAGGGAAATAGTTAAAAATGAGCTCCAAAAATTGCTTGATGGTGGTTTTATCTACCCCATTTCAGACAGTCAATGGGTATCTCCATTGGTGATCATTCCTAAAAAAAGTGGAAAATGGAGAGTTTGTGTAGACTATAGGGAGCTAAACACAACAACTAAAAAAGATCACTTTCCACTACCATTTGTTGACCAAGTGCTAGACTTGTTGTCTAGTAAAAAGTATTTCTCCTTTTTGGATGGATATAGTGGGTATAATCAAATTAGAATTGCCCCTAGGATCAAGACAAAACAACTTTTACCTATCCATGGGGAACTTTTGCCTACTATGTCTTACCTTTTGGCTTGTGTAATACACCTACAACATTTCAAAGGGCAGTGATTAGTATTTTTGCTGACATTTCTCATGATTCTATGGAGATCTACATGGATGACTTCACCACTTATGGAGTTACTTATGAAGAAGCATTAGCAAATTTGGAGAAAGTGTTGAAAATATGTAAGGAGCACAATTTGTCTTTGAATAGTGAGAAGTGTTTTATGATGATGCAAGAAGGAATTATTTTAGGCCATCATATCTCTCAAGCAGAAATTCAAGTTAATCCTGCAAAAATAGAATTCATTCTAAAATTGCAAACACCTATGAAACAAAAGGATGTTAGAAGTTTCCTAGGACATGCTGGATATTATAGAAGATTTATCAAAGATTTCAGCAAAATAGCCAATCCATTATATGCCTTATTGACTAAGGATTCTGAATTTAACTAGACTGAGGCCTATGACAATTCTTTCATGTAGCTTAAGAAATTACTTACTCAGGCACCTATTTTTTAAGGACCAAAGTGGAGTCTTCCCTTTCATATACACACAGATGCTTCTGATTATGCCATAAGGGTAGTTTTAGGAAAAAAAGAGAATTCCATAGAGCATGCCATATATCTCATTAGCAAAACCCTTCAAGGCCTTGAATTAAATTATACTATCATAGAGAAAGAATTGCTAGCAATTGTGTATGTCCTGAACAAGTTTCGACATTGTCACTGGTTACCAAATATTTGTTCATACAGATCATGCAGCAATAAGGTACCTCATGAATAAGCCTACCATATTTGGCAGATTAGCAAGATGGCTCCTATTGTTGCAGGAATTTGATATCACAGTTATTGATAAGCCAGGTCGGGCTAATGTGGTGGCTGATTTCTTGTCAAGAATTCAAACAACTACACCTGCCACCCCTGAGGTAATTGATGATAGTTTTCCTGATGAACATTTGTTTTCTATTGCTGCTCAAACTCTATGTTATGCAGATATTGCAAATTATTTAGCAACCAACAAGATCCCAGCTCACTTCTCACCAAAGGATAGGAAATTGTTGATAGAGAAAAGTTTTAACTTTTCATGGATTGCAGACTATTTATTTTACACATGACCTGACCAAGTCATGCGAAGGTGTGTTAGGGAAGATGAGACCTATGACATTTTACATGCTTGTCATGATGAGTCATGTGGTGGGCACTTTGCAGCCAAGAGAACATCTATGAAAGTCCTTGCTACAGGGTACTATTGGCCCACACTACACAAGGATGTTGCAACCTACACCAAAAAATGTGACAAATGTTAACGCATGGGGAGACCAACAAGGTCTGATGAAATTCCCCTATATCCACAAGTGGTAGTTAGTCCCTTTGACAAGTGGGGCATGGATTTTGTTGGGCTTATTGATCCTCCATCCAATGGGAAATCATACATTCTGGTTTGCACTGATTATGTAACCAAGTGGGTGGAAGTGAAAGCAATGACACATGCTTGTGACAATAAAGTTGTTGAGTTCCTGTATGAGCAGATTTTTACTCGGTTTGGAGTCCCAAGGGAGCTTGTTATTGATCAAGGAGCTTAGTTTACATCAAATTTAATCACTGCATTGATGAATGATTACAAGATCAGGCACAAAAAATCTAGTCGCTATCACCCTCAAGCCAATGGTCAGGAAGAGGTTACCAACAGAGAATTAGAGGAAATCCTTACTAAAACAATACAGTTACACAAGAAGGATTGGAGCAGTCGCCTTCCTGAAGCAGTCTGGGCCTATAAGACAACATGGAAAACAATGAAAGGGTTTACCCCTTTTGAGTTATTGTATGGAAAAACTACCATGTTGCCAATAGAGTTTGAGCATAAGACCTTAAGAACTGCTCTTCAACTTAACATTGATCTTTTAGAATCCCAAAAGGAACACCTCCTGTAGCTGAATGCATTGGATGAGATAAGGAAAGTTGCCCTATAGCATACTGAAGCCATCCAGTAGCAAAGAAAGAAATGGCATGACCACCATATCAGAACTAAGCAATTCTCTATCGGTGATTGGGCGTTGCTCTATGACTCCAGGTACAAGGAAAATCAAGGTAAACTCACCACAAGATGGCTTGGTCCTTATGAAATAGAAAATGTGTTTGATAATGGTTCAATTCAGTTGGCTACAATAGATCCTGTCTGATTCAAGCTACTGGTTAATGGACACTGTCTTAGGTTGTATCATAAGTCGACATCCAAAGAAGAATTTATGAAGTAGTTTGTTTCAGATGCAGTCATTGATCTTCCTGCAACAAAAGGCTTCGGCCTTTTTCCTGCAACATCTCTTTAAAATGCTATGTTGCATGCCCATAATAAAGGTTTCATTTTTAAGGAAGCCACTTTCTTCGTTTTTCATCCATCACCATCATTCGTTCCATCTTCTTCCACGTCACCCATCCATGTCATCCATCCTACCGTACCATCTTCATTTATGGTTTTCGTTCCAGCCATCATTTCAAGCTGAGTTGTGATATTTCTCAGCATCTATGAGCACTTATTATAAGGTACACGATATCTTTTATTGTCACATCATTTATTTATTTCATTTATTCATTAATTGCTATGTATCTATCAGTCATTATTGCCTGTTTTTCGCCTATCCTTTCGCACATGTGTGGACTCATGCCAAATTTTAAGTAGGGGGTGGGGATAATCCATTTCAAACTTTTTCTTGTGCCACTGTCACGTCTGTCAAGATAGTTTTATTTTCTTGTACTTACCAAGTACGACTGCGTTCTTTTTATCCTAATCAACAAGTTAACTACTTGATTTGAGTAGTTTTTAATAATCATTTCATGCAATTATCCTTTGTATCATTCTTGGAAAAGTAAAGAAAGGTGACAGCAGAAAAGAAAGAAGCAGGGCAAAAAAAAGTTTTTTCTAATTTTCAGAAGAAGTTTGAGTTTCAAGAATCTCAGCAAGGTTAATTTGTGAATATGGGTGGTTAGTTAGTGAGACATGAGCCTGCATCTCATGAAGCCTTGACGCAAAATCCTCAAGTGGTTTAGGCATTCAACAATTGTGGATGGCTGAATTATTTTCTAGGGATAGATTCCTTTAATGAGGAGGTTGTAGGTGAGTTTTTGAGAACTCTTTCAGAGGGAGAAGCTACAGTGTGGGGTTTGAAAGTAGCCATTAGAGAAGAGTGTATTGCTGAAGCAACTAGGCTTCCAGCAGTAGGAGAGAACTTTCCTTCAGGAAGAGATGATGTCTCTTCTAGGGCAGAATTCACAATACCAACAGGTGGACCCTTAGAGGTTTCCAAAAAAGGATGCAAATGGGTGTCACTGCCTCCTCCATACTCAGAATATGCCACCTTCCTAATCAATTATTTGACTTGTGAGGGATGTTTTTCCTATTTGCATTCTTATCATTTCAAAATATTGAGTCATATGAGGCACAGTTTAGCTGTCAATGTTCCAAAAAAATTGTTAAAATTTTTGGAATGTAGTGCCCATGAAACTTAGAGGGGTAAGGAAAACTCTATCACCCATCATGCCCTCATTAAATTCTTGATTGAGCATTCCCTGAGGGATGTATCACCCCTTTCTTGGCAAGAATTTGTTGCCCAGAAGGGTCTACAACCTCTAGAACCTCCTAGAGCACTCCCTGCACAGCGCAAGAAAAAGAAAAAGAGAGTAGAATCTACGAGTAGGGAAGCAGAGCAATAATCATCTGCTCCTACAACACCTAGTCCTACAGCCTCCACATCAGAGTCCCCTACCCAAGTAAAAACTAGGTCTGTTGGTAGAAACTAAAAAGGGAAAACGAAGGTAGGAGAGTCATCTAGGGCAGAACAAACCCCAGAATCAAGCCCTCATGTTCAAAAGCAAACCGTTCTACTCCACTCTCTCCTGCAGCATCTTCCCCTGTTGCAGTTTCTCCTATAGCAATGCCTATTGCCACCGCAGTTTCACTATCACCTTCTCCTGCTGAGTCTGAATCCTCTAGGAAAGTTAGAAAGAGGAAAGCTACGAAAGAGTCTCTTGCAGTTGTTACATTGCCAAAAAGAGTTTCATCAAGGAAATAGTGTAAAGTTACCTCAACCTCCGTTCAACCTGAAATTATAGTCATTCCTGAGGAATCTAAAGAATTCAGTCATGATGTTTCTCAATGTGTATTTGAGAATGTTCCACAAAGTTCATCTGTTATTCTTGGGGAACTGCAAACTGAGATAGTGGAAGTTGAGGAAGCACAACATGGTAGTGGTAATAAAAGGAGGATGCCAAGTCTTGATGACTTGGCTGAAGCAGTTGGGAAAATTTTAGGAGAAACACAATCTCCTCCTGGGTAGCAATAGGAGTCCATCCTACAGCAAGAGGAAGAACAACTTGAACAATCTGAAGTGTCCAATGAAACATCATTACTCTCTAAAACTTGTCGAGCATTGGTTGTTTATAAAAGGACATTATTGATTGAATATTTGGAATATCTTAGGATTACATGGAGGCCTATTACATTTCAAACTTTGAGTTTTCGCCATTTACCTAGAACGGACCTTCAACAAAGTCTTTGGGAAGAAGAAAAGAAGAAATTGAAAAATAAAAATAGGAAATTCAAGAAATGAAAGAGAAAATGGATGAAATGATGAAGGTAACTGGTAAAATTATGGAATGTAGACCACCACCTAGGGTATATGCTATGTGACTTAAAGAGAAATTTCTATGGTTCCAATTGATGAGAATTTCTAGAAATTTAGACCCTGACATTCACACAGCTAAGGAATTTTATGATGCATATCAAGTAGCACCCAATTGGATGAGAAATTCTTTATGTGAGTTTTATCTGCATGGTTTGCTAATTCCCTTTGAAACAAAATGGAATCCGCTTCTCTACATTGGTGACATTCATCTGAGGTCACTCATGTCTTGGGCGACCAATGAAACTAACTATGGAAAACAATTAGAGGCTTATGAAGAGGCTGAAAGGAATGAACCTATTCCACTGTGACCTGAAAGCTCAGATCCCCACATAGTTATGAGAAGGCTTATTGTTGCATATGGATTCCATGATCCTACAACAAGAATGAAAGTATTTGATATCAGGAAGTAGGTGTATGATGAGTTCAAAGACCAAACATATCTGTTTTGGAAGCTTTCATCTTCCAGAATTGAAACAAGATGGGAAAAACTGACTATTGGTCTGAGGAAATATGAGCCTCATAGCCATCTGAGCTTTAAAGCAGCCATCAAAAGGACAGAGAATTATATGCAGCTAGGTCTCCAGGAAAGGTTTGAGTTATGGTTACCATTAACATTTCGACCTCTAGTTTTGATGTGGCCACTTTACCCTTATTTGGCTACAGATGTTAATGAGGATACAGAAACCCGCAGGTATGAGAGATGGCAAAGTTTTAGAGGTTTCTACTACAAATTCAGAACTTCATTACAGGGCCATGCTACTCCTACTGATTTCAGAGAAACAACTAGAAAGCTTAATGCTGAAGGACCATCATTAGGATAAGTAGGGGGCAAATGATGAGCTCAAAATATGCTCATAATTTGAATATTATGATGTATTTTTAATACCCTTACTCTTTTGCTGATGGTTGTTTAAACTCTTTGATTAAAGAATTTTTATCTAAAATCGAGTAGTATCCTATAGCAACACATTCCTATATTCCTATAGCTTAACATCTCTGTGTGTCTGTATTTATTGCCCTGTTTGACCTCCCGAATGACTAATATAATGCATGTGGTTTTTGGATGATGAAATGGATTTAATATGTGATTAATGAATGTGTATCATGTTATTGTGTGCGTGTTGTCTTTTGCTTCTGTCGCCATGTGTATCGCAGGTTGTTGAAAGAGGCATGAAAGAGTCAAAGCGCAACACATCTCGGCCCTGCAGTAAAGTCCATTTCTAGCATGGCATCGAGGAAGTTGTTCTAGCAAAGACTCTCTGACTAGGTTGTTGGGAGGAAATCTAAATGATCATTAATCTAGGAAGAGTGGAATGCTAGATTCTCTCTGAATCGGTTGAACAAATATGCTTTCATTTATGAGAAGTTTGTTCCTCAGCGTCAGGAGGCATTTATGTCCACGTCTTTCTCTGTTACAGTTAGTTAGTTAGTTGCTTTTCTATAAATAAGTGTTCCTCCTACGTGAGTAAAAAAATGGAACAAAGTGTATTAAGATTAGTATTATAATGAGAAACAGAGTTTTGTGTTAGTTTTCTTACAAGCAAAATGATCAATGTATATGATTCCAAGTTTATGAATAAAAGCTGATGAAGTTTTAAGTTCAATTCTTGCATAAACTGGTTGATGCTTGCTAAGGTGGCCCACTTAGTGAGTATATGTAGTTAGTTGCTTATTTCCTATTGATTATAAGTTAGAATTTCATTCTTGAAAGTTTCAATGCAAACTCAGTCTTATATTGTTCCTGCAGCATAAGACCAGTTCATACTTTGTTCCTTAATAATAGTTGTCATGATTTCTACTTTGATTAAGTTATGCTTAAGTTAAGAAGACTTTACATTACGTTCCTGTAGCATAAGTAGAATTCCTTCCAAGCATTTATTTCTAGTAAATTGTGGTTGAAACTGGTTCTTAGTGCACATACAATGCCGCTCCATTTCAAGTATAGGTTCCTTGGTTTGATAATGTAAATGAACGACCATAAGAAGATGTTAGTCACCTGCTGGAATGTCCAGTTCCCAGGTTAGGATTTTCCATGACTTTTATATCCTTTTGTGGAATCGACCATCAACCTCAACCAATACCTTCTGTCATCTGGTCAAATCTGTAAGGTACGAGATCTTCGAAAGATCACATAATGCAAGTAAGTATTAATTTTCATTTTAAGTAGGTAGTTATTTTTGAATAAAGAATAATTAATTGGCATGAACTTCACTCCCAATTTGGCTATCAAATACTTGCACGGCAAATCCTTTCACATGCCTCCATGCAGATTGAAAATCATTGCATAGTAAGCTGCAAACAGGACAAATAAGTGATTTCAGAGGCAATATTTTCAAAAGTGTTGTGTGAAAGCTTTGAGTCATGATTGAAATCTTTTGTAGAGAGGGAAATATGAGAATGGAGGGTGGTAAAAAGAAGTCAGAGCCAGATTCAACAAAAAAACTGTTGGGATTAAGTAATATCTCCAGATTGTTCGAAGAGGCAGGGTGGTTGCATTTTATCAGAAAATTCGAAGGATATGATGAAAAGCTGGTGAGCTCGTTTGTTGAAAACTACTCAAATGGTGAAGTGGTACTTCATGGAATGCATTTCAAGGTGAGTCCGAAAATTATTTCCCATTTATCTGGGTTAGAAAATTCAGGTATTAAGATAAAAGAAACCTCTCAGATAACGTACCAAAAATTATCTGAATTATTTGTTAGAGAGGGAGACCCTCACCCCATGGTAGTAATTAGTACCAGAGGACGGAATAAAGGGTTTTAGAGGACCTCCATACTAGATCCCTGGGGTACTGCCATTGCTTGGATCATAAAATATTTTACTTGTGAAGGTCAACTAACTGTTGTAGTAGGACCTAATTTCCGAATGTTGATCCATTTGCATCATGGGGAAGAAAACCCTGCTCTTAGGGTAAATTTTCTTGACTTTTTATGTGACTCTCTAAACTCTTCCATAGAAAGATATAAAACAAGGTCAGGGCCACTGAAACACCATGGATTAATTCAATTGATTTGTAAATACCATTTTCGCAAGAAATCCGAGGGCAAATGGGAGAAGTTTTTGAAGAAAATTGAGAAGCCTTCAATCAGAAGGACACTAGAACCAGGGGAACCGTCTCAGTGAATTACTTCACCATCCAGAGCAATTTACCCTAAGGGCTCTCTAGCTCCGGAAGCTCCTAATCCCACAACCCCTGGTGAGGAAGTGCCAAACTTTTTGAATGATGAATTCAAAACCCTTGATTGTCCAGAGCAAGTTGAGCTCGTTTATTCTGATTTGAGTAACCCCAAAAGAAAAAGAAAAGGGGAAAATAGGACACCCGTCACCTTCCAAGGTCTTCCTCCATTATGAAGAAGTAAGCGCCTGGCCTCTGAATTCTTCGAAACCCCAATGCAGGGTATGGAGGGAAGTTCAAAAAAGAAAAAGCCCAAGCAACCATCTGAGCCTATAGAGATTTCAGAGTCTGCCAATGAAGAGGAAATACCTCTAGAAAAATAAGATTTAGTCGAAGAGATTCCTTCCCACTCTGCATATGTGGAGGAGATCTTCACTGAAGAAATTCAGGGAAGAGATCAAGAGGGAGATGATGGTATTCCAAGTAGTTTGTCCCCTATTGTTAATAGAATTATTGAGACAGTTGAAACAAAAGATGCCACTGCAGAAACAAAGAAATGTAAAATAGAAATTGATAATCTAAAGAAACAATTGTACAAAAATAATGAATAGGTTGAATTGCAAAAAGAAGAGTTGATGGTGCATATTTCTATAATAAACAAAATAAATCAAGAAATACAGGGTTTAAAACTACAATTATAAGAAAATGACACAATGATTTATAAGTTGAAAGAGCAAATACAAGAATTGAGTCAATAGCATAAAACTTATAATGTTGACATTGCAAAAAAGAATACAAAAATTGAAAGGATAAAGCAAAACTTTGTGCTTATGCTCACAGCCTTTGAAGAAGACAGGAAAACAAGAACTGGAGAATTAAATGCTTCCATCAGCAGAGTTGTAGAGCTGGAACAAGACTTGGCAGAATGCACTGTGAAACCAAAGATGGAATCAAAAGAAATTCAAACTGAGCCAGTTATAACTAATTGGTTCCAGGTTCACATTCCCCCACTACTAATGAAATGGATGGAAAAATGTTAATTCTTAAGAAATGTTCAAACTGAGAATTACAAGCTGAAGAAGGAATCGGTACTCCTGAAGGAGTCATTTCACACAACATACAGAGGAAAACAAGATGCATGTCAATTAATTGATTGTCTATTATCCTGTAGAAGGCCATCTAGATTGTACTCCATGTTTTTAAACGAACAGTGGATAAGATGGAAATTATTCAGAATCTACAATGATCAGCCTTATGAACCCAATGACAAAGAATTTATTAAGATATTTGTAGAGTCAACCCCTGAGGATCAAGATTTGATTTGTGAGTTCTTTTTGCATGATTTATTATTAGAGAATCACACTGATTTCTTTATTTACCTGTTTGTTGGAGAAGTAGAATTAAGAGCCCTGTTGTCTACCATGAGAAACCAGATTCATTAGTAGGAGCATACAAAAGAATTTGCATAGGCAGAAAAGACAATAGGTCTTCAAATAAGGTCACCAAATTCTAGGCCTGGAGGTTTCAAAGACACCTTTTCATCTCTCTTGATTAATGACAAAATGAAAGAAAAGTATGACGACAGCCTCAGGCAGTGTTACAATAATTTTATGAAGCATGGGCATAAATTGATTGGGAAAGCATGGCACGCTTGTGAAGAGAGGTTCACTCCATTATCTGCTTACCTCAAGAAAAGAGAGGTCATTTCCCCTCTTACTATTAGGTGGTCTTTTAGAAGAGTTGATGCTTTAGTCAAAATCCCGAGAACCCTTAAGACAAACTAGATGGGAATGAGATACATTCCTCCTTTGCTACTTAATCCACCTCCCGCTTTCAATATTTCAACTAATCAGAATGATAATTTTTAATGAATGGAGAGAGAGTGTGATATTTCGCAAAGGGTTCATCCATGACCCTATAGCTTTTGATGCAACAACAAGAGAGGAACATGATCTCAGTGCCATATATGAGGAGTGGAATAAAAACTCAGAGTTATAACTATGGAACAAGAGGACCTATTAGGAATTAGGTGGGGGAGGAAATGATAAGGTAAAAATAACCTCATCATAATAAAATCAGAAAAGATTATTCTTACAAGTTCAATCCTAAGTCTGTGCCAATTTATTAAACTTTAGGAGAAATAATTGCTTATCTTTAAGGAAAATTATGCAAACTTTATTTCTTATGATCAATTGAGAAAATTTGCCAATACAGGTTTAATGGGTTGACTTGAGTGTTTTTGTAGGAATAATCGGTCATCTAGCAATTGTTACAAAACATTGAGCCAGCACGTGCCTTAAGTATGGTGAAAGATAGATGTTGTGAACCCCCTCCTAAATCTCAGGCCGATGAACCAAAAATTTAGTTACTATCTATTTAATTTATGTTACCCAAAACTTCATGGCTCGTCTTGAGCCTTCTCTACATTTATGAGTTTTAAAGATATGGAAGTTAGTTAAAGTTGTTAAAAGACTTTTTCAATGGCTATCCATGCCATCTGGAATCTAGGATTTAGTTATAATTTTTTCTATAAGAATGTAATTTAAAAATGGATGAATAAGATTGAATAGTAACGTTATGTTGTTTATATGATTTATGAATACTGATGAATGAAAGAACTTTCTTCTTTCAAATGCTAAGTTGTTGAACTATGGATGATAACTGTTTATAATGGAAGGACTCCAAAACCTGTAGTTTATGTGATTTGAGAACGAAGTGTTGACCCGCGAGCTGGCCACTCGAGGGAAGCTAGTTTAAATAGATAAGTATTTACTATTATGTTGTTTTAGTTGTTACATAGATAATTGTTCAGTAGGAAGTACTTAAGTCTGTTAAGAGTTGAGTCTGAAGTTTCGAAGCACCATTGTTTTTTAGTTAGTATGAGTTATTCTTTGTAGTTGTTAGAATCTTTTACTGTTTAAGAAAATGCTTTATAGTCTGTTTACTTATTTTTCCACTTCTGTAGTTTATCAGTTATTCAGTTTGCTTATCTTTATGCTTTCTAGTTTAGTTTTGATGCTTTCTAAATTACTTATCTTATGCTTTCTAGTTTAAGTATTTCTAGTTTTTATAGAATAAATTGTTTTCCAGATAAGAAGTTAAATGGCCTTAGACTAAAATTGATTTCAGTAGTTTAAAGAAAAACAATAAATCTAAGATGAGTTATCTGAACTATCTTCTTTTGCAAACTGCCTTGGACATTGCCCGGTCGACTAATTGACATTCTATATTCTAAAGTAGTAGGACCTAACGATAGCTTATCACTATGCATGTTCAGTATTTTCCCACCATATACTTTATTTCACTAATAACCTTAGCGGCCCTAGCCATCTTTGAGTCTTTCTCAAGATGATTCTCCAAGTCGCCCAACCCTTTGCTAAGGGTAGTGATATATTTTGAAGGAATGTGAATAGCTTCGTGCTCATCTATTGATGATGGTGTAGGAGATGTAGGAGGAGTGGGGACATGGTCAATATCATCAGAGAATCCTACTTCACCCCTCAACAATTGCTCCTAGGTAGAGATACCAATCGCAGATCCAATAAAGAGACCTGTAGAGAAACCATAAGTGACCCTTGTCTTCTCCATCGGAAGGTATCGTACGCTTCTCCTAACAATATACGTTGAGGTTGTGGACTAGGTTGTGATACTCATAAACATTCACAACACTTAGGAGCACAACGATCACAAGGTACAAGGGAAAAGCCTCAACACCAACGAACAGGCAGACATTGGTTCATGTTGGGTTCACTAAAAATGTAAGAGAGGGGGACCAACCACGTCAAGGCTTTGGGTCACGGAGAGCCGAGAGGAGAGGGATGCCCAAACCTACCTCACTCTAAAGGGGTTTGGATAGAGGTTGAGAATGATGAGTACTATAAAGTACTTCTATCACCCTTCAAACTCATAATCAAAGTTTAGGTTAGCCGAGCTAGTTTTCAGAGTCGATACTACACCTCAAATAACTCTTTATCCAAAGACAGTAGCATAGTTCTGGGATGAAAACGTGATGCACTGGCGTCTCTCAAGCACATTGGCATCCATACAGCTAAAGAACAAGAAGTAGAATATAAAATGCTAGAAAACAAACTAACGACCTAGCTAGTTATTCTTAAATGAACAAAATAGAACAAGAAAGTACAAAAAGTACAAATGAAGATGATAAAGTAGATAGATGAATGCTAGAGTGACGAAGATGATCTCACCAATGCACCAATTTTCTAGCTAGCTCCAAATGCACATTCACCTACACACAAGAAGGAGGGGGAAATGGTTGGGGCTGTATAGGGGTCTACCTCAGTCAGACCCCCGTTTTGGTGTTCCCACCTAAACAGATAGCCAAATAGCAATGAAGTAGAAGTATGTGATAAAGAAGTGAATAAATTAGATGCTACAATAAGCACTACAAAACAATAAAGTGCTACTCAACCAAATCACAAAGTAGAGGAGCGAAACGTTACCACCTCCACCCAAAATCTCACTAGCCAATGGTGGAAAATGTAGATTTGGCAAGGTCACTACAACCTCAACTGTGATGAAGGGAGCTCTCGCAAGACTCCAAGCCCACACTGCTATGGCTTGCTTCACACTTGTTATGCGGAGTTGATGGAGTGTTGCTACTACAATGGAGTGTTGAAATGCTTCTTGAGAGTGAATGAGATGCTAGAAAGTGAGATTTAATTGCTAGGAGTGAAAAGAAGATGCCAAGAGGATGAAATGGAGTGAGAATGGATCAATTTGAAGGAAGAATAAGGCATTTTCGGGTTGTTGGTCAAAGAGGGATGTTACAATTCGTCCTCAATCGGGAGTGTAACGCCTCTGCCAACTTCAGATGCAGGAATCCGTCAGGGCCGGCAACGCACCGCGCACACGTCCCCAACAAATATTCTCCCACCGACACAACAGACAAATGCCAAGTGGAAGGAAGGTAGTTGGTTGATGTGGAATTTTGCCTTCAGATTTGATTTTCTAAGGTGAGGATGTGCGAAAGGGGAATTTGCATAAGGGGTGCAAATTCGCTCCTATACAAAATGTTAGTTTCAATAATATAATATGGTTGTATTTAAATTGAATAGTTATATTGAATCAATAAGAAATTGGTTGATATTGAACAATGTTGATTAAACAATGTCACTAACCCTAGTTTATGAATTGGTCAATTCTTTATGGATTTTAATATTAAATCTAATTGATGTGGATAATTAAACTATAGTTGATAAACGTAAAATCATGATGGTTTATTGGTACGAGATTGAATTGAACCTGATTATTAAACTTGTGTTAAACTATGAAATATGAATTAGAAAATTAAATGTGTAATTTAATTGATAGATTTTTGTAACAATTGATGATGCTCTAAAACAAAAAAATTTGATGATGCAATTTGATTTTATGTTATAATTTAATTTTATCCATGTTGAAAAATGGTAAACTTGTGCATGAATGAATTGATGAAAGGTGTTTCTAGACACAAAAATAAATTATGATCTTCAAAATCAGAAACTTTGCACTATTTGTTTTACGGTTTAGATTACATCCTATTAAGGTTGCATGTGTATGCTCTCCCTTTGCATTTTAAATTGATCTTGGGTGACCAAAAACTCTTAGTTTTTATTTCCTTTAAGGTCCTACCTACGGATTTCATCACCTTAGGGGATGACCACACTCACATGTTCTGATGGATATAGAAGAAATTTTTGTCTACTCACACTTTCTTTTACTTTTTTATTCAAATTTTATTTACTACCAAATTTGTAAATGGACCACACCATAATGTAAAACATTAAAAATACCCTAAAGAAAAATAATTCTTAGAGTTCTTTTACCATATGGTCAAGAAACACAGTCTTGAAGTTGAGCCAAAAAATAGACTAGCAAATAGTGAGGGGTCTAGTATTTGGGGGTGATATGGTGATGTTAGCATGAGTTCATGATGATGCTAGCAAAAAAAAAAGCCTAGAATATACCTCTAGCATAAATATTAGTAGTTTTAACAAAAACTATTAGGGGCGACATAAAATTTGTTGGTTGACATAAAATGCTAGGGTTTGCATCAAACATAAATAATGATGATTTATATAAAATAATTATGTTAGAATTTTATGTTAATCTAAATAGGTAACTCAAACCTTAACATTTAATAAGAATTGTTACATCAACATTAAGTTTGTGTTTTGCAAATGGTGAATTGTGAAGTGATAGAGATGGACCATCGATGAATTGTGATTGGTGGAACCAATCATGGTGCTATGAGAGTATGGAGGTCATGGGAGATTATTGTAATGCATGAGCCATGTGATGATTTGTAATCCTTAAAATGCCTTATGTTGCATCATTGAAAAAAATAAAAGAGTTTTAAGTCATGAGGGAGTGGGTGTGATTTATTTTGACACTACCTCTCCAAAAACATCATTATGTGGTTATCCACAATATAAGGAGTGGTGACAATAGAGATTAAAATTTTAAAACACCCATAGGAATGCATCAAAACTACCTCTAGTTATCTTGACATAAAGAATTTTGACTTGAAATAAAAAACTATACCCAACCAAAAAAACTAGATCTATCTAATTTTCAAACATCAAAAGATCATATCAAATAATTTTTAGAGAGAAGGAGAGCCAATGGACCACTCTACAAATTTTTCTTTTACAAAAAAATATTTTGCACACATTTATATAGATTTTGTATGGTGTAATAAGGTATAAGCATCCTAAAAATATTACAAAGTTCGCCTATGTCAAAGTTTGACGAACTGACAGGCGATCTTAGCTACTTTAGTCTTTTTGAACTCAATGGATATATATGTTTGGACCCACAAGACAACTATAATATGGTTGTGTATAGGATTCACTATAGAGTGGAATAATACTTTTAATTCATGAAACTAATACCATGTTGGAGCAACCAATATTTGAATGTAAAATCTAAGATAGATTCCACAAACAAATCTATCTATAGTAAGCCAAATAACTATCATAAAAGATGAATGGAGAATATACATTGAGGCTTTTGTATATACAGGAAAGGATGGGGTGAGAAGATGGTTCAGGACTCTAACCACCTTGCATGTGTATATGAAAAGTGTACCTGATATGTCGTGCACATGAGATATTTGTCTCAAAAGGTAAGAACATGTTCTCAACCATATGAGTTGAGACACAAATAGAAATTTCCCTAAATGTGGACCTAACTAGAGTGAATAAAACTCTCCTAGGAAGGCTCCAAATTTAACTAGTTTGATAATGTTACTATTTAAACTAACATAACCTTCATGTTAGGTTTTCAAATTAGAAGAAGTGGCAATCTCTTGGAAGACTATACTTTGACTAAATTTTTATTCAAGTTATGGGGGAAAATATATTTATAAAATTCTTATGGTATGATTCTTTTGGATGGTCATTCTACTAATTATTTGATCTTTTACTACATTACATAACAAATTCCTATATTCTCAATATGTCAATGGATTTCCATACCTTATTTAACAAAGATTTTATATATTTTTATTATATAGAGATTCTTAAATGGATATTCATTCATTTTCACTATTCAACTTCATAAATTTAATCCTTTGATGTTGAAATCGTTACATTGGTGGTTTTCATTGCTACAAAATATCGACCTGTTAATACCAGATACAACCGCCAAATTTATACAAGATCCACAAAATGCAGTTAAGCCATGTCACGAACCCAAGCATCATGTTGCACTAAGGAGATCAAGGGACACACCATCTTGCAACAATCCTCCCAAGCACATGCGAGGGGTTTGAACCCGTGACCTTGGCTCTGATACCAATTGTTACATTGGTGGTTGTCGTTACACCAAAAGATAAATTTGTTAATGCCCAATACAACCACCAGATTTATACAAGATCCATAGGAGGTGGCTAATCCATGTCACGAACCCAAGCGCCACAGTGCACCAAGGAGACCAAGGGACACTCCATCTTGCAACAAAAATAATGTTTGTTATATTATGTTATTTCAAAAAATGAGGTAATGAAAAATAAGCATTATGTTTTTTTCCTAAAAATTAATATATTACAGAAATGACATATGTGGAATCATCCTTTTAAATAATTGATAAGAAATAGGGACATCTTTTTATTTTACTTAAAATTTGAGTGAGTGAGATTTTTTCCTTAGATATTTAAAACTAACAAAAGTTTTTGAAATAAGTAGATCATCACCATAGGATGACAAATATATTTTACTCAAACTAGCCTATGAATTTATAGGATTAAAACATCAACAATTTTTGATTAAATGAAAAGTTTCTTCAACAATCAATGCTTCCTTTATTGGGTAACAATTGAAGAGGAAATCACTCAAGAAATGGGGCCCTATAAAAGGCTACATACCCACTCTATATACTTCACATCAAAATTTAGATGAAAATATAACTACATATATTACATCTTGATCTCGTGGATATGGATATGTAGGTAGTTTGTGTAAGTGAAGGAGGTTCCCAATATGCATGTTTTCTGAAGTAGGGTTGGTAAAAAAATTTAAGGATTGGTTATACCAACTCAGGTTAAACATTTAAATAACTTAATTACATAACTTGAATAAATCACTTGATTAAATATTTTAACTAAATCAAAAGATAAAAATAAAACTCACCATATACTCAGAAAAATCCAATGGATGGATTTGCTTGACCCTTTGAGGATTTAAGCCAAAATTTAAGGTGAATCTCAAGCCGTGATATATATACATACTCTTGAATAGCAATGACCTTGGTGCACTTCAATTAGGGAAGTTAGTCTTTGGTGAGTGGCTAATGACATGGATTTCCCTGATATTTTCAATGTATAGATTCTTATCCCATTCAAATAGATGTCTATCTTGATTGGATAAAAGAATATATGTCCCGCATGGATAGATCAGTACATATCCCATATGGATAGAAGAATACCTAAGTATATAGATGAAATAATAAATATTTTTTATAAATAGTTTTAAAAAATATATTATTTTTGGATTCAACCTATGAGGGTTGTTACATTCTAGAATTCCTTATCACATGAAAATAATTATTCCAACATATACAAGACACATAACTTGTTCAATAAATATGTTATCATTGACTACTATGATTACAAGATATGCACAAAAATAGATTTGTTGAAAAGGATTTATAAATTTCATAATCCTTAGAAATATCCTCTTTGTGTATGGAAAAATGCACTTTGGAACACGGTGTGTGCATGAAAAATTTGTCTAATAAAGTAAATTAAAGCAATATTAGCATACTCTACTTAAAACATAAACAACGCCTATATTAATCATAAAGGTTAGTAAACATTGATAAAAACATGAAAGTTTTTACCAAAACCAACTCTTGATGCACCATGGTGAAGTCCAGTTGTGCTAACGGATGGTCGAGTGTGAGTGCTCCTACCAGTATCATAAGGTTACATTCAAGATCAAGTATGAAAATAGCTTGACATGAGGCTGATTTATAGATTTTTGACCCATGGAATGGATGGATATGATCAATAGATGAAATTAATGGCTCATATGGGTTGAGTGACATGGGGAGATGAGAGGAAGACAAGTGTACTCATTTAGCTAGAAGATATGGAGGGATAGGGATCAAGGAGAGAATCAAGGGTGGAAATTCTCCTTGGAAGAAGTAGATGGACTAGATAGGAGGGGTACTTGGGGGAATTTAAAATTGAATTGTGGGTATGGGTATGGACTTGA
The DNA here is from genome assembly GCA_007115665.2 of Sequoiadendron giganteum. Lineage (NCBI taxonomy): Eukaryota > Viridiplantae > Streptophyta > Pinopsida > Cupressales > Cupressaceae > Sequoiadendron > Sequoiadendron giganteum. The sequence goes on from CM021105.1 coordinate 453,673,966, forward strand.
CCCATACAACATGCTACCAAGGCCATGTCACATGTACAAAGGCCCATTCCATGTGTAAAAATGGTCCATGCCTTTGTACACATGTAGATATGTGCATGTTTTGAGATAAGTTGACTAGGATTAGATTGTGTAAGTGGGGGATTAAGGGGCTAAGTGGATTAGCCCACTTAATGAAAAGTGAAGGAAAGTAGGGAAATTAAATAAATGAAATATTTATTTAATTTTTGGAGAAAGGATATGGGACTTAGGAATACATGGAATATAGGAAGATGTCACACCCCATTGTGTGTTTACCTACTTACTATTACTATGTTAGGGTAAATTATTGCATGTGTGAATATATTTAGAATTCTGATTGAAATATATGTGCTTGCACTTTGTTATCAATGAATTATGAATGATGTTTATTTCATTTAGTGTAATGTGATGAAATTCATATATGTGAAATGGATGGTTATTGAATTGGATATTCTAACTATGGAAAAGTACTATGTAAAGGCATATTTTGATGAACAACTGACTACCATGGGAATGTATTAAGTTGGATGCAGGTTCATATTTAATCCTCCAGGAGTGAGGGGAAGCATCACTCAGGGAGAAGAACTTGGTTGAGTAACCAATAACGAAACCTAACTGAGCTTGCACACACACTCACAGTAGAATGGTTGAGTCTAGTCATAGTGTTGGGAATTGGTAAGTCATCCTTTAGTATGATGTGTTTGCATTAGTAAGGATATTGATTACGGTTGAGTGTATTCTTGGATGATGTTTATATGTTTGGAGTTTATGGGTTCTTATTTATGTTACTATGCTTGATTGATGAGGTGAACATATGTTAAGTGTATATATATATGTATGTATGCATATGCATGTCGAATGATATACCATACACATGGAGGATCACGAACATGAGAGTACATAGGTAAACGTACCTATGCACACTTATGAACAGATTGCTTATGAGCATGGTGTTATCGAAGGAACAATACGACATGTATGCATGTATGCATATATGTATATATACATCACACATATATTTCATATCAATAAGATGGTAATTGTATGTGTGTTTGATTGTGTAATCAGATGTAAATATATAAAATATATACATATATACATATGTATACATGTGTTGATATATACGTATGAGTGAGAAATGGAAATGTCCATATGGATATATCAATATATGTATACGTATGTATACATGTACACAGAGGTATATATATATACAAACAATATTATATATATGAATGTTTAAAACCTGGACATTCATTTGAATATCAAATGTATACATATGGAAATGGAATATATAAATATAAATATATATATATATACATTAGAATATATACACATATAAATATATATATCAATAAATAGCATTAAAGTTATTCATTGGTATATATATGTGTGTAGTATATATATGTAGACATATAGATTTATATATTGAGAAAGTATTTAGGCCTATTTGTATATATATTATGCAAAGTATTTGAGGTCGATTAATACAAATGTTATGCAAAGAATAAAGGTCGATCCATATAAGCATATGTTTGGTCGATAAATGAGAAGTATTACACACTATATAGTAATCTCTCAAATAGAAAGTAAGGCGCATTTAACTTTGCAAATTAAATGCAAAAGAAAACATGAGAATATAAGTTGTTTTGTGTAAAGTGTTTGTAATGAATGAATAAAAGATAAAGCCCACAACAAAAGGACGTGCTTGGTCAAAGTTGTTTTAAGAGCTACTTAAAAGGATTTGATTCATCAATAGAATAGAAATTGAATAGTCTATGACTAAGTCGGCAGAGATATGTGTTGTCTGTTAGATATTGACAATTTCTTTAGATAAACCTGCACCAAAAGAATAGGGAGATGGCTGAAACTTGGCACCATATTATGAATACCCTATTTTTTGTAGAAGTATTTATCACTAGCAATTCGATTCTTATCTTTTGAGCATGTGCATATTTTAAATGGTCTTGTATTACTGTCATACCAAAAGGTTGATCTGTAGAATACCAAGTTGAGTATTTACTTAGAATTCTACCACTTTTTTACTGTGAGAGATGAGTCGACCTGCATGCTTGAGTGGTGTCGACTAGCATACCTTTTCCTTAGGCATCTAAGTCTCAACATTTTGTATAAATAGATGAGCTAACTCTCTCATTTGGGACGCACAATTCTGTAGTTTCATTTTGCTACAAATATTCTAAGAGTTATATTTTGTGAGAGCATAGAGTTATTTTGTGAGCCAAGAGAAAGAGGATATTGTGAAGTATTGCATTGATTGTTTATAGTTGAAGTGAGATCTAGCAAGATGTCATTGGAAGAATGAGAATCAAGTTAGTCAATTGCATCAAGCGTATTGCAAGCATGAAGATCTAATTTCCTTTTATTTGTCTTTATTTATGAAAGAATGAAAGTCTTGTTTTCTTTGATTAAAATTTCTTGAGAATGCTTGCATTATTGAATCATAGTATTTGCTTATGAAAAGTAAAAGAAGTTGTTTTATGCTTTTCTATGAAAATATTTGTAATACTCCATAATAGGAGAGCTTGTTTTTCATAAGTATAAATATACTAGGAATGATGAAACAAGGATAGATTAAGGGTTATCAATTGTAAATTTATTTGATTGATAGCTCGTAGGTTACATCTGGGATTTGATTATCAATTGAAGGGATGGTAACTTATGTTTATGCTTTGTGGGTAGAAATACAATTGAGTTTTGGGGAAAGGGAATAGGTTGTTTCTAAGGTTAGAAACTACCTATAGAAGGAAATATCTATGCAAGTTTATAATATCCTAAAGTCAAATCAAGCTTGAGTAGTGTATGTGAGTAGGATGACTGTCACTCAAAGTAATGAGTGAGAAAACTTTAGCCAAAGTAGTGTGATTGCCTTTGGCTCCACTATCAATTCACCATGATCCATTTATGCATGCTAGTTTAGGATTGTAGGGTTTACAAGTTCTAGTCAAGGAGGACATAGCACTAAGCTCAGAATGGTTATCGTTATGAGGTTACTCCACCAATCTCTTCATTGAAGGGTAGGGCCATCTATCAAATGATAGATGTGTGAGGGACCACATATGAGTCTGTGGTTGGCAGAAAAGCACTTGAGTGATTCTTCTCCTCCTTAGCAGCTGACTATGACCAAAATTTGAAAGGAGATTCTTAGACCATTGATATCTGTTGCTTTAAAGCTTGGTTGCGTTATGTATGTACTTTGTACACAATATTTAGAATATTATAATATGTGAAATATTATTTTGGGAATGGAATCAATAATAATTATTGTTATGACATCTATGTTCATTTTTTCTTTATTAAGGAAAGAAAAAAATTATGGTAATGGTTAAGTTACATAGTTTATTTACTTGAAAGTGAAAACTTAGGAAATTTTACTTGCATGAATCATTGGCATGTTACATGTGGTATCAGAGCTGTCAGGTTTAGCTCTAGAACCTATGAGCTCATCATACTTTCCATCCAACATTATCTAATGTAACTTGGAAATTATTATGCCAGGATGGTGCGTCTCATGTTAACTACAAGAAAGTTAGTAATTAGGAATAAACGCTACCTAAAATCCAAAAAGGAAATAGAGGCCATTGTTTGTACAATTGAGGGTACCAACTATAACAATGTTGTCTAGTTAAGCGATACTGAAACTTTGAGTCACACTCTTTCTCAAATTAGTGATGTAAAGAGAAAGATGAAGGAGGAGGACAATGATAACTATCTACCTCGAGTCTCACCAAAAAAGTTTGATTCCTTATCACTTTCCAGGGATATTCCCTTAGAAGGAAGTGTCAACACAACATTCATATTTAGAGACCCTAGAGCCCTTCCTATGTCGGAAGTGATTGTAATTTCCTCAAGTAATGAATCGAAGGGTTATGTTCCCCACAACTATGTATCGGATGACAAATTCGAAGGTTACTACCCATTTTGGGATAGATATGAACAAATGAGTGATGAACAAAAATCTGAGGGGTATACCCCATTGAGTTATGTGTTAGAGAGTGAATCCAAGGGATACTCTCCACTAGACTATCTGAATAGTCACTCTATGTAATCTAAAGGATATTGAGATCCTTGTGAATAATAAAATCATGTGTTTATCAAAAGCTTGTTCTTAAATCTTATGTGAAATTTCTTATGTGTGAATGAATGCTCATTTACATGTTTTCCATAAGATAATAAGAACATAATTGAATCTAATATGGATGAACCTTCAGGTATAATCCGTTCTTGCAAAGATGGTGAGAACAAGGACCAATCTTGGAGGAATTCAAGAAGTCAGAAAAGGTTTGGTGGGTGTTGAAGCTAGATTGGATCAAATCCTGGCAAGATTGGGAAACCTAGAGAAAGAAGTAAGAGTAAAGAATAGAGTAGAGTAGGAAGTTCCAAATAACGAGGATGGGGGAGAAAATTATTCTCATGAACATGATCAAACCCAGGAATGTGAAAAAGATAATCACCTTCTCTATTTGAGGAAACTAATATGAAGCTTATGGCTTATGAAATTTCTAGGGATATGAGAAAAATAACCCCACCCAAGTTTAAAGGTAGTACCAGTGGGGAAGAAGTTGATTCATGGTTGATCCAAATGGAGAAATATTTTGAGGTCACAAAAGCAGCATGGGGAGCTTACCAGTTACCGAGAGAAGCCTCTAATTGGTGGATGAATAAGAAAATGGAACTCAAGCTTAGCTCACTGAAACTTACATGGAGCGATTTTGTGGAAATATTCCAAAAAAGATGGTTACCCCAACTCTTTTTCGACCAAAAACTCACAGATTTTCAGAATCTGAGACCAGGTGAGATGAAACTAAATGAGTATTGGGAAAAGTTAACCGGCCTGTTATGTCATGTACCAATGTATCAGAAGGATGAATGTTTCCACATAAGGAAATTAATCATGGGGCTTAATAGCCAGATTGGAGGAGAGGTAGATGTTCACGGTCCAGCCACTATGGATCTAGTGTATGAGAAATGTGTTAAGCAAGAGAAGAAGGTCAAAGCTATCTCTAGTCGACAAGAGAATAGAAATCGTAGGAAGATTGCGGGAGCTCAAGTCAAACCAACTCCAAATAAGTTTGAAGTTGTGCAATATTTATAGAAACAAGAGGAAAAAGGACCCCAAAATAATGGAAGAGAATCAAGGAGGGAATGCAAGAGGAATAGTTGCAATGGTGGAAATGCTAATAATACTGGTGGAAATGCTAATAAATCTAGAGAACCCACAAGGAAGAAAGGATCGGCTACTAAATGCTTCACATGTGGGGGAGACCACTATGCTATACATTGTCCCAATAAGTCTTCTGGGTCACGATCTTATGGTAACCGACTTCCTACCTAGCAAGCGAAATTCCAACAAAAGATTCACGATGCCTTGGATGATCATCAAGCAGAGTCTAAAGTTACTCCAATAGAGACTCCAGGTATTTTATTTGGTTTAACCATTTACGTACTCATAGATAAGTTAGAACAACTTAAAATTTAGTTTCACCTAGAATAGCTAAGCAAATATCTAGGAAAGTTGGTTATATGGAAAATTCATGGGTTGTTGAATATGAAAACTAGACAAGAGCAATAGTGGAACAATGTGTGTTCGAAGCTAGGATTAAACTACCTTGTTTTTTTACAGAGGTAAACCTATATGTCACACGCTTAGAATCCTATGATGTTATCTTAGGAATGAACTGGCTTTGGAGACATAGAGCCAAGGTAAATTGCCATGCCAAAATAGTAGAATGCTTGGATGATTTTGGTAATAAAGTGATGCTACAAGGGATACCTAGGGAGGTCAAGTTGCATCCAATCTCCGCTATGCAATTGTTAAGGGCTAAGAAGAAAGGATGCAAGCTCTTTGCAACCAAGATAGAATAGTTGGAATATTATAATAGATTTAACTCTCAAGAGGGTCTTGACAACTATGGACCATAAAGTTTCCAAAAGATGGAAGAAGGTGAAATGGTGGAAACTAGAGTGACAGATATGGAAAGATATCCTATACTATGAAAGTTTTTGGATGTGTTTCCAGAAGAATTACCTAGACTACCACCAAAAAGGATATTTGACTTCTCTATTTATATAATACCATGATCTAAACCAGTGTCAAAAGTGTCTTATATAATGAAAACAACTAATTTAATGGAGCTTAAGGCACAACTAGATTATTTTTTGTCTAATGGATTGATAAGACCAAGTGTATCACCTTGGGGAGCACCAATAATCTTTGTGAAAAGTAAGGATGGTACTTTATGTTTGTACATAGATTATCACATGCTTAATAAAGCTATGGTAAAGAACAAGTATCCATTGCCATGCATTGATGATCTTTTTGATCAAATGAAGGGAGTTGTATTTTCTAAGATGGATCTACGATTTGGATACCACCAATTAAGAATCAAAGATGAGGACATCTTCAAAACTACATTCAGAACTAGATATGGGCATTATGAGTTTATAGCTCTACCCTTTGGTCTAACTAGTGTGCCAACATTTATGAATCTTATGAACAACGTATTTAGGGATTGCCTAGATAAGTTTTTCTTGGTTTTCATTGATGATATAATTATTTATTCAAGGAATGAGGAGGACCATTGTAAGAATTTGGAGATAGTTCTACAACGACTGAGAGAACATATGTTGTATGGGAAACTCTCTAAATGTACCTTCTTTCAGAAGATAGTACATTATCTTGGACATGCAATCTCAGTAGATGGTATCTCAGTTGATCCAGCTAAGATCAAAGCAGTGCTAGAATGACAAGTGCCCAAAAACATCTCAAAAGTAAGAAGTTTTGTGAGTTTGGCAGGATGTTATAGAAAGTTTATTGCAAACTTCTCCAAGATAGCCTTTCCAATAACTTCTTTGCAGAAGAAAGGGAAGAAGTTTGAGTAGATAGAAAAAAGGCCAAGTGGAATTTGATCTACTTAAAGAGAAGTTAACTACTGCCCCAATTTTGAAAGTATCAAGTCCTGATGGAGACTTCATTGTTATCATAGATGCATCAAGAGAGGGCTTAGGTGGTGTTTTAATATAGGAAGGACAAGTAATTGCTTATGAATCAAGGAAGTTGAAACCCTATGAGAAAAATTATGCATCGCATGATTTAGAGTTAGCGATGGTGGTTCATGCATTGTAGATGTGGAGGCATTATTTGTTGGGAAATCCCTTTGAGATGAAAACTAATCATCACGGGTTGAAACATCTATTTACTCAACCTAATCTAAATGCAAGGCAAAAAAGATGGTTGGAGTTAGTATCTGATTATGAATTCAATATTAGCTTCATCAAGGGAAAAGAAAATTGGGTTACCGATGCCTTAAGTTGAAGACGTCATATTGCTTCAATGGTGACAATCCAAACTGAATTTAAAGGTCAAGTATTGCAGATATGCAAAGAGGATGAGTACTATATGCAAGTTAAGAAACCACTCGCAAGCAATCCGCAAGATGTTAGGTATGAAGGATTTCATTTTGAACCCAATGGATTAATTAGGTATAAGGGGAGAATGTATGTACCTGACTCAAAAGAGTTGAGAAATCTAGTATGGAGAGAAGTTCATGAAGCACCATACTCTGGATAGGGTAAACCCACAAAACTGGTTTACAATTTCAGTGAGGAAGGAAAATTGAAAAAACACTCCTATGAAAAAAGTTTTGCTTTTTAGGGGTTTGCACGAACTAGGGTGTACAAATGGACCCTAGTTCGAGTGAGCCATATTAAATGATGCGACCCATTTTTTGCATTTTTAACTGGCAAAGACAATGGACAAGAGGGGTTCGTTATAACCTAGGTTCATTCGAACCCTCCATTTCCCCCCTTCTCCCCCTTTGGCACCAAATTTCTACAGAATTTTTCCCTTCAAAGCTCGAGTTGAGGATGAAAATGGAGGAGACTTCATAGACCCAACTGGATGATGGTACTCCTCGGAACAAGCTATCCATTGAATACAATTTTAATATGTTTTAGTTTTATTATGTATTTTTTTTTTGTTTGACCAAACATAGGTTTTTCACTGAAAATAAAGCTCTTTGTTCTGCACATATGGAAAAATAGCAGATTATCAAAATAAAATTTTGAAAAATATTTGTATGCTAGGTATTGATTTCATTGATCTAGTAAAAAAAGAAATTGAATTTCAATACATACAAAAAAATTTATGTTGTATACAATCTGCCTATGTCTGAATTGTAATTGGTTTGACTTCGAAACTTGATTAAGGAAAAATATTCATAAAACACTATGAAATCAAATGAAATGGTTAGATATTGTAGTTATAAATCTAAATTCGAAAAAATTAGAATTTTATCCTTCATAGAAAAAAATTATGTTGTATATAGTGAGCATCACTCCTTAAAAATAGTGTTTACTGATAAAAACTAGTTTTTGAATGAGATGGAAAAAGAAGTGCAATCTGATTCCAAAATTTTTGAAAAAAATATATTTAGAATCTACAAACAAAATGTCACAAATCACTAGTTTGCATCATTTTCAAATTCCTCATGGTTTAGCCGCTATAGGTGCCCAAAAGTGAAGATTTAGTTAGAAAAAATCAGCTCAGTGTCCAGTTTGGCCAAAAATTGTAAACCAGTATTGTGGGATCACCCGATAGCCTAGTGTGACAAAAATGTTGGCTGATATAAAGCCATTATATTTTAGGAAAGGAATGAAAAGAGATGTTGCTAGATTTGTGGCTAGGTGCATAGAATGTCAAAGGGTGAAAGTTGAACATCATTATCCTACAGGCTTGTTATATCTACATGATATTCCAGAGAGCAAGTGATAAGTCATAAGTATGGACTTTGTGCAAGGATTGCCTATGTCAAGGAATAAGCACAATGCCATTCTTGTGGTTGTGGATATGCTTACTAAGGTAGCACATTTCATACTCTGGAATCAAATTGATGGAGCTCTTGTCATAGCACAATTTTTTTTTCAAGAAGTGTTTATATTTCATGGGATTCTTGAGAAGATAATCTCAGGTAGAGATGCACGAGTCACCTCAAGGTTTTGGAAAACCTTATTCTTCGCACTTGGGACTCAACTAAATATAAGCTCAACATATCATCCGAAAACGGATGGACGAACAGAAAGGGAAAATCAAGTACTTGAAGACCTACTTAGAATGTATTGCATGGATCAACAATACAAGTGGGAAGATTACTTGCCTTTAGTGGAATTCACTTATAACAACTCCTACCATTCCGCAATAAAGATGGCTCCTTTCGAAGCATTATATGGTCGAAAGTATTGAACCCTATAAGTTGGGATAAACTTGAGGATAGGGCGAGTCTTGGGCCAAAGATGTTGGTTGAAATGGAAGAACAAGTGAGTATTGTTAAGCAAAGATTAGTTGAAGCTAATGATAGACATAAAAGCTATGCAGATGCAAAGTGAGTTCCCCAAAATTTTGCAATAGGTGACAAGATTTTGTTAAGGGTTAAACCTCATAAAAGTTCCATCAAATTTGGAAATTCATCCAAATTAGCTTTGCTCTATCTAGGAACTTTTGAGATTCTTGAGGAAGTGAATCTTGTAGCTTATCGAATTGCGTTGCAACCAACTCTTTCCCGGATGCATAATGTCTTTCGTGTTTCTTACCTAAAGAAGTATATACCAGGAGATAATCATGTAATTGATTGGAATGCTTTATAGGTACAGGACTCCGAAGTGGTAACAATCGAGCCTACCAAGGTGCTTGAAATACGTAAACTTCACTTACGTAACAGAGAAGTTTTGTAGTGCATATTCTAATGGGATCAATATGCAAAAGACTCTACCACTTGGGTAGACTATGTTGAGATACAACAAAAGTTTCCACATGTTTTACATGCTTTTGAAAGAACTTGAAAACAATGTTGATTGTGTTGAACACCCAAGATATTGAGAGGGGGGTGAATCAATATCTTCTTAAACTTATTGAACACACGCCATCAAAATACTCCAATGCATATAACAGTAAGAATGGGCAAGAGCATTAATAGAACATAAAAGCACACAACACATGAACACCAGGATTTTTACGTGGAAAACATAGAATGGGAAAAACCACAGTGAGGATTAGCTTACAATATAATATAACCGGTTAAAAGATGTTACAAAGGGTGGCTCACTACCAAGACTCACTGTCCAAAATGAGAGGTTCACTACCTACAAAGATACAATGGCTTATAGCTAGAAAATGAATTGATGAAGTTACACCTAACAAGTGTTTATTCAGTTCCTTTGATGCTTAGTAAACTTGCATACCAGAAGACATGTATTCTCCTTGAATCATCTTCACATACTTGTCTATTATTTTCAATCTCAAAAACTATCCAATATATATATCTAACTCATCTGCAAGCATCAATTAGGTCGGCCTAATTAGATGCAACCCTTATTCACCAAAAAGATTAACTGTCAACTTCAAGTTTGTACAATTTTTTTCCAAAAAAAATTCAAGCATGTGGCATGCTACAATATATCGACATGGACCTAAGATAGGTCGCACATACATATGCAATAAAAAATTAATTCATTATACCATCAACTATTTATTAGCTCGGCCAAAGATAGACCTAATAACAAAATACAACAATAGAATGATGCCAACTCTCCATACAAGCACTTGTACACATGGAATTATGAATTTACAGTCTTCTACCAACCAAGAACCATCTCCCAAAACCGCAATGAAAGATATTCATTAACAGAGGATCGCAGACCAAAATATCGAAGGATATTTTTTCATACCGGTTCAGAGTACTAGATCAAGCTTGAGCATATGGTAACACATATAACATGGTGACATCAATGACAACACAAAGGTTGCATAATGCAATGTTATTCTTCATTCTTCCAACAATCTCCCCCTTTGTCATTGATGGAAACATGTGCCAAAAAATGCAACACACTCTCCCCTTTTCTCTTCATACCATTCTCTCCCCCTTTGACATCAAGGACAAAGGGCGTCCAAAATTATGAATATACATATATACACAAGGGTGTAGACTCGAAAATGTATTACTCAGAGGAAGGTAATATTTGAAGCTCCTTGAGAATACCTTGCCATGCTGACTTTCCATTCTCCCAACTCTGCTTAGCAGATATCAACATTTTATTCAGAGATTCTAACTCTATCAAGCTCTCTTTAGCATCATCTGGTGTGCAGGGAGTCAGGTTGATCTTGTCCAGTTTTTTTGCATTAGCCAAATAATTGGCCACCAGAGTGTATTCCATTCTCACACTATCACCTAGTTGACCGAATTCTCTAATGATATCTTCCTTCTACTTCTATAACATAAATTATTTCTCTCTATGAGTAGAGATAAAATTCCAAGTTGACTTGTCTCTATCTTTAGATGCACTATATGTACTGGAAACAACTATCAACTGGGACTCAATGGAGTCCATGGTATCTTTGATACTCTATGTGGCATTTGGCCACCTTATGCAGTAAGAAAATACAGTATTTGCTTCAGACTCACAAGCTTGCACAACTTCCAGGCTCTTTTCCACATTGGTGTGTGCTAGAGCACACTTATCATGAAGTTCTGAAAGCCTTTTCTCTGTCATTTTCTCCTCAATCTCTTGTCTAGTCTTCTCACCAAGTCCAGAGGTATATTCCTTAAAGGAATCTAATAGAATTTTTAGGTTTTCTACCGAAGTGAGAGATGTATCTATTAATGTACCGGGTGTGGCCTTGTGCAAAGTTTTGAGGGAATCATCAATGAGTTATGTCCCCTTTTGGTGTGTTTCCAAAATTTATTTTCTCCCAGAGGCATGCAATGCATCTCCTGATACCAATCTGTGAATTGGAGAAATCTTATCCAAATCCACACTGCCTTGAATCATGGGGAGTTGTAGAAGTTCCAGAGGAATTACCGGCTGGAATATTATTTTCTTATATAACAAGTATTTTAATACATCATTATCGGAGGAGGATTCTCCGGAGGACCTTTGTGATTCCACAACCTGCCTCAATTCTTCTTCATTCTTTCCAACAAATTCCCCATTTCTTTCTTCTTCCTCTACTTTTTCTTTTTCTACTACTTTTTCTTCTTCTTCTTTTTCACCTTTGTCTCCTTCTTCTTCATTCCTTTCACCTTCATCTTTATATTTTTCTCCTTCAATTTGTCCCGGAGGGACAACATCAAGCTTTTTTGCTTCAGCATTTTCCTCATTCTATTTTTCTATTTTCGGAGGATCATTTGTAACACCTATTTCCAGAAGGACATTTGTATTACCTATTTCCAGAGGCTTATCTTCCTTTACCTCTGCAAAAACCTCTTCTCCTAATTTTGGTGCAGAAATGGATGGGAGTGCACCAAAATACCATAGTTCTTAGCCATAACCTTGATGGCATCTACAATTTTTTTATTTATCTTCTTTATTTTCTTTTTTATATTTTTTCATCAAAGTGTTTACTTTTTTCTTCATCTAAAACATCTTTGAACACACCTTTTTCAAGGTTTCTAAATCATTTGTGGTCAAAGAGGATCTGATTTCCTCAAATGTCTCATTCCTTATCTTCTCTTCCAACTCAACAGCCTTTGATCTTCTTTTTATCAGGGCCTCCCACAATTTCTCAGGCACATTGGACTTAACATAGTCCCAATTAACTTCCGAAGTAATGACATATTGAATGATAGCCAACATCAATGTTTTTTTTCCTCTCTACCTACTTGAGTGTAAATTTCTGCGGTAGGTTGTAGCATATCTTCAAAATGTACTAAGCTATTAACCAATGCCTCTAATCTGAGATGGAACCAGGTCTTATCGATGAGGCTTTTTGTTCTTTCAAATCCGAAGATGCCTCTTCTGACATCTTTTCCTTCTTCGAGTCCGGTTTGGTGTGCACATGAACACCAAAATCCTGTTCTGCTTCCTCTTCAGAGGATGACACATAATGATACCTTTTTTTCCTACACTTGCTTCCTTTGAAGCACTTTCACCAAAGGGCATGTTCCCTCTCTTCTTCCTCACCAGTTTGGTTGTAGGGTCTTCCTCCTCTTCTTCTTACTCTTTGGTGATGTTGAGGTTTCTCTCCCTTGTTGCCTTTTTTTTCTGCCTCTTTTGAATGGTGCTATCGAAGGAGTCTCTTTCCTTTTTTCTAGATCTTATAGCAGGTTCAGAAGGAGTTGGGCCTTTTCCTTTACCGAGAGCATTGGGCTCTACCTTTACTATTGCATGAGAAAAATTTGGTTTTGAAGGAGCAGTCTTGTTGGATCTCCTTAGTCTCGATGATTCTCAATCATCTGCTCTCCCAAGGCTCTTCCCTATGCAATCTGTTCATCAATGAATCCAACCTTCTTAAGAATTTTATCTACATTCTTCCTTATCACAGGAATCTTATGCTTCATGTGAATTTCCATATATTTCTATGCATATGTGCCAACTCTTACTTCGTTGGAATCTTTTGGGATTTTCAATAAGGCTTGCACATAGCCTTCTACTTCATCCTCTATAATTTTATAACCCAACGGTTGAATCTAGACAGTCTGAGGTTCAACTACTTCAATCATGCATTCATCAAAGGAGACATGAAATATGATGTCAGCTTTGTATTTCTCAATAATTTTCCTTGGGATCCTTTCTCTTTCATTCATGTTTCTTTTGAATACAACAAAGAATGTTGTCAGAGCATTATCTCGATTCTTCAGATCACCCAAGCTGTGCATATAATCAAAAATTTGATGTGCAATAGGTCTTGATGTTTCCCATATTACCACATCATCTCTTTCGTGAAGTCTTCTAAGAAAGTAGAACAACAAACAAACTATCACAAAACTAAACTTAAATGCATATTTCTTCTCCTTTGACATCCTCATATTCTCAAATAGTTGTTGCCAGAGAAGTTTACACAAATCATATTCTGCTCCATTTTTCGCCATGTCATATCCGGTGTATATAGCTATAGCAGACACTGATTTTTCCCTATTTGTAAAGTAGATCTTGTGACTGATCATTATAGCTTCATACTTCATAATAGGATTGGTAATAGGCTTTGTTGCAAGGGCTCTTCTGTCAAATGTTTCTCTGGTGAGTTCCATCACCACTTCATTTTTCATGGACTTTAACACTAGTACAAGTCTGGTATCACAAAGTATGGTAACCGCCTTGATTAATTATTTAGTTATCAGGTGAGGTCTGTCAGTCCATAAAAACTTATCATGCATTTTGCTAAGAGCATGTTTAACAGACTTGTCATCAAGAGTGGAATTGAAGTTGGGAAAATAATTCCACCAGTCCAACTTCTTCGCAACAATATTTGCATACTCTTGTTTTACCAATAAATCATCCCCAGTGAGCTCATTGTGCCACATATCTATGAATTTTTTGTGATTGTATTCCTCAGTTTTAACACGAATGTACATTCTAGTGTCTTCAGTGGGCATGACACCGTGAGGAATCAATGAGAAGGCACCCAGAGGGTTGTCTTTGAATACCTTCATGGAATACTTCCTGTAGGAAGGTCTAGGTCTTTTTGACATTTTTATGACTACAGGGGTTGTCATATTTTCACACTCTGAGCTCTAATGATTTCAAAAATAATATTCACACAAACCCATAATAGCACAAAAGAGTAAAATACATTATTCCTTCGTGAGAACCAAAACTAGGGTTTTGCTCGACTCACTCTTCAAATCACCTCAAGGTTGCTCCAAATTTCTCTTCACTTTATTCAATTGCACAAGTGATAAAAACACCTTACAAATTCTCTTTATAGATCAATGCGTTGCCCTAATTCGCATTAAATGCGATCAATTTCAAAAATCTAATAAAAACCCTTCTTCATTGCATTGAAAAACCCTAATTTCTTCTGCAAATGAGCATTCCTACAACTTTTCTTCCGGTTCCTTTTTCATAAGCTCTGTTTGTTCATTTTTTACAACATATCCTCATGCCAACATCTGGCATGCTCGATATCCAGGAGGATCGAATAATTTTCTGTTAATGCTCCCCCTAAGACCATGTGTCTAATTTCCAGAGGGATTTTCTACACCAGATGAGGGCACAGACTCACTTGTCTCTTCTTTCTTCTTCCATATATTTTTCATTTCTTGCTTAACCTCATTCTTGTCAATTTTCTTCATTGGTTCATTCTTCTTTATCGGATCAAATTTCTTTCCTCCTTTACTCCTGCATACTTTTGAAATGTGTTTGGGCTTGTTGCAATTGTAGCAAACAACGTTTTTCTACTTTGTTTGACCTCTATTAACCCTTCATCTGCATTGATTTGATTTGTGTCCAAACTTATTACATACATAGACATAGCCAACAAAGGATTGATTCATTCTACCTCCATTAAACCAATTCATCATCTAAGTTTTGCATTCACTAGCTCCATGTCCAACTTTCTTGCATGCAAAACATTGTCCAGAGAAGGATCCAACATACTGGTTTATTCTACTTCTACACTCCATTGCCTTGTGACCAAATTTATTGCATGAAAAAAAAAACACCATTGAAAGATGGATACCTTTGAGCATTTGGTTATCTGATAGGTGGTCTTCTAGAAAATCTTCTTGGATTCTTTGTTTTTTTTCCTTTATTTTGAGTCTTTTGATTGTTCACATTGTTTGAGGTCTTCATAGCCTTTGATATTTTACCTGCTTCCAGTCCCAAACCACCTTTGTATTTAGTTGGTTTATGTCCTGCAATAAAATCATCAAGCTTGCTGGAGCTTGTTTTGAATCTATCTTCACAAACTCTTGCTTTTTCCAGATCTGCTCTCAGGTTTACCACTTCTTATTCAAGCCTTGAGCATTCATCAGACTTTCCTTGCACCACTGTATTCAAAAAATCTCCAATTCTCTTCTTTTCCTCCACTTGCACCTTCAATCCAGTGATCTCTTCATTTTCTTGTTTTAATTTCTCACTTACTTCTCTATGTATTTCTTTGAATTTCTTCAGTTGCTCTTTCAATTTCTTGATACAATCATTTGCCTCATCAAGATTTTATTTCAGATCTCTGTTTTCATTTTCAGCTTTGTCAAGATCTTCAAGAGCTGTTTGGAGTTCTTGTTTATCATCCATTCGTCCCATCTTAAAGATCTTCCTCAAGTTTTTATGCTTCTACGGAGGAACCAAGCTCTTATACCAATTTTTGAACACCCAAGATACTGAGAGGGGGGGTGAATCAATATCTTCTTAAACTTATTGAACACACACCATCCAAATAATCCAATGCATATAATAGTAAGAATGAGAAAGAGCATTAACAAAACATAAAAAGCACACAACACATGAACTCCAAGATTTTTATGTGGAAAACCTAGAATGGGAAAAACAACGGTGAGAATTAGCTCACAATATAATATAACCGGTTATAAGATATTACAAAGGGTGGCTCACTGGAAAGACTCACTGTCCAAAATGAGAGGCTCAGTTCCTACAAAGATACAATGGCTTACAACTAGAAAATGAACTAATGAAGTTCACCTAACAAGTGTTGATTCAGTTCCTTTGATGCTCAGTAAACTCACATACCAGCAAAAATCTATTCGCCTTGAATCATCTTCGCATACTTGTCTATTATTTTCAATCTCAAAACTATCCAATATATATGTCTAACTCATCCACAAGCATCAATTACATTGGCCTAATTAGATACAACCCTTATGCACCAAAAATCTTAACTGTCGGCTTCAAGTTTGTACAAAACTTCTCCAAAAACAATTCAAGTGTGTGGGACGCTACAATATGTTGGCATGGACCTAAGATAGGTCGCACATACATCCGTAATACAAAATTAATTGTTTATACCATCAATTGTTTATTAGTTCAGCCAGAGATAGACCTAATAACAAAATACAACAAGAGAATGATGCCAACTCGCCATATGAGCACTTGTACACATGGAATTCTGAATTTACAGTCTTCTAGCAACCAAGAACCATCTCCCAAAACCACAATGAAATATATTCATTAACAGAGGATCACAGACCAAAATATCAAAGGATATTTCTACATACTAGTTCAGAGTACCAGATCAAGCTTTAGCATATGGTAACACATATAACATGGTGACATCAATGAAAACACAAAGGTTGCATAATGGGGTGTTCTTCATTCTTCCAACAAATTGTTTGTTTAGTTTATGTTTGCTACATAAAATTATCGGGGACAATGATTCATAAGGGGGGAAGTATGTAACACCGTGTTGTGTGTTTACCTACTTACTATTACTATGTTAGGGTAAATTATTACATGTGTTAATATATCTGGAATCTGATTGAAATATGTGTGCTTGCATTTTTTATCAATGAATGTTTATTTCATTTAATGTTATGTGATGAAATGCATATATATGAAATGGATGGTTATTGAATTGGATATTCTAACTATGGAAAATTATTATATAAATAAATATTTTGATGAGCAGATGACTACCATGGGAATGTGTTAAGTTGGATGCAGGCTCATATTCAATTCTCCAAGAGCGAGGGGTAGTATCACTCAAGGAGAAGAACTTGGTCAGGTAACCAGTAATGAAACCTAACTGAGCTTACACACACACTCACAGCAGAATGGTTGAGCCTAGTCATAGTGTTGGGAATTGGTAAGTCATCCTTTAGTATGATGTGTTTGCATTAGTAAGGCTCTTGATTATGGTTGAGCGCATTCTTGGATGATGTTTATGTGTTTGGATTTTATGGGTTCTTCTTTATGTTACTATGATTGATTGAAGAGGTGAACATACATTGAGTGTATATATATGTATGCATATGCATGTCAAATGATAGACCATACGCATGGAGGATCACGCACATGAGAGTACATAGGTAGACGTACCTATGCACGCTTATGGATAGGTTGCTTATGAGCATGGTGTTATCGAAGGGACAATATGACATGTATGCATATATGTATATATACATCACACGTATATTTACTATCAATAAGATGGTAATTGTATGTGTGTTTGATTATGTAATTATATGTATATATACAAGATATATACATATATACATATGTATACATGTGTCGATAAAGACGTATGAGTGACAAATGGAAATGCTCATTCGAATATATCAATATATGTCTACGTATGTATACATGTACATAGAGGTATATATATATAAACGATGTTATATATATGAATGTTAACTTGGACTTATTCATTTGAATATCAAATGTATACATATGGACATGGAATATATATATAAATTAGAATATATACACATATACATATATATACCATTAAAGCTATTCATTAGTATATATATATGTACATGTATATATACGTCAACATATATATATTTATATATCTATATATTGAGAAAGTATTTAGGCCGACTTGTATATATGTTATGCAAAGGATTTGAGGCTAATTAATACATATGTTATGCAAAGAATAAAGGTCAATATATATAAGCATATGTTTGGTCAATAAATGAGAAGTATTGTGCACTATATAGTAAGCGCTCAAATCGAAAGTAAGGCACATTTAAATTTGCAGATTAAATGCAAAAGGAAATGTGAGAATATAAGTTGTTGTGTAAAGTGTTTGCAACACATGAATAAATGGTAAAGACCACAACAAAAGGATGTGCTTGGTCAAAGCTATTTTAAGAGATATTTAAAAGGATTTGATTCATCATTAGCATGTCGATTGAATAGTCTATGATAGTTGGCAGAGATATGTGTTTCCTATTAGATATTGACTATTTCTTTGGATAAACCCACGCCAAAAGAATAGGGAGATGGTTGAAACTTGGCACCATAATATGAATACCCTGTTTTCTATAGAAGTATTTATCACTAGTAATTCAATTCTCATCTTTTGAGCATGTGCATATTTGAAATGGTCTTGTATTACTATCATACAAGAAGGTTGATCTGTATGATACCAAGTTGAGTATTTACTTAGAATTCTTCCACCTTTTTGTTGTGAGAGATTAGTCGACCTGCATGCTTGAGTGGTGTCGACTGGCATACCTTTTCCTTGGGCATCTAAGTTTCAATGTTTTTTTATAAATAGATGAGCTAACTCTCTCATTTGGGACACATAATTTTGTAGTTTCATTCTACTGCAAATATTCTAAGAGTTATATTTTGTGAGAGCATAGAGTTATATTGAGAGAGCATAGAGTTATTTTGTGAGCCTAGAGAAAGAGGATATTGTGAAGTATTGCATTGATTGTTTATAGTTGAAGTGAGATCTAGCAAGCTATCATTGGAAGGATGAGAATCAAGTTAGTCAATTGGATCAAGCGTATTGCAGGCATGAAGATCTAATTTCCTTTTATTTGTCTTTATTTATGAAAGAATGAAAGTCTTGTTTTCTTTTATTAAATTTGCTTGAGAATGCTTGCATTATTGAATCATAGTATTTGCTTATGGAAAGGAAAATAAGTTGTTTTATGCTTTTCTATGAAAGTGTTTGTAATACTCCATAATAGGAGAGCTTGTTTTTCATAAGTATAAATATACTAGGAATGATGAAACAAGGATAGCTTAAGGGTTATCAATTGTAAAGTTATTTGATTGATTTATATAGCTCGTAGATTACATCTGGGATTTGATTATCCATTGAAGGGATGGTAACTTATGTTTATACTTTGTGGGTAGAAATACCATTGAGTTTTGGGGAAAGGGAATGGATTGTTTCTAAGGTTAGAGACTACCTATAGAAGGAAATATCTATGCATAGTTTATAATGTCCTAAAGTCAAATCAAGCTTGAGTAGTGTATGTGAGTAGGATGAATTCCACTCGAAGTACTGAGTGAGAACACTTTAGCCAAAGTAGTGTGATTTCCTTTAGATCCACTATCAATTCACCGTGATCCATTTATGCATGCTAGTTCAAGATTGTAGGGTTTACAAGTTCTATTCAAGTAGGACATAACACTAAGCTCAGAAAGGTCGTCGTTATGAGGTTACTCCACCAATCTCTTCGTCGAAGGTAGGGCCATCTATCAAATGATAGATGTGTGGGGGACCGCATATGAGTCTATGGTTGGCGGAAAAGCACTTGAGTGATGCTTCTCCTCCTCAACAGGTGACAATGACCAAAATTTGAAAGGAGATTCTTGGACCATCGATATCTATTGCTTTGAAGCTTGGTTGAGCTATGTATGTACTTTGTACATAATCTTTGGAATATTATAATATGTGAAATATTATTTTGGGAATGGAATCAATAATAATTATTGTTATGAAATCTATGTTCATTTGTTCTTTATTAAGGAAAGAAAAAAATTATGGTAATGGTTAAGTTACATAGTTTATTTACTTGAAAGTGAAGACTTAGGAAATTTTACTTGCATGAACGATTGGCATGTTACATGTGGTATTAGAGCTACCAGTTTATCTCTAGAACCTATGATATCATCATACTTTCCATCCAACGTTATCTAATGTAACTTGGGAAATTCTTGTGCTAGGATGGTGTGTCTCAGGTTAACTACAAGAAAGTTAGTAAGCGGGAATAAACACTACCTGAAAGCCAAGAAGGAAATAGAGGCCATTATTTGTACAATTGAGGGTACCAACTATGACAATGTTGTCTAGTTAAGCGATACTGAAACTTTGAGTCACACTCTTTCTCAAATTAGTGATGTAAAGAGAAAGATGAAGGAGGAGGACAATGATAACTATCTACCTCGAGTCTCACCAAAATAGTTTGATTCCTTATCACTTTCTAGGGATATGCCCTCAGAAGGAAGTGTCAACCCAACATTCATATTTAGAAACCCTAGAGTCCTTCCTATGTCGGAAGTGATTGTAATTTCCTCAAGTAATGAATCGAAAGGGTTATGTCCCCCACAACTATGTATCGGATGATAAATCTGAAGGTTACTACCCATTTTGGGATAGATATGAGCAAATGAGTGATGAAAAAAATCTGAGGGGTATACCCCATTGAGTTATGTGTCAAAGAGTGAATCTGAGGGATACTCTCCACTAGACTATTTGAATAGTCACTCTATGTAATCTAAAGGATATTAAGATCCTCGTGAATAAGAAAATCATGTGTTTATTAAAAGCTTGTTCTTAAATCTTATGTGAAATTTCTTATATGCGAATGAATGCTCATTTACATGTTTTCCATAAGATAATAAGAACATGATTGAATCTAATATGGATGAACCTTTAGGTATAATCCATTCTTGCAAAGATGGTGAGAACAAGGACCAATCCTGGAGGAATTCAAGAAGTCAGACAAGGTCTGGTGGGTGTTGAAGCTAGATTGGATCAAATCCTGGCAAGATTGGGAAACCTAGAGAAAGAAGTAAGAGTAAAGGATAGAGTAGAGTAGGAAGTTCCAAATAACAAGGATGGGGGAGAAAATTCTTCTCATGAACATGATCAAACCCGTGAAGGTGAAAAAGATAATCACCTTCTCTATCTGAGGAAACTAATATGAAGCTTATGGCTTATGAAATTTCTAGGGATATGAGAAAAATAACCCCACCCAAGTTTAAAGGTAGTACCAGTGGAGAAGAATTTGATTCATGGTTGATCCAAATGGAGAAATATTTTGAGATCCGAAATTATTTTGAGGTCACAAAAGCAGCATGGGGAGCTTACCGGTTATCGAGAGAAGCCTCTAATTGGTGGATGAATAAGAAAATGGAACTCGAGCTTAGCTCACTGAAACTTACATGGAGCAATTTTTTGGAAATATTCTGAAAAAGATGGTTACCACAACTCTTTTTCGACCAAAAACTCATAGATTTTCAAAATCTGAAACAACGTGAGATGATAGTAAATGAGTATTTGGAAAACTTAACTGACATGTTATGTTATGTACCAATGTTCAGAAGGATGAATGTTTCCACATAAGGAAATTCATCATGGGGCTTAATAGCCAGATTGGAGGAGGTAGATGTTCATGGTCCAACCATTATGGATCTAGTGTATGAGAAAGATCTTAAGCAAGAGCAAAAGCTCAAAGCTATCTCCATTCGCCAAGAGAATAGAAATCGTAAGAATATTGTGGGAGCTCAAGTAAAAACAACTCCAAAGAAGTTTGAAGTTGTGCAATATTTATAGAAACAAGGGGAAAAGGACCTCAAAATAATGGAAGAGAATCAAGGAGGGAACGCAAGAGGAATAGTTCTAATGGTGGAAATGCTAATAATGTTGGTGGAAATGCTAATAAATTTGGAGAACCTGCAAGGAAGAAAGGATTGGCTACTGGATGCTTCACATGTGGGGGAGACCACTACGCTATACATTGTCCCAATAAGTCTTTTGGGTCATGATATTATGGTAACCCAATTCCTACCCAGCAAGTGGCATTCCAACAAAAGATTCATGCTGCCTTGGATGATCATCAAGCAGAGTATCAAGTTACTCCAATAGAGACTCTAGGTATATTATTTGGTTTACCCATTTTCATACATAGATACTGGAGTAAATAAAAAATTTATTTCACCTAGAATAGCTAAGCAAATATCTAGGAAAGTTGGTTATATGGAAAATTCATGGGTTGTTGAATATGAAAACCAGACAAGAGCAACGGTGGAACAATGTGTGTTCGGAGCTAGGATTAAACTACCTTGTTTTTCTATGGAGGTAAACCTATATGTCACACGCTTAGAATCCTATGATGTTATCTTAGGAATGAACTGGCTTTGGAGACATAGTGCCAAGGTAAATTTCCATGTTAAAATAGTAGAATGCTTGGATGATTTTGGTAATCGAGTGATGCTACAAGGGATACCTAGGGAGGTCAAGTTGCATCCAATCTCCACTATGCAATTTTTAAGGGCTAAGAAGAAATGATGCAAGCTCTTTGCATTCAAGATAGAAAAGCTTGAAGATTATAAGAGATTTAACTCTCAAGAGGGTCTCGAAAACTATGGACCACAGAGTTTCCAAGAGATGGAAGAAGGTGAAATGGTGCAAACTAGAGTGATAGATATGGGAAGATATCCTATATTGTGGAAGTTTTCGAATGTGTTTCTAGAAGAATTACTTGGATTACCACCAAAAAGGATATTTGACTTCTCTATTGAAGTAGTACCAGGATCTGAACCTATGTCCAAAGTGCCTTACAAAATGACAACAACTGAGTTAATGGAACTTAAGGCACAACTGCATGATTTGTTGTCTAAGTGATTGATAAGACCAAGTGTATCACCTTGAGCACCAGTAATCTTTGTGAAAAAGAAGTATTGTACTTTGCATTTGTGCATAGATTATCACATGCTTAATAAAGCTACGGTAAAGAATAAGTATCCATTGCAACACATTGATAATCTTTTTGATCAAATGAGGGGAGCTACTATATTTTCTAAGATTGATCTCTGATCTAGATACCACAAGTTAAGAATCAAAGATGAGGACATCTTCAAAACTGCATTTAGAACCAGATATGGGATTATGAGTTTGCAATTCTACCCTTTGGTCTAACTAATGCGCTAGCAACATTTATGAACCTTATGAACAACATATTTATGGATTTCCTAGATATGTTTTTCTTGGTTTTCCTTGATGATATCCTTATTTATTCAAGGACTGAGGAGGATCATTGTAAGTGTTTGGAGATAGTTATACAATGACTAAGTGAACATAAGTTGTATGGGAAACTCTCTAAATGTACCTTCTTTCAAAAGAGATTACATTATCTTGGACATGTGATCTCAGCAGATGGTATCTCAGTTGATCTAGCTAAGATCAAAGCAGTGCTAGAATGGCCAATTCCCAAAAATATCTCAGAAGTAAGAATTTTTATAGGTTTGGTGGGATATTATAGATAGTTTGTTGCAAACTTCTCCAAGATAGCCTTTCCAATAACTTCTTTGCAGAAGAAAGGGAAGAAATTTGAGTGGATAGAAAACTGCCAAGTAGCATTTGATCTACTTGAAGAGAAGTTAACTACTACCCAAATTTTGAAAGTACCAGATCTTGATGGAGACTTCATTGTTATCACAGATGCATCAGGAGAGGGCTTAGGTGGTGTTTTAATGCAGGAAGGACAAGTCATTTCTTATGAATCAAGGAAGCTGAAACCCTATGAGAAAAATTATGCATTGCATGATTTAGAATTAGCAACGGTGGTTCATGCATTACAGATGTGGAGGCATTACTTGTTGAGGAATCCCTTTGAGATGAAAAATGATCATCACGGGTTGAAATATCTATTTACTCAAGCTAATCTGAATGCAAGGCAAAGAAGATGGTTGGAGTTAGTATCTAATTATGACTTCAATATCAGCTACATCAAGGGGAAATAAAATTGGGTTGCCGATGCCTTAAGTTGAAGACATCATATTGCTTCAATAGTGACAATCCAAATTGACTTTAAAGGTCAAGTATTGCAGATATGCAAAGAGGATGAGTACTATATGCAAGTTAAGCAATCACTCACAAGAAATCTGCAAGATTCCATGTATGAAGGATTTCATTTTGAACCCAATGGATTACTTAGGTATAATGGGAGAATGTATGTACTTAACTTAGAAGAGTTGAGAAATCTAGTATGGAAAGAAGTTCATGAAGCACCATACTCTAGAAACCCTGGTGTGACAAAAACGTTGGATGATGTAAATCCATTATATTTTAGGAAAGGGATGAAAGGAGATGCTACTAGATTTGTGGCTAGGTGCCTAGAATGTCAAAGGGTGAAATTTGAACATCGTCATCCTGTAGGCTTGTTATATCCACATGATAATCTAGAGAGCAAGTGGCAAGTCATAAGTATGGACTTTGTATAAGGATTACCTATGTCAAGGAATAAGCACAATTCCATTCTTGTGGTAGTGGATAAGCTTAGCAAGCTAGCACATTTCATACCTGGGAATCTATCTAATGGAGCTCCTTTTATAGCACGGAAATTCGTTCAAGAAGTGTTTAGATTGCATGGGATTCCTGAGAAGATAATCTTGGATAGAGATGCATGAGCCACCTCAAGTTTTTGGAAAACCTTACTCTCTACGCTTGGGACTCAACTAAATATAAGCTCAGCATATCATCCGAAAATGGATGGAAAAATAGAAAGGGTGAATAAAATACTTAAAGACCTACTTATAATGTATTGCATGGATCAACAATACAAGTGGGAAGATTACTCAAGCATTTAGTGGAATTCACTTACAAAAAATCCTACCATTTTGCAATAAAGATGGCTCCTTTCAAAGGATTATATGATGGAAAGTGTCGAACCCTATAAGTTGGGATAAACTTGAGGATAGGGTGAGTCTTGGGCCAGAGATGTTGGCTGAAATGGAAGAACAAGTGAGGGTTGTTAAGCAAAGATTAGTTGAAGCTAATGATAGACATAAAATCTATGCAGATGCAAAGCGAGTGCTTGTGCCAGTATCATAAGGTTGCATTCAAGATCAAGTATGAAAATGGCTTAAGGTGAGGCCAATTTATAGTTTTTTAACCTATGGAATGGATGGATAGGATAAATAGATGAAATTAATGGCTCATATTGGTTGAGAGACATGAGGAGATGAGAGGAGGACAAGTGTCCTCATTTGGTTGGAAGAGATGGAGGCAGAGGGATCAAGGAGAGAATCAAGGGTGGATATTCTCCTTGGAAGAAGTAGATGGACAAGATGAAAAGGGTACTCGGGAGAATTTAAAATTGAATTGGGGGTATGGGTAAGGACTTGACCCATACAATATGCTACCAAGGCCATGTCATATGTACAAAGGTCCATTCCATGTATACAAAATGTCCATGCCTTTGTACACATGTGGGTATGTGCATGTTTTGAGATAAGTTGACTAGGAGTAGATTGTGTAAGTGGGGGATTAAGGGGTTAAGTGGATTATCCCACTTAATGAAAAGTGGAGGAAAGTAGGGAAATTCAATAAATGAAATATTTATTTAATTTTTGGAGAAAGGATATGAGACTTAGGAATATGTGAAATATAGGAAGATGATTACATGATTTAGGCTAGAAATATGTGTAGATGAATAGTGATGAATAATGATTTTTATTAATAATAAGGGATGAAATGTGATAATTAATTGAATAATTAAGGTTGTATTCAATCAATTATAAAAAAATAGTAAGTAATGACGAGGTGTCAATTTTAGGTGTCTACATAGGGTATGCACATACATGAAAGTATAAAGGGAATGATATTGTTGACAAATGTTAAAACCAAATTCAACAATCTTAGGCAGTGTCCTCTTTGTATAAAGCAAAATTCCACAATCTTTGGCAGTATCCTCTTTGTATAAAGCCAAATTCCACAATCTTTGGAAATATCCTCTTTGTGTATGGAAAAATGCACTTTGGAATAGGGTATCACATACATGAAAGTATAAAGGGAATAATATTTTTGACAAATGTTAAAATTGCAATTTCCCTCATAGAGATGTATGCAAAACATGCAAGTAATAACTAGGCATGTCAATAGCATTGTTATGAGCAAACCATTTGAATAAAATTTACAAAAAATACAATTAGAAGGCATTACATGAAATTCCATAACCTTTCCTAGAATTGACCCTATTTATGCCAAAATGGACTTTCAAAAAGGGTATGGAGACAAATCAAATCATATAGCCAATATTTTTGTTCAGTTTTAAACAAAAAATCTAATAGCAAGGATTCTTGTGGAAATAACTACAAATTTGTATTGTGAAAAAAATGCTTCTCTAAAGGAAAGGATAGTGACAATCAATGAAATTGTTTGTTATTTTATGTAGATATCAAATTATTGAGCAGTTACATCTTCATTTATGAATAAATTTACAACTTAATATTTTTTGAATACCATACTTCATTACATTTAGAAGAAATATTTTATATCTTACATGACATGTTGTTGATTTGATTTTAATATTTATTATGGATCATTATTTATTGTGGTTTTTAATGTTACATGTGTGAAAGCTACAAGATAAATTCCATGACCAATCACATTTTTTCATCAACATTGCAAACTAATTAATCATAAAATCCCACCTAAACATCAAGATGACCAACCATTTGTAATAAATATTACTTCACTTCCACGACATTAATTTTAATTTGGGTATGAGATACATTCACTTCTAACACAAGAAATTATTTTTAGGTATAAACTATATTGATTGAAGTATTCAATGTTCTTTAAAGTTAGCACGATATATTAATTTTAAGTATGAGCTATAAATTAATTTTAAGTATGAACCATATTGATTGAAATATTCAATGTATCCATTAAAAGCATTTTATGGAAAGATAAACCCAAACAAAAAAAATCATATTTAAAACATAAACATGAAAAAAAATATTATTGATTAAGACTAAATAAAATATTTTTAAAAATTACAAATAGAACACTAGAACATCTACCAAACAAGAGCTGCAGTGTAGTGTAGTTCCTGCCTAGTGTTGGTAGGGCAGTTTTGCAACATCTACTGACAGAAATTAAAATGTATCAGTCTACGAGATTGGGCGTGGAGCTCCTGAAAACTCTTGACAGAAATTAAACTATGTCAGGCACTGCCATTGTGACACTAAAATCATAGACTAGTAAACAACATGAAACCTTGGCAAGAGGTCTCTTGGTTTTTTGGCTCAAATTACAACAAATGAATGCCATGAAAAGAGGGTTTGGTTTGATTCTTTGCAGTATGTTCATTCCTCAAAGTTGTTGAGCTATAGTAATCAATTCCTCGACAATTCACTTCAATCAATCCAGGTTCAATTATGCACATTAAATTAGTTTCACATGCACAGTCTTTAACCCATAGATTGGAAAATCAACTAATTATATTATTTCATTAGTCCTCACAATAATTCAATGTTAACTATGAATAGCTCCTTTGATTGATAGTCGGGACAAGATCCTATTTTCACTTAATAATAGGAGTTTTGAAAGGAAGGTTGTAGAATAGTGCCATATTTGTTACAATCATACTTGATTTGTTGTAATTGAAAGAAAACCCCAGACTTTGTAGTCACTAACCCCCCACTACAAATCATAGTATTTAAATGAACCTGCACTTAATTTTTTTCATAAGTAACTGAAATGGAATGAGCATGAAACAATGAACAAGCATTGAACAAAAAATTAAGTAAGCATTGAAGAAAGAGTTAAATTAAAACGACAAAAAGAATAGGCATAAGAGTGAACTTAGGAGAAGAGCACAAATAAGGCATTTTTCTAGAATTGCAATTGATGTTTGAATAAATTAAAATACTTCAACTAGGATAGGCACGTAAAGTATTTAAAACAACCCAATTTATGAAATTTATGTGCTAATGGTTCCAAATAGATTTGTAGTGTTACCTTTCCTTATATTATGGCTAGAGATTTTAATGTTATCCTTTCTCTTAAGGAGAAACTTGGAGGTATGATTAGGTTTGATCATTCTTCCAGCTTGTTTCAAGATAATATTTATTTTCTAAATCTAATTGATGTCAAACCAAGTGGTGGTATTTATACTTGGAACAATCAGCGATGTGGTTTAGACTCTATTTATGAGTTATTAGATAGCTTTTTTGGTTTATGATGGTTGGATTGGGGTGAATGGATCACTTCTTATGGAATTTTACAATGGTGTGGCTCTGATCATTGGCTTATTAAATTTTCTTCTATTTTCTCTTACCTAAGAAACACTCCTTTTAGGTTTTAGTTAATGTGGCTTCATGATGTCATCAATTTACTCTTGTGATGTGTGTATGAAAATATGATCAAGGGGTCTATAAAAGATGTGTTTTTAAACGATAAATATTGGTCATACAAATACAATGGTTTTTTGAACTGTGTTCAAAGTTAGAATTTAAACCTGGTTTAAATGAATTGACTTATATCATAATTATAGCATGGTTGAAAAATCATTGTTCTTGATATTATATGTAATGTATAATTTTTTTCTATGTTGTTGGTTGGGGTTTGGTGGTTTGTTGATTTTCTTCCCCTAGGTTTGGCATGGTTGGGTTTGGTAGTATTTTGTGTGTGCATATATTTATACTACATGTATGTATATTTATATAATGTACATACATATATGTGTATGTTATAAACTTATGTGTGTACATATACACATATACATACATATATACATAAATACATATTACATACATATGTGATTCAATTGTCAAACTTTAAAGATAAATCAAAATGATTTATTTTAGAACATGTACATCTTACCATTGATCCAAAGATACATCATGCATTTACCTTGTAAAAATAGATGACGAAGCCCTCAGAATTGGATTCAAAATGATATTTGTCAAGGAGAACGACATTTTTTTTTTACAGTTTATTGACAGATGTTGTGAACACTAACCTGCATTTGCTCAAAGATGTACAAATATTAGCATATTAGTCCATTTAAACAAACCAAATAAAGTATTCCTATGAGATACCTGAACATGGTAACTATGCAAACAAGATAATAAGAAACCCAAGAAGCTAATGAAAGTATATAAAAACATATTCAAACCCTATCCCATAGTGGGAGTGGTGCTCCTTTGATGTGGAAAGAATTCCCTTTCCCACCCCTTTTGATAAGCTTCCAAGATGTGATGAAAATGCAAGTGATTGAGCAATGAACTTAGTAGAGTAACAATGCTTCAAGTTGTGGATCCATTTCAAGTAAAAGAGGCTTCTACTTATAGGAGTGAAGGGTTGAAGAATGAATGAAATTGGTGAATGTGGGATAAAAAGGGAGCCAATAGGATTGGGACACTTGTCATAATTCTATTGGATGAGGATAGAGCACATTTTGGGGAATGTGCATAGTTAAGAGGATGTAAGGGGATTGAATGCATATGGTTGAGAGTGTAAGAGAATGTGGGTGAGGATGTAAGAGATATTAATGCCCTTGTAAGAGACAAGATGACATGTAAGAGGGAGTAAATGCCTTTGTAAAAGGTATTTATGGATGTGTAAGAGGATTTTGGAGGGAAATTGAATGAGGGGGTGGTTGGGAGGAATATTCCTAGGAATATGCCATTGTGAGGATAAATAAGGTAATTAGATAATTAAAATAAATGAATTTCATGTGCAACTTGGTTAGTTGACCATGGGTTTAGTTTGATGAAGGTTGAGTCAAAAGCTAGAGAATGGGTAATGAGGATTAGGGTATAATTAATTCAGAATTAATCAATTTGAAGGGATTGGGGAGTTTATGAAATTTGACTTAAATAATTTGATTTATTAAATCAGATGAGAGGAATTTATGGTTTTAATTAAATAAAATGATTTATTTAATTAAAAATGATGAACATTAGTGAATTAATCTAATAAATTGTTTTATTTGATTAATAGTAGAAATTGATAATTTGAGTGTCTACATTTTTCCCCTCTTTGAAGCAATGTACGAGTTGTGTTGGTTCAAAGAATAACACTGCCGAGATCAAAACTAAAAAAAAATCTGATTTTTTAGATGTCCCATTGTTGCCTCAACGGAAGGAATTACACTACTACACTACCCCCTGGAGAGATCGGGCGAAAATTTTAATTTTTGGGTCGAGCTCGTGATAAAGATTCAAGATTAGTTCAACTCAGAGAGGACTAGAAAACTCAAATGTTTGATGTAGACAAATTTGATGATGTATAGACAGTCATCGACCATGGGTAGCCTCATGTATATTTTGATATATCACACATATTTGATTCTTGGATAGAAATTTTAGTAAAGATAGAAGAATAAGAAGAATAAGAGGGATTGACCCTTGAGTCTGAGACAATGCAAAAGTACAACAAGTCCATGAGTCGTCAAGACTTTATTAGATATGATGATGAGTGATGATGATTTTCTTATCTAGGGATTGGGACACAAATGGCACAATTTTCCTTATGTTTGATAACATACATAGATACAATGCATCAAGGTATAGAAAACCAAGATGGCATTGTATTTAGTGAGATGGACTTTGGCTCAACAAACAGGTAGGAGTATTCTTGTTCACACCTGACATACAGAAACCTCACTAGGATGTACTTTAGAAGTTTCAAACATCTCGGACCAAAACAAAAATACATAACCTATCAATGAAATAGTCAATAAGTTGTCCAAAACTCCCTCCATACACACCTACCAAAGAAAGTATCGCCAAGTTATATTACAAGAACATCCAACAAACACAACAAAAACAACAAACAAAAGATAATGATCAAGGCCCCAATCCTTTCTCTCTAAATATTTTTAGATGGATATCCTCGAGAGGTCATGGGAATAGGTGCAATAAGATAAATCATAAGAAGAGATCAAATAAACAAACAAGCTAATGTTCTCCATACCTCTAGCCAAAGGGATGTGTTTTGCTTAGGATAAGTATCCAAAGTGATTGCCAAAGATAATTCCCATTGTAGGAAGGATGCATTCTAGGACATGTTAGTGGATGGTGGCAAGTTGATAGGTTGTTTGAAAAGGTCGTTGATATAAGGTTTGATTGACATGTTTGAGAATGATCAAGAGTTTGATTTTGCATTTAAAAGTTTATTGTTTCAATTTTGATTTTGCATTTGAAGTTTTCTTTTGTTGATTGTTGTAGTTGTTTCTATTTGTATTGTCAAAGGATGAAGGTGACTATTGATTTATTATGGATGATTGATTATGTGGGTGAAGCAAAATAAGACTGATGAATTTTTTCAAATATTTGGATGTTTTTTATGTTTTTGAAATGTTATGAGGCTGTTTTTTTGGATTTTCGGGTTATTTAAATGTTTTTTGTATTTGTGTTTCGAGGGCTCATCAATGATGGCCTTGCCTACATTTAAGCTCAGAGATGACCCGGTTCGAACTAACACTAACTCGTTTATTGATGAGATATGAACAATTGGACTACCAGTTTATTATGATGGACACCTAAAGGACCCATCCTAGGGGCCTCGGGGGTTGATCAATGATTATCCTTTCCTATGTTATACACGCAAAAGCCTTGTAGTTTGACATGACAACTATGTTTTTGCCTTTTTCTATTTTTGACCTATTTTTTGGATTTTTGATATGTTTTGGATGTTTTTATATTTTTTGATGTTTTGAGGATTTCAAGGATATACACAAATCCGATCTGGTGCAAGTATAAGGAATGCCCCTAACGTGATGTGATAGACTACCCCGATATAGGTAGGAAAAACTAACCTTAGGAAAGTGTCGAGTAGTTCTAAGATGAAACATGATACTAACACAGGATCAAGCTATGATGCAGACACAGATGGGTGATGGAAAAAATAATGGTATTCAATGGAAAGTGATGCAGAACAAGCCAAAGAGTCGATGGTGGATGGAAAGTGCTTATTTACACAAGGTGCCTGATTGCTAGGTTTTCACCAAGGTATTTTCCCAAAGCACCACCGAGGTGGTTTTCACTAGAGGATAATTTTTTTCTTTATTGTTTTCAATCCTTTTTTTTTTTTTGGATTTTGATACATTTTGATTTTTTTGTATTTTTGGATTTATACCTTGCAAACTTAGGCATAATTTTTTTTCAAAATGGGAGCTATTGATGGGCTCCTACAAAGGCTCACCTTCTGGTGTGGACAATTGATATGCTCCTAATTTGTAACTTTTCATGATGATGAAGGGCTCTAACCAATTTGGTTCAAACTTGCCCTTGTTGTCTAGATTCAACACATTTTTTTTATTTTCTTTCAATACGAGCTCTTTGACTTGGAAGGACCGACTCTTGATCTTCTTATTATAGCTCCTTTTGAGACAATTCTGATAAACATTTAGGTGGTTCAAAGAATCCATGCGTCGCTCGTCTAGTAACTCCAACTCATTCAACCGTGATACTAGATACTCCTCATCAGTGATAAGGTTTTGCAATGATATTCTCAAGGATGGGAGCTCCACCTCAATGGGTAGGATGGCTTCTGATCCATAGACCAGGGAGAAAGGGGTCGCACCTGTAGGTGTGTGAATGCTGGTTTGGTAGGCCCATAGGGTGAGGTTTAACTATAGGTTCTAGTCACAACAACTTCATTAACCATTTTCTTTAGGATCTTTAGAATGATTTTATTCGTGGCCTCAGCTTGACCATTACCCTAGGGGTAATACAGGGTGGAGAAGCGATGTTGGATATTAAATTTTTGGCATCGCTCACAAACATCCTAGTTTTTGAAGGGTGTTCCATTATCAGAGATAAGGGCTTGTGGAACACCGTAATGGTAAATGAGGAAGTTCAAGATGAATTTAGAGATCTGCTTCCCCGTGATGTAGGTCATAGGGATGGCCTCTACCCACTTTGTGAAGTACTCTATGGGGTAATGATGAACTTGTGGCCATTGGATGAGGTAGGTGTTATTTTCCCTATGAGATCGAGCCCTCACTGTGAAAAAGGCCAAGGTGTTATGATTGGCTGGAGCTCCTGAGCTGGTGCATGGATGACGTCCCCATGCTATTGGAATTGCATACATTTCTCGACATAGTCGTGAGCTTCTTTCTCCATAGTAGGCCAGTAGTACCCAGTCCTCAACAGTTTATTGGCCAAGGTCATACCACTAAAGTGTGAACCACAAATGTCATCATTTACCTCTATTGAGGCAGTCAAAGCTTCCTCGGGGTTAAGGCATTGCAATAGGGTTCCTTTGATACTCCTACGATAAAGGGTGTCACCTAAGATGAAAAATCGGGATGACTTTTTAATGAAGCTTTTCTTGAGATTTGGGGTGGTGTTGGTGGGGAGGACTCCTATTTTTAAGTAGATGAATATATCATGGTACCAAGGATCATTGGGACCAACGATTTCACATACAAACTTAGGTTCTGGTATGTCGAAAGATGGTACAAGAAGCTACTCTACTAGGAATTCATGTTTATGGATGTTCCTTGGGATATCTAGCAATGATCCAATCATAGCCATAGTGTCATCTACTATGTTGTTTACCCTCGGTATCTGATCAAATGTTATGTCGATGAAGAACTCCTTGAGATCCTCCACCAACTTTTTGTACGGGGTAAGTTTATCATTCTTAGTTTGATATTCATTACTCACTTGATTTATAATTAGTTGTGAGTCCCCATTTACCTTGAGTTCCATGATTTTCCATTGTACCACAATTTGAAGTCCTATGACAAGAGCTTTGTACTCCGCAATGTTATTGGTGCAAGGGAAAGACAACCTGTATGATTTTTGGATGCAATCCCCTCGTGGTGTGATGAAGAGGATTCCTTCTCCTAACCCATGTTGTGTGTATGATCCATCAAAGTATACCTTCCAATGGTTTACAACATTTAGGTTGAAGATTGACTCCTCTAGAAACTCTGATACTAGTGGGTTCTTGACATATATAGGTGCTTCGGCCAATTGATCTACAATTACCTATCCCTTGATGGCTTTTCATTCCACATATTCAATATCATACTCTGTTAGGATCATGACCCACTTAGCCATTTGTTTGGTGAGCGTTGCTTTAGAAAGAAGATACTTTAGGGGGTCTATCTTGGCGATGAGCTTTATTTGATGAGCAAGCATGTAGTGTCTAAAATTTTGTGAGGTAAACACTACTGCAAGACAAGCTTTCTTAATGAATTTGTAGTTTAGCTTGTGTCCCACTAAATTTCTACTGATGTAGTAGATGGCCCTCTCTTTCCCTGTTTCATCATGTTGAGCCAAAAGGGCACCAAGAGTTGTTGTCGTACCTGAAATGTAGAGGATCAATGTCTTATTTGGAATTGGTGGCATGAGGACTGGTGGTGTTAGCAAGTATTCCTTGATTTGATTAAATGCCTGATCGCATTTCTCATCCCATTTATATGTTACCCCCTTATGGAGGAGATGAGAGTATGGGATGGTTTTATCAACCAGATGTGCTATGAATCTTCTGATTGATTGAAGCCTTCCCTATAGACCCCTTAATTATTTCAGTGTCCGTGGAGCCTCCATGTCTAAAATTTCCTTGAATTTTTTTGGATCTATTTTGATTCCTCTCATTGACACAATATATCCAAAGAGCTTTCCTGAAGTGATTTCAAAGACAAATTTCTTGGGATTGAGTCATACCTTTTATTCTTCCAGTCTGTCAAAAATTGGGCTTAGTGTTGATATATGGTCTTGACGCTTCCTTGATTTGGCTAGTATGTTGTCCACATAGTCCTCTACAGATTTTTGGATCATGTCATGAAAGATCAAAGTCATAGCCCTTTGGTAGGTAGCTCCAATGTTTTTCAACCCAAATGGCATCATTTTCCAATAGTAGGTGCCCCATGGATAGGTGAAGGTTGTTTTATGTTGGTCATCCTTTGCAATCATAATCTAGTTGTACCCTGAAAATCCATCCATCAATGATAGCATTTCATGCCCCGATGTTAGGTCTACAATAATATCTATGTTGGGGAGGGGGAAATCATCTTTAGGACATGCTTTATTCAGGTCTCTAAAGTTGGTGCAGATTCGGATGCCCCCCGGTGGGCTTGGAAATAGGTACAAAGTTGGAAACCATTTCTGGATGATCAATGGGTCGGATGAAGCCAAAGTCGAGGAGTTTTTGTAGCTCAATTTTGACCAATAAGGCGATTTGCGGATGCATCTTTCTCAATTTTTATCTTATAGGTTTTGCCTTGGGATACACTGCTAGATGATGGACCACTACTTTTGGATCAAGGCTTGGCATGTCAATGTGTGTCCACACAAAGTTTACTTTCCTTTCCTTTAGAAATGCTGCTAGATTTTCTTGCTCCTCAATCAAAAGTGACTTGACGTAGAAGGTGATGTGTGGGGTCTCTTCGGTTCCCAAGTTAATTGGGTTGCACTTTTCTACTAAGACTGTTGATTTCTCTTGATGGATGGAACTAAAGGGAATATTGAATCCCTCATCCTTTGGTGCCTTAGAGAGGTTTTCACCATTGGATACGTCCTTTATTTTTACTATTTTGGATCAAAAAGTGCCACAATGTGTTTTTCACTTAAGGATCGAGACGTTACTCTTAGATTTTCAATTTTGTGACTAAGAGATTCAATTGTTTCCCCATAGTACGCATGCGTATCCAACTCTATGTCAAACCCTGCTTTGTGATCTCCATGTGGAAAATTATCCCTTAGTCCCATGAATTCTGAGAGAGCTTCATTGTTTTCAAATGTATCTAAGATCGATGGTCCTCGTTGGTCACAGTCGATGAGTTGGGGGTAAATGAGCTTTAGTTCAGTAACTTGGTTACTTGACTCGAATGACATGGCGGTGATCATGAAAAGAGAGGAATCCTCAAATACCATGGGTAGGTCAGAGATGGGATCCTCAAAGGGACTACTAAGCGATACGGGTACCGATGGGGAAGCTTTGACCATTTTAATAGGAGCACCTTTACCAAGTGTGGTTATCTTCTTAGGGTTACATCTGAGGACAAGATTCTTAAGGCGCTTCTCAGGAATGATAGGTTCTAACAGGTTGTTATTTTTCTCGAGCTTCTCATTTTTTTTGTAGCCCTAGCCAAACATTAACTGTAGCCCTTTGTTGTCCTCGTTCATCGGGAGAATGGTTGCAGGTTGATTATCTTGATATAGGATACCTAAGACATCTTCTTCGTCCACAATTTCCTTGCTCAAATCCCCCTTTTTGAAGGTGGTAGGAGATGTGAATGTTTGGGATGCGCCATTGCTTAGTTGTGGTTTTCCATGAGATTTAGGAGATTGAGGTAACTCTCCCACCACATATGCACCTTTCTGCAAGTTATAGTCTCCACAACCATTGTCTTTTATTACAGGTTTGATATTTGGGATGCTTTCAATGAGGGGTGTCTTTGTCTCGGAAGTGGAGGGTAAAGTGGATGGGTCCACATAAGGGGATGTGGGTCCCTCATCATTTTTTGGAACTTGGGGAATCTTGTAATATTTGGCTTCCAATTTTTTGCAATAATAGAAAGGTTTGGGGTCGCCATGGATTATGACTTCTTGATTTTAGTAAGGGAATTTTACACATTCATGGAATGTAGATGTGACAGCTTGCATCCCATGGATCCATGGACGCCCTAGGAGAATATTGTAGGGAAGCTCAAGGTCAAGGACTTGGCAAGTGGTTTCCATGATTGTCGGCCCCACTTGAATGGAGAGTTGTATGGTTCCTTGGGACACACGTTCTTGATCATCATAGGCCATGATGGTTATACCTTTGCCTTTTTCAATGACATCCTCTGAGAAACCTAGATTCTTTATTAGCTGTAAGGTACAAATATTTAAGCCTCCACCCCATCCACCAAGACCTATTTGACTTTGTTCTTATGGGCCAAGACCTCAAGGTGGAGTGCATGATTATGAGATGGTTGGGTCAGGAGGTCATGCTCGAAAAATTTAAGGAGATGTGGTGTAGTAATGTGTCCGACCATAGCTTGAAATTGGTTTGTATCAATGTCTGTGGGAACGGAGGATGCAGATAAGACCTCTAGAATATCCCTATGTGTAGGCAATATTTTAAGCAACTCCGTGATGGAGATTTGCACAGGGGTCTTTTTTAGTTGTTCCAAGACGCTATAGTCACTAGGGTTAGATTTCAAATTGGTAGGTGGTGCTCTTGGTGGTGGCGATGGTCCTGGGATAGAGATGTTTCTAGTATGTGTGGTGACTCCACACTCTACTTTGGACCCTCTAATGTTGACAACCATTACAAACTCATCCAATGACTCTACAACATGTTCATAGACATGGTTTACATTGGTGTAATTCTTCCATTTTCCTTTGTTGTGATCTGGCATTGGATTCGTGTATATCTTGAGATCTTGGTTTCCTGTGGTTGGTCGATGGTTATAGTCTTATTGTCGATGAGGTCCTGGATAATATTTTTGAGTCTCATACAACTAGTTTTTGTGTGTCCCTTGATCTTGTGAAAATCACAAAGGTACTTCTCATTATACCATGGCGGTTTAACTTGAGGTTCTTGGTAATTTTCATAGATGGGGAGTGTGATGAGGTTTTCTTGCACTAGTTGCTACATGACGGATTCAATGGGTTCCCCCAGTAGTGTATACTTGCATTTTGGTGCATATTTGTTCCTTGGGGTGGTCCTCCTTGAGCGTACACATTGTTGACCATTTGATTATTTGGGTGTTGTTGTGATGATTTTGTTTGTGGTGTGTTTTGATAAATGGGTTGTTGTGTGTTGATTTGTGGTTGACGTCTATTTTGTGGGTATGTTTGTGTGTTTTGCCTTGGGGCACTGATAACAACTTTGGCATCAATGACACCGTTGGTAAAAAAATTATTCTTAGCCCATGTGTGAGGTTTGTCATTACAGCTTGTTGATGGTCTATTGTCTTGGTATACAAGTGTGTGCCCTTGTGCGATGAGGGCTCGTTCAATGTTGAGAGCTTTGGGGATCAGTTGGTCATATGTTGTGATGCATTGCATTTTTAGATGGAAGGACAACTCCCCTTCAAGATTAGAGATGATGGTTCCGATGTTTTGTTCCTTTGGCATGGACCATTTGCTTTTGTTGGTTCTGGATCTCCATCATTGTAAGAAAGCATCAAACGTCTCTCCCTTAGCTTGTTTCAGGCCAGATAGTTCCTCCAGGCTCACTTCCATGCCTAGGTTAAATGAGTAGTTTTCTATGAACAAGTCCACGATTTCTTGGAACTTCTTGATTCCAAGAGGTAAGCGGGAGAACCATTCCATTGCTTGACCAGCCAAGCTTCGAAGGAAGAGTCGCATCAGATAGGAATCGTCATATGCTACTTCCATACAATGTACATGGAATTCTCTGATGTGATCCTTAGGATTTTCGTTCCCTCGATATTTTTTGAATTTCGATATTTCAAAGATTGGTTGGAATGGAACCATAGCAATACTTCTATCAAATGAATAGGGGCACAAAAATCCTTGTGTGTGATTTCTTTGTCTTTCCTGATTGTATGTCCTGTATTTTTTGCGAGAGCAACTTGACCTGTGTGGAAAGATAATTTTGTGGATCGGGTGGTGGAATGTATGTGTTTTGGGATGGTATGGTTTGTTGGGTGAAGGATGGGGTGGCTTGCATGTTAAGGTTCAAGGCATTTTTTTTAATGTTTGTAAAAGTTTGTTGGAAGCTTTGTTGTGCAAGCAACGCTTGTTGGTATGCATGTTGTTGTGCCAAAAACGCTTGTTGTTGGGCTTGTTGTTATGTTGGTTGTTGTTGTTGCACTATCAACTCTTGTTGTTGTGCGTGTTGTTGTAAGGCTTGTTGATAGGCTTGTTGTTGTAACAAGGCTTGTGCTTGCACTTGTTGTGCTCGGTATTGAGCTTGTTCTTGGGCTTGAGCTTGAGCTTGTGCTTGTGCTTGTTGTTGTAGAAAAGCTTGTGCTTGAGCTTGAGCTTGTTGGGCTTGAAATTGCTACAAGGCCTTTTGGTAGGCTTTTTGTTGCTTGCAATGTGATACTATACTGATTTTCCGCATTTGGATTCGCATGTGGAGGTGGGGGATTTTGTGGGATGGTGTGAGATGATGTGACAAGAGGTTGTTGAGGTGTTTGTTGAGAGATGACAAGGGGTTGAGTGTTGGATGGTGTGGTTGATATGCTTAGTCCTTGGGAGACCATATTTTGGGATGTTTGAGGTGTTGTGGATGATGTGATGATTGGTTGAGAGATTTGGGATGATGCCACTTATTGCGATATCAGTGGCACATTTGGAAGATTTGGTATGATAGATGTGTTGATTTGATTTGTGCTTGGGGGATTAACTTGATTTGATTGGTTTTGGATTGATGTGTTAAATGAAGGGATTTGGCCTATACCTTGAATTGGTGTGGATGATGGTGTCAAGATAGGGAATGGTGGGAAGATGTGTGACATGTTACCTTGTGGAAGTGACGATGAAGCATTGAAAGTACCCACTTGTCCAAATAAATCCACCTGTCCTTGGGAGATGTTGGGATTGTATCCTTGTGTATCAATGGTGTATGTGGGGGTGGTATGGAAAGTGGAGGATATGTTCGAGTCTTGGAAGACAAGTGGCACATATGGATGTTTAGGGTCTTGTGGGACGATGTCTGGCATACCCAATACTGTGTTCATGGCCTCCAAGTTTTGATTGTTGACAAGTGGGTGCCCTTGAAGGGCTTGGAGTAGTGAACTTCCCTTTGTGATCATAGGTTGACTTGGGGCGTGAGATGATGATGGTTGATTGATTGGTTGGATGATGTTTGGGAATTAAAATGTGAATAATTTTTGTGGTATGTTCCCCAAAGGTTGTTCAACAATAGTGCTCACATCAAATTCAGAAGGGAGTTTAGCACCTTCCTTTGCCAATACCAACATGTATTAGGTGGGATTTAGCCTCATGACTGTGTTGACAAGTTTGTGAGTTTCGGTATTTTGAACTAGTTCAAGTATTTCATCTTGGGACATCTCTTTGAAGTTATTCGTGACATCCTCCACTTGGCAACCTCCCTCTTGAGGATCTTGAGGTAGTTGAGAAGGATTAAGTGGAGGGTTGATAGATACCCTAGGGTTGAATTCTGTTTGACTTAAATCACTTGAGGTTGATGTTTCTTTGTTTTGCTCCATGATCTTCTTGTGTTTTGACCTTGTTTGGACCATAAAATTGGGATCAAATTTTAGGAATATGTGGGATGAACCTTTAACTCCTTTGGTTGATCTAAACTTTAGGTACAAAAAGAATTTCTAGGATGTTGCAAGGATCAAATGATGATGATGTGATAAATGAAGGATGAATGGTATGGATGTTTGAACTTTTGAGAACTTTGGATGACTACTAGACTTTAGGATTTTTTATTTTGATTGGTTTGATTTGTATGGACTTGTAGATCACAAGATGTTAGATGTGATCTTTAGGATGAACTTGTCCAAAAGGGGTGCTAATTTAACTAAATGTGTGAGAAAGGATTCATTCCCACACACCTAGTTAAACAAGATGATTTTGATCTAAGGATTTACCAAAAGTCTAGCATAGATGATTTTTCCTAAGTTCTAAAAGTCGTTTGCGAGATGGGTTTTGGTAAATGTTGTGATAAATGGAAGTGTTGGTTTTGATCCTAGATGAACCTAGAAAGACTTTGTTTACAAGACCAAGGTGTTGAAGAACATGCTAGATCTCCAAAGTTTTCAAATCCAAAAGACCAATGTTTGATTTAAATGAGGGGTTCATACTAAACATACATGTCCGGATTATTCAGCGGAATAAGTCTATAAAATCTTATTACCTTCTTGTTTATCTTGCGGTACTATCTTAGGTGACACTTTTTAATGTATCTTCTTATAGCTTTTTGAGTATGACACCTAAGTTTGAAGTGACAACATGTAGACCTTTGCTTTGGAATTTTGACTTTGCGGGAAATCATGAAGACAACCACATCTGAGGTTCAATTATCTTTTTATCTTGATTAAATGGATTTTTTTTACCACATCAACTCATCTGGTTTAAATTCCAAACTAAATATCTATGTCTTAGTACCTCTTCATTCCACAAGGTCTATTATGTGAAAATCAAAGAGTCAAGGCCATAGTTTCTATAGGTTGACTTTGAAGAGAGCAAATTGAGATATGAGCCCAAATATTTAGAAGCCTCTAAGGATAAAATCCCTAGAGAAAAGTAGTAATAATTGGACTCGTCAAAGATATTCACTCTTTCCAAAGGGTTTGAAATTTTGATGATTTGTTAAATGTTTGTTTCAAAATTTGAGATCCAAGCAATGTATTTAACTAACTTGCAAAATGAACAATCCTAGGTTGCAAAAATACTACTTGTTGAGTCCCCACTTGGATTTCTCCAAACTCTAAGACAAAGCAAATAGCTAGAGATTTGGCGACACTGGCTCCCCTCCACGGCACACACTTCTCGGGATCACCAAATCTCAAAATCCTAAAGATCCGAAGGTCCTAAGGATTTTTCTGTTTCAACTTTGAATAGTACAAATGTGGGGTGGCTTCAGAATGACCATTCCTGCACCAGCAAGCATAAAGGTTTTTGGTCACTAAACAATTGGTTCATAGTAAGGGCTTTCGTTCAAGATGGCCATACACGCGAAAAGATTATCTCAAGATTATTTTAATCAAGAGGCCTCCCAATCTATTCCTAAGAAGAGATTTTGACGTATCGCACGGATACTAAGGGTGACACTTGTCGATATGACACATCTACACCTGTTGTTAATGACTTTCGTCACAACACATTTTTATATAACGATTGAAAGAGCTTGG
The DNA here is from genome assembly GCA_007115665.2 of Sequoiadendron giganteum. Classification (NCBI taxonomy): domain Eukaryota; kingdom Viridiplantae; phylum Streptophyta; class Pinopsida; order Cupressales; family Cupressaceae; genus Sequoiadendron; species Sequoiadendron giganteum. The sequence goes on from CM021105.1 coordinate 453,715,953, forward strand.
CTTTAGCTTGTTACCGTTTGGGTCATTCCCACCTTTCGAAGCAAGGTGATAGGCCCTCTAAAGATACACAAAAGCAAGGAAGTACATTTGTAATTCGACTGCCCAGATTGCGTGAAGTGAAAGGAGGGAACACACACAATACCTTTTCCTCACACTAGCATGGGGTTCATTTTAGATCCAAATTGAAATATGTGGGTGATTATACAAATGTTAAGATATTTTTTATTCTTAAGATCACCAAAAGGTGCGAGAGAAGAGCATACACACCTTAGACAAGTTGCAAACCCTAAAACAAAGAAGGCACGAGATCTTTTTAATCTTCAAATTTAAGGTGAGTTCATTTTAAGCACCAAAAACTGAATGTGAATTTACCTTGTTCAATTTTAGCCCATAAAGCAATGTCTAGTAAATTTCTAAGTTCAATTTTATCCAACTTGAAAAGCTTAAGTAGATGATTAATTTTAAGCTCAAAGTAATGCTAGTTGGCCTAAAATAGAAAATGAAAGCAACAAATGGATGCCTTAAACTATTACAATAAGCATTAAAAAATTCCAATGCCCACTTTTCCAACTCAAATTTGCTTTGTTACTTTTCAATTCCAATGCCACTGATTTTTTATGCAAACTTGCAAACATTACAAAGCTATCCCAAGTAAGATTTATTTCAATGTGAGAGAGGCCATCATTGTTTCTTTATGCCACATAAGAACAAAAAAAGAACGAAATTTTTGTTTGATTCCCACAATTATCAAGAAAATAAAGAGAACCAACTACCATTGCCCTTCAAATGCCACTCCTATCAAAACCAAAAGCAATTTTTATTAAAAAAATATCATACATTAAGTGCATTTATTTTATGAGCATTGATATTATCACTTGATTTAATAGAATGGTAGGTGACAGTGCATCGAATAGTAGGTGAACCTGATAATCTGATCGCTCTCTTTCCAAAACTAACATGAACTATATCTTTATAGAAAGATCTACATCTATGTCAATTTATGAGCATCTGTAAGATATGAATATTGTATCTTGAAAAATGTAAAGACATGCAAATGACGCACAAAGCATTTAGTGACATTAAGTGTTTAAAATAGCACTATCACACAAAAAAGAAAGGTACGCCTGTCATGTAAAGTAGCTGAGAAATACGATTTGATATCCACAGAGTGCATATATCCATGGCATCATTTTTGCTTCTGTCAGTCGCTTTTATTGGTGAGAAGATGCCAAGCAAAGATCGCCTCTATTTGGCTCCCTTCGATTCTGCGAAAGACCACCATACAAGTGAAGTCTCGATTTTTTGCATATTCCACAATTAAAAAGATGCAGATTTCTTAAATGGAGTTAAAGCTTAGATGAAAAATCATTAGAACAACATAGACACATATTCGTTAAAATCATTGAACGTTCACCATAAAATTCAATGCTTATGTAACCAAAAGCAAAATTATACGAAGATCCTCACCGTAAATAAGGCAAATTCGTGCAAAGGTGGAGTATGAACATGGAAGAAATAAAATGAATGGTCCTACCCCTGAAACTTACGTAACATCTCTTCAGCTTGAAGATAATTGGAAGAAGACACGTGGAAGCTAGACGCCTTCCAAACTCAAATTAAAGAGATTATTTATATTGTCGACTTCAATGGTCTTTATCGGCTTGTACAGTGAATACAAGTTGCATCCTATACCGAGATCATTCTGAGATGGCAAGAGAGGCTGCACATAGCAATCGAGTGCCCTGGTCAGGGACTAGCTTGAGCCTACACATAACACAATGAAAACTGAACTCCAAATCTATTCACATAGTAAAAAATATCATGCTAGAGGGGCACACAGAGGCTTTAGAAACTTTGCAAAGGCTTTAGCCTACACATAGCAAGGCTGCGATGTTTACTAATATAGATTTCTTGTAAAACCTTTGATTTTTGTTTGAGCCCTGAACCAACTCTGCAAACAAATCCGAATCACAATGACAACTGAATGTAACCGATCAATGATTTTAATATCTAGTGTCTCTCATATGTCGACTAGAGTAAACTAAACGCCAAGACTCATGAAGCATTACCGAGTCTATCGATTCAAGGTTCGAGCTTGGACAAACTTGTGCAATTTGACAAGTTTTCAAATTTGGGAATTCACAAGAAGACGCACAAAACATGAATACAAGTGCAGTTAGGTAAGTTAGGTATGGAAAAAGAAATTCATTAATAGAATGACAGAATGCAATCATAGAAAAAAGCACCAGAATTGATTACACCTATTCATAACAAGAATCAATTGCATTTCTAAACAATTTTTCAACTCCTACACTGGGAATAAGATAAAAGACAACATAGACAAAGCACGTTAACTTTTAGAAACTTTCTAGTGGAAGCATAGACAAAGCACGTTAGCTTTCAGAAACTTTCTAGCAAATGAAATCTAATGCTAAACTATCATATTAGCTATCAAAGAAACTCAATACATGGTAGGCACCAAAATGTGAATACTAATCTGCATTTCCTCAAAGACGGACAAATATTAGCATATTAGTTCATTTAAACAAACCAAATAAAGTATTCCTATGAGATACTTGAACATGGTAACTATGCAAACAAGATAAAAAGAATCCCAAAAAGCTAATGAAAATATATAAAAACATATTCAAACCCTATCCCATAGTGGGAGTGGTACTCCTTTGACGTGGAAAGAATGCCTTTTTTCTCACCCCTTTTGATAAGCTTCTAAAATGTGATGAAAATGCAAGTAATTAAGCAATGAACTTAGTAGAATAACAATGCTTCAAGTTGTGGATCTATTTCAAGTAGAAAAGACTTCTACTTATAGGAGTGAAGGGTTGAAGAATGAATGAAATTGGTGAATGTGAGATAAAAAGAGAGTCAATAAGATTGGAACATTTATCACAATTCTATTAGATGAAGATGGAGCACATTTTGGAGAATGTGTATAGTTAAGAGGATTGAATGCATACGGTTGAGAGTGTAAGAGAATGTGGGTGAGGATGTAAAAGAGATTAATACCCTTGTAAGAGACAAGATGACATGTAAGAGGGAGTAAATGCTTTTGTAAGAAGTATTTATGGATGTGTAAGAGGCTTTTGGAAGGAAATTGAATGAAGGGGTAGTTTGAAGGAATATTCTTGAGAATGTGTCATTGTGAAGATAAATAAAGTAATTAGATAACTAAAAGAAATGAATTTCATGTGCAACTTGGTTAGTTGACCATGGGTTTAGTTTGACCAAAGTTGAGTCAAAAACTAGATAATGGGTAATGAGGATTAAGAGTTAATTAATTCAAAATTAATCAATATGAAGGGATTACGGGGTTTATAACATTTGACTTAAATAATTTGATTTATTAAATTAGAAGAAAGAAATTAGGGTTTTAATTAAATAAATTGATTTATTTAATTAAACATGATGAACATTAGTGAATTTATCTAATAAATTTTTTTTTTGGATTAATAGAAGAAATTGATAATTTGAATGTTTATTTGATTAATAGTAGAAATTGATAATTTGAGTGTCTACGGGAGCCATACCCAAAATTTTATTAGAGGGAACTTATAGACCAAATTTCACCATTATTACAGTTAACCATATTGGTCCTTTTTCTTAAAGCTGGTAGTTGAATGGATGTTAGAAGCAAAACAACTAAATAGATTGGCATATAGCCTATGCTTTCTTAGACTGACATAACCATGGGTGTTGCAAACACCCCACAGACAAAAAGGTTAAAGTATCCTCACTTTTAGTTATTTCATACATCTAGCAGTGAATCACTTGAATAGGGTACAGGAACCTGGGAAAACCCAAGCAGGACTCAGACCGAGATGAGGATCCTGTCTAGACTTGTTTGGGTTTAGTCAGGGTTCCTGCAGATTATGGTAACATTGCTTTTCATCAATGCTTGTAGTTTGCTACATCTAGTCAACTTAAGTTTTGTCTTTGTAATTGTCAATAACTCTACAAATACCATTAACAGTAGAAGCTAACACAGGCCTGTCTACTCTTAATAGTCATTAAGTGTTAAAGCCAGATGAACTGGCATTGCCAAAGTTATTAAAGAATACAATAAGGATAACCAGATTAAATTCCATGATAGATGTATTATATGTCATAACTATCTAAGTAAACAAGTTTGCTTGGTTATAGACAAAAAGATAATTCAAAGAGTAGTCTATGAAATTCCAAATTGGGACCAATTTTCTAGAAGATGAAAAGCAGGCAGCAGCTAGGTATTTTACTAGTGTTCCATGAGAATGCGTCCCCCCCAAAAATCCTCGCGTTTCCTAGAGGGGGACGTCTCGAAGACTTGGGGACTTGGGGGAGACGTCCCACCACCAGCGCCACCATCCCACCACCAATGTCGTTGTCTCCAAGACGCCGCTAGGACTTTAAGGATGTTGGGTGTCCTCAAGACGTCTAGCAGGCTTCTAGTTGTCTCCAAGATGTATAATTCTTATACTTATACATCTTTTTATAACTATTTTTTCAAGTACTATGTGTATTTCAGCACCCTGCCAACCCCCCACCGCCGTCCCCCCACCATCCCCTTGTCGCCCCCAAAATTAGACCCCCCGTCCCCGCGTCCCCGAAATGCGTCCCCTACCGTCCCCCCGTCCCCGTCCCCGTCCCCGAAACCCCGTGGAACACTGTATTTTACATAGCTACAGTATCTAGCTATAGTTCGTGATGACTTTTCTCAAGTTGCAGTTTGTAGAGTGAGCATACCAAACTGCTTTAAAAGTTGAGGAGCAACGGTTCACAGCCAAGGGATTTTAATGATAGTATGCAAGACTTAAGATGATCATGACAGTATTTTGAAGGGAGACACACAGCCTTTAAAGAAGCTGAACTTTAAATTTGTTCGTTGACCTAAAGCTTCAACACTGATTTGAGTTTCTTGGTATAACTCCAGTCTTGATAAGACTTGTTGACCTTCCATTAGAGCTTTGGAAGGAAGTGTATGCATAAGATTAGAGACTAGATAGGAAAGTTTTTTTTTGTGTTGTAAAGGCTATGAAGGAGAAATCCCTGGCAAATTATGGAAGAATGTATCAAACTGGATATTTCTGATCCATTGCTGACAGAGTTTGAGATCACATTCTTTGAGCTCTTTCACTCAAGATAAAGTGAGCCACAAAATGAGAGAGTACCTTGAACCTGATGGCATGGAAAGATAATCAATGGTTTAGGCTTTAGGCCAATCAAGGGGTTTAATTACACTATGGAGTCCAAATAATTTCCTTGGGTCTTGTTTGCCATTAAACATGATTAGATGATTGTTTTGCTCCAAAACTACATGGAAAATCTTAAGTTCATCAACATTAATGTGTATACATAAAACTCCTCAATTCTAGAGCCAAAGATGTGGATTGATCTGCAAATTTTCATGGGAACATTAGGGAATGATGCAATTCTTACTAGGGATTTTAACTCCAGCTTAAACATAATGAGAAAATGGGTGATATCTCAAAATGAACTCAAATGCAACTAAACTTTATGCAACTTGTTCAAAATATAGCTTTATAGGAGATCAAGTCCAAGTCAGCTAAGTTCAACTAGAACAACAATGGAAATAATAGAATTGGCTAAGTTGTGGGGGTTGCACAATGTGCATGCCGTGCCGGGCGACATGAGGTATCTGCAGATCAGTGATGAGGTATAAATTGTTTTTATTGCCAGCCTCTGCAATCTTTATAACGAAAATTAGAAACTCGAGCACTCAGTGATTAAAGACAAAATTTGGGTGTAAGCAAGCTGGAGCTTGACCTAGATAATTTACCAGATGAGCTGATGCAGCATGGGGAGGCCACTTTTGAGAACAACAAACGCACAAATAGCAGGGCCACAGCGGCAACAGTAATCAGTGGTTCATAAGTGAGTGTAGGTCAATGGATTGACTCTGCTATCTAATTATGGAGAACAAATCCCTTTTAACTAATGTCAGGAGAATCTTTTCTTGCACTTAAATCAAAAAAGTGTGCCAAAATAATCTTGGCTCAATATCTGGCATCTCATACTTAACAATTGAATGAGAAAGTATTTACATAAACACTAGTAATCTTTGAAATATGGATAAATCTACCATTCAAGGAAACAAAATTGTTATCATTGATAATTGGATATCAATTACAAGTTTAATGTCATTGGGAAGAGGATTCAGAGGAAATCCCCTTGTTTACCCAGTGGACTACATTGAGAAATAGGCAGGAGAGGAAGAATATATGCAATATCTGCGATATTAAATAATGCATACCCATAACGAAGGCTGCTAGGAATAGCAACACAAACCAAATCTTGTATCTTTCTGGACCGAATTTTTTTGTTTTGGAATGAAAACTAATTACAAATATGGCTTGAACAAGAGTAATCCCAAATGCAAAAAGTATAGAAAGCCTTACAGCCCCTGTTCGACCAGCTCCAATTTCATTCAAGACTCTCAAGCTACAAAATATAATTTACAGAGGATATTTCAATTAAATTTCTTTTGCTCTTTTTAATCCTAATAGCTGTAAGCAATATGCATCAAGACAACCATACTTACCTTATAGCTAAACCTATTCCCATTGGTACCATGTAGTATAGAGATGTAATATTCATGCTACAAAAAAGAAGAAACATTCAGACAGTACCAAATTTTGATCATGAACAAAGAAATTCCATCAAAAAACACCTCCACAACAAAACAATACCACAACTCAAAAGTAGGCCTTCACTAAGGAATGAAATATATGGTACTTTTCCTATTCAGTTTATATACTAGAAACTGATTACCAAAAAGTTTTAATTAGGAGCAATCCAAGGGGTCCTAGTGTACTAGTAATGAGAACACTCGTATAGACTGCCACCCACACCCAAATTGACATGGAGTACTTTGAGTTTAACCAGGAAATTTACAAGTTAAGAAAGTTTTCCAAGATTACCCTATGAAGTGCTCAAGTAGCAAAAGGATTATAATTAGGAGAAATAGATTAAATACCAATGACTGATGATTTAAGAATTGTTAGAATTATAAAAGTCACTTGGCCATGTCTTACCAAATTCCCAAAGCTCTCCACGTTACATTTGTAGCAGGCTTCACTTTACATAGGGATAGACGAAAACACCATTGCTCAGGCAATTGGAAAATTGTTCTTTGCAGGAGCTCTCCTTTGATGTAGGTAGATAGAATGTTGGCAATGGTTGTGGAATTTGGCTTCACATCTACCAATTGCATTTGCTCGAAAGTTCTTGAAATCTTTTCTACAAATTGATTTGTGCATATCAGTGTTACAAGACTCAGACTCGCCTCGGACTCGGCAAGCCGACTTTTGACTCGGACTTGGACTCGGAGCCCAGACTCGCCCAAGACTCGGCAAATAGAAAAACCCAAGAAATTTAGAGATTTTTAAGGATTTAAAGCTTGTTTCATGCACCCTTTAGTAAATAAACCTCAAATACACAATAACATCATGAAATAGAAACTACTATGATCCTATACACAAACATCTATCGATCACATAAGTATAAACGCAAATTTTAGCTTAAGGAAATAACACATTCAGATATATAAATATTGTCAAATGTATACAAAACTCATGGAATATGAAATCCATGGCATCAAAAAAAATCTCAAAACTAAAAATATAAGTCTATGGCTCAGAAGAGCTTGGATTACTCATCCCAACATCACAACAAGTCATGCGCTAGTGTCTAAGATAGGTCCTAGATGATGATATAGCCATGATATTTGCTTGCGTCTCGATGATTGGTATGTATATTCAAGTGAGGAATTTATTATTAAAATTTTATTGTAGCCTTCAAGACTGCATGTTTTGTTGTCTAATGTATGGAACAAGATAATTCTTGGTTATGGCTTTTACTGTGAAAGATGCAAAGATTTGCAACAGGGGATATGTATTTTGTAGGTTTTATGATCATGATTCATCATTGGCCTATAACATGCTTAGACCTATAGTTTGATGAGGGTTTGGGGGAAACACCCCAACGGGGTCGAGGGGCAGCGCCCCCCGCGGGGTCAAGGGGCAGCGCCCCCAATGGGGTCAAGGGGCAACGCCCCTTGCGGGGGTTTGGAGGCAGCGCCCCCAACGGGGTCGAGGGGCAGCGCCCTGGGCGCACTCCCTGTTGCAATACAGGGTGGGGTCGAGGGGTAGAGCCCCTGCCACCAAGCCCAAATGAAGACCTTCAAAACCACACAAACCTCCATGGCGCACACCACTTAATTAAAAAAATTGTAAATGAAAGATTGAAATTTTTTAAAAAAAATTTAATAAAAATGCTCGAGTCTGAGGCACGAGACTCGCCGAGTCCAGCGAGTCCGGCGAGTCTCGGTGAGTACTCGGCAGCCGAGTCTCTGGGACTCATTTAGGGTCACCCGCCTCAGGACTCGCGAGTACTCGCCGAGTTTGGGTGAGTCTTGTAAGATTGGTGCATATACTGCCATCCTGCTGCTCCCCTAGAACACACTTCATAAATGCGGCGAGGGATGTCCATACCCTAGCAGGGTGACCATACCTGTGCCATCTACTAATGTCCTTCAGGAATGAAAAACTGCAGAGGCAACTTGTCTACGGCATTGCAGGTAACAGCAGGTCACCCATACACATCGTAAATCTATCTCCACCCTCTGCAGAAAAAAAATTATAATTTGTGTTCCTGCCATGTAGGCCCCATATAGGCCTGCGTCAATGGGGTATGTGACAAAGGGTTCATTAAAAATTTGTTTTCTTTTAATTGAAACAATGCAATAAAAATTTACATAGTATTAAGCAAGAAAATAACAGATGTTATAGTATTACAAACAGTTCAATGGTATGAGGCAAGAAAGCTATTACCCCCAAAGATACCATACAAATCTGAAGGAGCTGCTTTAAACTCTTAGAAGACTGAAAAGGAAGGATGCAAGGTTTGCAGCAGCCCAGGCAAGTGCAGACAAGCTTAAAGTCTCCAATTTCCCTGTGTCAGTTTTGAGGATTGGGTCTTGGGAGGTAGGGTTTATAAATGTAAAACCATAGTCAGGTTTTTCCTTAGCAATGTGGATGCAGTAGAGTTAACTCGTTAGTTGTTAAAAGTTTCCCTTGTGTTATGTGACTAGAATTTTTATGTTTCATAAAGTTGATTGACACTTTTGGATTGATTAAAAATTAATTTCTGCCAGTGCATATCAAGATATGAAGGTGACTTGGTAGCAAAATGCTACTTTGCAAAGCATAAGCTAGTATGGGAGGTATTGGATGGGGGCCTGAAGAGTAAGATTGAGATACAATGGTTTGATATCACTACTTTGAAGGCAAGCTGTCCTGAGAATGAGGCTAGAACCTTAGACATTGAGGTAGGAAAATGAATTACCTTTGCAATTAAAAACTGAACTCTACTTTCATTGCTTCAATGATATTTCCTATTGAATTTTACAGGTATACAAGGCCGCCTCTGTTCTTCAGAGAGAGGAATCCTCAGCTAAGAAAGCATACTTTATGGCAGGTTACTTTTGACTTTACAGGAGGACGGGCTACCATATGCAGGTTAGCAAGTCTGGTAGCTTTATTTTCATTTTCACTGTAACATCATGATCACTCACTGTCTCTGCAAAACAAGAGTGAGCTATGGTTTTGCTTTGTCATTTCTCATATGCAAATATTATATGCATACATCTTCAGTTGGTGAGTCTTTATGGTTACATTGGTTACATTCTCATCATATTTTAAAAGCAAACTGGTAGACTCATATGATGCTGGCAAGAACTGTCAAGAATGGATAATATTTCTAGGCCAAGGTAGCTGGGTTACATTGCTAAAAGTATAGTTACTCAAGTTCTTTTTTTTTAATTTTTTTTTCTGACTTTGTATTTAAAATTTTGACATTTTTAAGAGGGTGGTTAAGGTGTTTTCAATTATTTTCTAATTCAGTGTTTTTAATTTATCTCAGAGAACTTATTCCAAGAAATTTCATGCAGTGTTTCCTTTTCTGTTTCATCAATCTTCTGTATTTCTGTTTGCAAATGCAATTGAAATTTGATGATTACACCAAGAGGGATGATATGCCATTCAAATTGTGCATATCATATTTCTGTTGGCTATTGTACTTTTACATATGTTCTAGATGTCAATTTTCTAGCTCCAAATTTTATTTTGAAAATCCTTCTGTGTCTCAAATATTTGACCTTTCAAACACAGTTTAAGGTTATACATATATTCATAGACTAGTGGGGGTAATTTCATTTCCCTCTTTAAATGTTGTGATTTTTGTTTCTGACAAAAAATTTCCTATCACCTCAACTTGACAACTGTCAAATTGTTTTCTTACCGATTGTTGGTATTTAGGGAATCAAAGCCTTGAGTTTCACAATTACTAAATCTCTACAAACTTTACAATCACATGTTCCAAATTTAAGTGCTTTCTAATTCTTGAAAGTGCCATGTTCTCTATTGTAACAGATATTTGAATTCTCTACATGTGTAGTTTTGTTTCCAAATGTTCATTCATATTAATACAAATGGCCAATAAATCTGGTTTAAAGAGAGAAACTCTTGATAGCCCAACTATAGTACCAATTTCAAGTTTGTAACAATTTTTTGGTTGATATGTGAATAGAGGCAGATGTTTTCCCTTTTTGCAGTTAAATTCTAGCCTTCATAATAAAATGCCAAACTATGCCTGAACTGAAATTTCAGATACTGACAAATTTTAATTTTTATTCATGAGTTTAATTTTTAAATATTTTGCCCATTGAATGCAATTGAAACATTTTGGTGTCTGGCATGCTCTAAAAAAGTGTTGCTTAGCCATAACACAGGATATAATTTATCTTTTCATGCATTCCTTATGAAAAGCTGTTTTTTCCCCTTAATAACCACTTTCAAATCCATTTCTATGCATTGCAGGAGGCATTTCCTGCAGTGTCCTCAAGGATTGCTCAACAGGCACTATGAAAAGCTTATACAATGTGATGCTTGTTTAAGCTTGCTGAGCAAAAAGCCTTTCCCAAGTAGAGGTTCTCCATATTTTGATGCTAGAAGTGCAGAATTTCATGACTAGAATGAGAAATCCTGCTATGGACATGCCCAAGATAATAAATCTCATATGTTGTCACAATTTGATCATTTGAAATTTGTTTGCCTGTTATTGGTTTTGATTAACAGCTGCAGAGGATTCTAGTTTCACGAGGCAAGAGAGGGCATAGTTCCTAAAGGGCTTAGAAATTTTCATCTGCATGTGGAGAAGACGTGGCTGGTCTACAGGGCATTGGTTGCCACAGTTGGTTCATGGGCACCATTTCATCAGTTCAATTTGCTGATCCGATTCAGTGGCCTAACTCTCCATGGCGGATTTTACAGGTATTGATACTTGAGATGTTACAAATTTGAATCTTGGGTCTGACTTCTTTTCTCTTTGCTTCTTCAGAAGTCTCCTCTTTTCAGACTGACTTTTGATGCTTTGAAACATGGATTTTAAGTAGACAGGAACTCATAAATAATTCTGTATATGTAGATATGGTTCCCTAACCAAAAGACGAAGCTGGTGGTTTCAAATCTGAGATTGGCATTTGCATGGTTTTAATGACTTCTGCCTGTTTGTTCTCTATGAAGTCATGTTTGGTTGTGAGATTTTATGTAGGGATTCCTATTTGTGTGTTTGATAAAATAAGTTTTTTTTCACCTGGTTTTAGATTGTTTAATTCTACTATTGCTTATTTGGTACATGGGTCTGCAATTTTCTGGAGACTGGTTCTTGGTGTTCCATACAAGGAGCTTACGGAAGTGTGATACGCTTGATTCTAGGAGATTTTTGTCATGTCATGTGTGTTTCCTCAAAAAAAACTTCCTTTGTTAGTCTTCCATTGTGGTCTTCCTAACTGTAAGTTTTTATGTTTATAGCGATTATGTGGAACTTCTATGTATGACTGAAAATTTTCTTTTGGTTATCTTAAGTTGCTTGGGTTTTGTAAATGTTTTTACAGCAATTGAGCATCTTCTCTTTTCATTGCTAGAAATGGCACAAATTGTGTTTCTGTTTGCATCATTTTTAGTAGTTCTTGAGCATAATTACCTTGTGTGCAACATCTTTCTAGTTTGTGCTGAAAAGAAGAGGAATGTGGCAGATGAAAAGATCCCACTTGTCTGATCTTTTCACTAATCTCAAAATGTGCATCAGTTTGATATACTTTTGCTGTGTTTCCAATGCAGTAAGATGTTGAACGGATTATGTCAGTTGATTTTAATCCTTTTGTATCAAGAATCAGGATTTGAAGAAAGGTTCAACCTCTTTAATGAAGGGCTTTCCAAGACAGATTATAGTTTGTATGACATATATGCAATCTGACACTACATCTATTACTTTTTGCTTGATTTACTATCTAAAGCAGAGTTCTGCTTCACTTTTAAATTTTTAATTTCCTCTTTGGTGTCATATAAATTGAAATTATGCTACAAAATGTTAGAATGATTTCTTTGTTGTCCAAAGTGTTTGCTTGCATCCATCAACAATGTGAAAGTGTAAGGGCTAAACTCTGCTTCCTTCTTGTCTAGTGTAGGACACTTATATCTTCCACATTTTTAGGTTTCTTGATAAGTCTGTTATTCTTTAAACCACATGCAGATTGTGAAAATTTTAATATTTTGTTCAATTTTCAGGAATACAGATGATTTAGCTTAGATTTGTTGTGCATCAATGACCTATCAACTGTTTAGCAGTTTCTAAACTATGGGATGACATTGTGATCTAGGTAACATGGGATGAGCCAGATTTGATACAGAATGTGAAGCGAGTGAGTCCATGGCTGGTTGAAGTTGTTTCTAACATGCCTCCAATCCAATTGTCACCTTTCACGTTACCCAAGAAGAAGCTTCGAGTTAGCCAGCACCCAGAGTTTCAATTCAAGGGGCAGGGAATTATTGGAGGACTTCAAATGGCTACACTTACCAATAACATGCTAGAGCAGATTAACCATTGGCATGGTCTTTCAGAAAATGTTCCTGCAGGCATGCAGGGAGCCAGGTATGATCATATAGATGGGATTGCTTTGTCAGACTTACGTCCCAACAAAGTCCACTCTGGGTTGTTTTTAGATAGTCTTCACCATCATGAGCAAGGGACAATATCGACCTTATCGACTCCTGTCTCCACAGAGCTTAATATAGGGAGCTTCTCCCAGCTTGATCGCTCTAGTGTGCAGGACAACCTCTCATGTTTGTTAACAGTGGGAAATTCATCACCAAGTGAACAGGAAACAACCAATGGGAAGGCTGGTAGCTCAACCACAAGGAGTGCACCATTTTTGCTCTTTGGGAAAGCTATTCACCCAGAACAGTCTTCCAAATCTCCACAGCAACAACAATCAGGAGTTAGCTCGTCTGATGGCCCAGGTCATCAGACAGTGAATGATATTGGGTCACCAGGGCTCACAAGCAATAGCTCAACAGACAGAAATCCAGAAGCTTTAGATAAATCACAAAGAGTAATGATTGTTAGGTCAGATGTATCCAAACTCTCTGAAAATTCTGGACTAAGACTCTCTCATGGGGAGACCTTTGATTCTGCTGTCAACAATGGCCTTGTTGGCCGTACATGGTTAAAAGATCAACCTTCAATGCTAACATTAGAAAAATGTAATGGAGGAAAGACAACTGAAGATGGCACTGTACATTGTAAAGTGTTTATGGAGTCTGAAGATGTAGGCAGGACCCTTGATCTGTCACTCTTCAGTACTGATGATCAGCTCTTTAACAGGCTAGGAAAGATGTTTGGCATAGAAGAGTCCGGCCTAGCAAATCGTGTTCTTTACAAAGATACTACTGGTACCGTAAGGCATGCTGAGGATGAACCATACAGGTATTTCTTTTGTCATCCATCTCCACAATGCATATTTGTTCATGTGACACAGTTTCCAAAGTGTTATTTGGATGCCAGAAGGAATGGAAAGTATTAAACTTTTAGACACTAGCTGTTGTGCTATTTATTTCAGATGTTTCTTTTCTTAGATTGATTTTAAATGTTCAAAAAGTTGATAGTTGAGCTTCAGCAGGATAAACCTTGAATATTAATAATCTTTTCACTGGATACAGGGATTTTATGAAGACTGTAAGGAGGCTTACAATCTTGTATGACTCTGGCAACGACAATGTGGGAAGTTAATGGTTTATAGGCATTTTGCTTTATCTTTTGGCATCAAAGTTTATGAGGAAGCTATGCGAATCAATAGTTTGCTTGCACGGAGGATTATATTTTATATTATACACTATAATATATTTTCATGGAACAAAGGAAAATTTTCCAAAATATACATGGTTTTAAAAAATCCAGTTTCTGTTTTTATGTACAGTGAATGTCTTCTAGAGGCATTGGAACTCTCAGGCTGTTGTCGTCTATTAACATTTCTGTTAACATTTTAAGGCTATCAGTTGTCCTCTATCAATCAGATGGATGATTGACTAAATTGATATGTTCTATTTTCTCACACTGAAAGGTTCAAAGAATGAAATGATTTGCTGGCCTAAGTTGATTTTGTTTTGCAATTCTATGTTATTTGGCAAGAAAGTTCTATTTGCATTACTATGGTTAATTTGACAAGTGAGTTCTAGGAAAGTATTGTTAAAACTAATTTTTAACTAATGGGATGAAATTATATAATGAAAATCTGAACGCATTTGTGGGTGATTCAAACATCAGTGAGTTCAAGTCCATTTACTGGGTTTCAACATTTCACCGGGTGATTGAAATTGGTACTCTGCCAAATTTACAGGTTTTTTCTGTAGGAATTGTTAATACATGCCAGAGTAGGGGATTTATTGTTTTTTGCCGTGGTTGCAAACTGACTGCCAAATGGACAATATTCTTTTATAGACTGTTATTGTTAAACATCTTTGGCATTCCCAGAAGTAAACATTCCAAACATATTAAAGACACCAGACCTGAGAAATAAATAAATAAATCCTACCAGATCAGGAGAGAGGAAGCCAACGAAAGTTTGAGAAAGTGCTTGATTCCATGAATGCAATGTATGGGGAAGCCCTGCCATGTATTTTTGGAGACATCACTGAGTTTAATATTGAGAAGCAGTATCCCAACATTCACCCACAAGGTCACACTGGTGGATACTACTTCACCAACAAACCCTAACCACACCTTGTATATTGTTAGCCAGCAAGTGAAAATGTGAAACACGACAGAAATTGCAGAAGACTAGACCTCAAGTCACACAATACGCTGCATTTGAAGGAACCTTCCCAGAGGTTGTAATGTGGCATATGCAAACAGACCTGGGAAGAGACCCCATGTATATTTGCCCGCCGCAGCACTAGCCACGTTAATTTCCACTGTTAAATCAACAAAATGTGCAACTGAGGGTCTGGTTTTTGGGTTTTTTTCTTCCCTTTCCTTATTTTTTGAAAACAGCTTAGCTTATAGCCACCTCTTGCAGACCAGCAGCCACGTCTCCTCTATGCAAACACTGTTACCTGACAACCTGTTATCTGCCATTCAATTTTTGTGTGCTCTCTTGCCTTGATACGCTAGATAGCCTCTGACAACCTTCAGAGCACCAACCACAGGCTGACAAAAATTTTGAATAAATATTTTGGCATAAAAAACGTGCACCTTTGCCTACAAAACTGAGGACATAACAAATCTGAAAAAAACTGCATTCTTCATTGGCTGTTCATGCGTAGTTTATTTACCGTTTAACATGGAAGCCTCCACAATATTCCTGGCAGGAACTAATAATCGCTGCCTAATTCCATGTAAGAGAACAAATAGCTTGTTTGCTGCAACCTTATTACTTGTTCATCTTGTTGCCATCTAATTCTATTTGAATGATAAAATTCAAGACTAATACTATAAAATGATCCCTGGCATTGACCATGTTAATAATATGAATATCCATTAACACATTAAGCATCCAGGCTTGCTGTCATTTCAGCCAATTGAAACACTATAGTTTGCTCAAAACTAAGCATTATGAGATTGCAAAATCTGAGTAGAGCATATTTACAGACTAATTGAATTGGCTGGCTTTCAATTAGTGTACACCAATTCCTCAATTGAACATACAACCATCCTTCTTGACAACTATTCCCAGAGAATCTTTGCCTTTAAACTACGACTGATGTTTGACTTCAGTAATGAATTTTAGAGAGCAACTACAAGATTATTAAACATTTTAACAAACTTGAAATTAGAGAAAAAAGAGCCATGAGTAATATTTCATTAATGAGTCTTACATATCAAATTTTGAATCGTTTAGGCAGATAGCCAAACATCAACTTAAGAAATAAAAAACGGTACTGTTCTACTTAAGGAAAACAATAACTATTACTTCCCCTCCAATGTTCCACAATGAAGGTGAGTTTATTGCCACTCACTGCACCTTGTTCCTCAGAAATAGATTTTTTGGATAATCTTTGCAAAAGCTGAGAAAGCTATACATAGCATAAGAAATTCAGAAATCCGAATTACTCGAAATGATTCCAGAGGAAAACCCAGATCCCACCATATATGACGAAGTCCATTACCTATATGATAGCAAAAAGCTAATAAAGTAAAATTGAACAAGCTTAGAGTCAATTTTGGAAAATCAACAGAGAAAGAAGATAGGTATAGACTAGGATAAGTAAGGCTTAATGGACCTATTTCCAAGACAAAAAGGAGACCAGACAAAAGCACAGCAGTTAAGAATGCTCCCGAGATTCTATTGAAAATTGAATATGTTGAAGTAAGTTGTGGCTCGTAAATACTAAGATGAGGTGATAATGGACGATTAATATTCTTTTTGGGGCTTACTACATTTTGCATTGGGGCATCACCATTTGTGGATATTCCCTGCAAGACAAATAAAAGTTAAAAAATTAGAGAAGAGTGCCACTTTATCATAATAAAGTAACCATAACAAATTGACAATATTAATTTATCATGCCA
Organism: Sequoiadendron giganteum; assembly: GCA_007115665.2. NCBI lineage: Eukaryota > Viridiplantae > Streptophyta > Pinopsida > Cupressales > Cupressaceae > Sequoiadendron > Sequoiadendron giganteum. The sequence goes on from CM021105.1 coordinate 453,732,870, forward strand.
ACTACTCTTAATTACCTCAACTGTTCCACTAACAGTGGAAAACCCAGCAATTCTTCCCACAGCATTTACAGCCTGCCTTTGCATATTACTAAAATAAGAAGGAAGAGTTACAGCACCATTTACAACAATCCTTCCAATATATGATTCTGCAGCTCCTTTCATCTTTCCTGTAAGAAGTGCACCAGTTCGACTAGCCAAATACTGTTCATTTGTTTCAACCCAAACATGGCTATTTGGAGATTTTCCAGGAACCTGCATGTTAGAGTTATATCCCACTTTACATCATCTCAAAGTTTTGCAACATTATGAAATTTCAAATAGAATGTAAATTATAAACTTACCTTTCCCTCTGTTACTCCATTGTGCGACTTAGCATTAACAAGATCCATTCCAATGATATCATTTCCAGATCCCTTTGAGCTGAAGGAAACTGAATGAGTACACTTAATCATGAATATTATGCTAATCATATGAAACTTGAAAAAGACTGTCTCAGAATAATAGCATCAACACATAAGGCATTGATAAGGTAGGGTAGGATTAATGGCAAGTTAGTGAGAGTTCAATTCAGTTTGACGATTGTTCAAATTCATATTTTACTCAAGCTGTGAAATACATCTAAATTAATGACATAAAATAGACATCAGGTGATACTTAAGACATTCAACATCAGATTTTAAAAATACATCCAACATTTCTGACTTGAATTCCATGTGAAATGCAACATCTGGGAGCAGTTAGCAATACGAAAATAGATGATAGAAGAATGAGAAAGGCTATGCATCTCTCAGGACCAGCATGGTGGTGAAACTTAATGGTTAAGGATGCTCAAAATTATTTCATTAGATCCATTCCAGAAGAAGGCACCAGCAGCTTGGTTCTCGGCAAGATGTGGCCATTGATGCTATCCAAAATATGCAAACAAAAATGCTTGAACGTAATTTCCATGTTGCCTGATTATCAACCTCCTACTCATCCATTCGGTACCGCATCAATCACTGTACCAACAATTCCATTGGCATATGATAGTGCAGATGCTAGTTCTTCTGTATTATAATTGCAGAAAATGAAACACATCTGGAAGAGCAACCATTTTATCTTAAATACACCTTTGTTTTATATGCTATTTTTATTCATACCATGAAAGAATGTTACACATGTATCTCATTCTTGTTTATAACTTTTATTTTTATTTGGTGAACTCCCTTGCAGGGCTTTATTTTGTTTAGATAACCTGACTAAGGGTTATGTCCAAGTCTCACAACTGGGCTCATCTGTTTTTATGCCACATCAAACCAGTTAGATTTGATATTTGACCCCATATCAACAGATTATCAACGTCTCCTAGTAATTTAACTAGGGCTCCAATTTGGAAGCCCCAATATATTACCAGTTAAGCTCACCCATTTGAAGTTTCTTGTTAATAATTTGGATTCATATTCAACACATCAAACTTTGAGCGATTTAGAATATTGTACACCAGATGTCTCCTGGGAGCCAGAAAAACTTTTCCTATCACTGGCGTAAATAAAGACATACATGACTCTCCCTATAGTTAGAAGGATTTCTCAAGAATGAGCTTTTTAAGTTTCTAAGAAATAATTGAATATTTTAAAACAAATAATAGGAAACAAGGTCAGTAACTCAATCAGGCAATCATAGCAAGCATATTCATGTAAAGGAAAATTATAGACAGGATTTGAATTCTGGTTAAGAAAGAATAAAATACAACAGAATAGAGAATAAAATACAACAGAATAGAGAACAAAATATTGTGTGTGAAAAGTTTACATTAGATTAGAAACATCCTTCGTGAATTGATTAGAATCTTTCAGCTACCTCCTAAAAGTCAACAACCTCATTGCTAACAACCAACTCATAATTACAAAGTAATTCACAGCTATTATGACCATTACATATATTCTAATACCCTCCCTCAATGGTCATACACATGGTACAACATATATCTGACCTTTAACCTTAACAAGCTTGCCTTATCTAAGTGATTTTGGGAAGGATTTCCAGTCTGCAATTGAGTCACGCCATGTTGTAAGTTGTATCTCTCCAGTGACAGCAAGTTGTCAGTTACAAAATGTACCTCTATATGCCCTGTCTGTCCATGAAATAATGAATTTTTGGTAAGCTTTATTGCATTCTGATTGTCACAACGAATCATTATTGCTTCCATTTGAACAACATTTCCAAACCAATGAGTAAACTCCCTCTACCGAACATTTTCACAAGCTGCAAGGACAACTTTATTGTCCTCTTCAAGGGAAGAAAGAGATATTGTTAATTGATACTTGCTGGCCAATGAAACAAATTATGCTCCAAAAACAAAAGCATGGCCTATGTAGAAATCCTCATCTGTTGGACCTGCACAGTCAGCATTAGTTAAACGAACAAGCTGAAAATAATCAATCCAACCATACCGAATACCACACTCTACTGTGCCTTATGCATATCTCAGAATTGATTTGTTTCGCTCTCCAATGATCCATCTTTGGTTCACTCATGGACTTGAACATATAAATCACAACAAAAGTGAGATCAGGCTGTGGCTGACAGATAAACCAAGCTTCTCACCAAATTTTGAAAAAGACTCACCAACACATTTTCAGAACGGCATCTGTAAGAGTAGAAACCTGCTTAAAAATGTTCATACAAAATTTCTCCAACAAAATTTTGGCATACTTCATTTGAGAAATGAGCCCTCCTTCACTAGCCTGTTAAAAACTCTACTTCTAGGCAATAGTGCAAAAGATCTAAATCAGTCTTGTCAAAAGTATGGCACAGATCTGATTTTACCTGTTGAATTGTGTTGATCAACTTATATATGTTGATTAATTCATCTGCATAGACAGTGAGAATAACAATATCATGATGTTAATTCTCCACGTATAAGTTTGTATCAGAAAGGCTTTGGTAGACATATTAGTATTCTACGGTAATGGAGCTTGCTTCAAACTGTTAAGAGCTTTGGCCAGCTTACACAAAATGATTTTTCCCTGCAGCTCCAAAACAGTACGGGTAAATCCTAGTTGAGTAATGCACTCATCACATCCATTTGGTAAAACTTCTCGCCAATTGTGTTGCAATGGCTAAAACCAACCTGATTGTTGGCATCTTTGCAGTGGAGCAAAGCTCTCCTCATAGTTTATACCCCCTACAGCAAACCCTTTTGCCAAAAGCCTTGCCTTCTACTTTTCCAGATATCCAGCAACCTTGTGTTTTCTCTTATACACCCATAGTATCAGACATTCACAAAATGGGGGACCCAAGTTACATACAGGACCCCTTGATCCATAAAGATCATATAAAATGTAAAAATGTATGAATAGTAAGATAATTTTAAAAAGATGAACAATAGACAGTCTTGAGTCTACAGGGTCAAATCTGACTATACAGGACAGACCTGCACTTGTGGGGATGAAACTGTATGTTTGGATTTGTCCCCCAACTGTGTAAATTGAAATTCGAAACAAAAAGGTGACTTTTCCACTTCTAGTTTCCAAGGGATCCCTCCATGACCCAAGAGGGATGCTTCAGCATAAAAAACAATCATGGGAGAAAAAATAGAATGGTGTACTGATCAAAATAAATGAGAATTCAGTTCTTTCATGGTTGTAACTGGAGGCTTGACAATAGTTCATGCAATTAGTGGAGCAAGGGGTAGATTACATCTATAGCAACTAACTTGTCATGCCCCGCCATGATCAAATTGCAACACTAAAGTATAAAAAAAACTAAGCGTTGAAATACAATCAATAACAATATAAATACTAAAAATATGAAGAAAAAAATATTAACAATTTAAATATTATTATAATTATAACCATTATAATATAAAACTATGAAAGTATAAATATTAAAAATATATATATAAAACTAGTATAAGAATAAATATATTAACAATAAATTCAATTTGTAAATATAGTATTAAATTAATAAACATATAACATATTAATATAAGATATGTAAACATATATATACTAAGTCACAACATTCGCCGAATATATGGCATTAAATTCAAAATTCGTCGAATTTTTTAAAACCCAATGAAATGTGTTAAAATTCGTCCAAATTCGTAAGGGTTAAAATTTATTAAAAAATACATTCAAAAAGTGTTTTCGTTTTAGGGTTTTAACACTAATAAATATGTTGCCGCAATAAGCAAAATCGTGTCTCAGATTTTCGACGAACTAGCTTTCCATTTTCTGGCGAATCTTTCAACATTTCCACAGGCATAGCCGCGCAGGTGTTTGAGAAGGTTTTCAGTTTGACGGAAGCCACCTGTTCAAGCCCGCGTCCAAGCTGTGAAGCCCGTGTGACGCATCCAAGATCCGATGCCCGCGTCCAAGCTGTGAAGCCTGCGTGAAGCCCGCGTGACACGTCCAAGCGAAGCTCGAAGTCGCGTCCAACATCTGCAGACTACAACCAACATCTTCACTTGGTGATTGTCGCTCTCCAACCAAGTTCGAAAAAAAGGTAGGGGTTTTCATAATTTTTTATTTAATATTGTATTTTTTATTTATATGAGCTTTCTTTATTTTTATTTTATTAATATTATTTTAATATTAGATTTTATAATTTTATTAATATTAGATTTTATAATTTTATTAATATTAGATATTTTGTATTCATATAAATTTATAATATTTATTTTAGTTTTTATTATTTTATTTTTATTAATATTAGATATAATACCAGGTAGATTTAAAATAAATTTTTTAATATTGTATTATTTTGTCATTTATATATATTACTTATTAGGTCTTTAATATTTTATTTGTATTAAATATATATTAATATAATAATAAATTAATATTTAATATATGTAAACAGTAAATTTAATATTATTTTAGTTCCACTATTCAGTTTTTTAAAATTAAACCAAAAAAATGCAGCAACTTTATTCTGTTTTTAAAAATTAAAATAAAAAGTTAAATATATTTATTTTATGCTTTTAATAAGAAATTACTATATTCTTTATTTTATGCTTTAAAATATAGTGTTAGTATTTCTTATTTAATTTTTGAAGTAGAATGACAAAATTAATATATTTTGATTTTATGTTTTGAAAATTAAAATTTGTATTTTGTCTTTGAAACATACAGATTGTTACTTTATGGCTCCTCAGAAATCAACTGCCGAAGCATGGAAATATGTCACTCGCAATGGCACAAGTCTCACATGCAACAGGTGTCAGAAACCTTTTACTGGAGGCTTGACAAGGGCAATGGACCATTTACTTGGTATTTCAGCGGGTTCAAGAGGAGGTGTTGAAGCATGTCCAAAAGTTACCCCAGAAATGAGAGTTGCTTTAGAGAAAGAACAATCCTCTTCAATTGTAGCAAAGATGAAGAATGCACAAAAAAAGCAAAGAATTCAAGAGGATATGTCTCAATCTAAACACACAACATCTATCATGTCCTCCTCTTCCACCTTACCTAGGCATGTGGGTAAATCAAAAGAGAGTGGAACATTGAACAACTTTTGGAAACCAGTAGAGAAAGAACAGGTGGATGATGCATTAGCTGATTTGTTTTACTCAAGTGCTATTCCATTCAATGTTGCAAGATATCCACATTTTCGTAATGCAATTCAAAAAGTTGCAAAGTTTGGCAAAGGGTACACACCCCCATCTTCAGAGGCTTTTAGGACAAGTCTTTTGCAAAGGTCAAAAGATAGAGTGACTGATAAATTAGCTGTTGTCAAAGCCTCTTGGATTGAAACAGGTTGCACTATATTGAGTGATGGATGGTCAGATATATGTCAAAGGCCATTGATTAATGTTTTGGTGTCCTCTCCTGATGGTGTTGTGTTTTTGAAAGTGATTGACACCATGAACCATAAGAAAACTTCTGAGTATATTTTCCAAATATTAGAGGAAGCCATTCTTGAAGTAGGGGTGGAAAATGTGGTTCAAGTGGTAACTGATAGTGCAGCAAATTGTGTGGGAGCTGGGAAACTTATAACAGAGAAGTACCCACAAATATATTGGAGCCCATGTGCAGCCCATTGTCTCGATTTGTTGCTTCATGACTTGGCTAAATTCCCATGGGTACATGAAGCTATTCATAAAGGGAGAGCAATTGCAAATTTCATACGGAATCATCGTCTCACATTGAGTCTTTATAGGCAGCATGCATCCAGGGAGTTGTTGAGGCCTTGTGAAACAAGATTTGCATCATTTTATATCACTTTGAAAAGAGTGGTTGAAGAAAAAGCAGCTTTGAGGGCTGTTATTTGTTCCAATCAGTGGGAAAATTCTGTGCTTTCAAAAGGTCCTAAGGGGAAGAATATAGAGCAAATAATTCTAAACAACAATTTCTGGGAAAGTGCAGCAAAAGTTTTGCTTATATGTGAGCCAATTGTTGATGTGCTTCGTATGGTTGATGGTGACACTCCTTGCCTTGGCATGCTTTATGAAAGCATGGACCGTTGTAAGGAATCTATTGAAAAAGCACTAAATAATGTAGAAGCAGAATATATGGAGATATGGGAGATAGTTGATTGTAGATGGAAAATGATGCACACACCTTTACATGCAGCAACTTGTTTTTTGGAGCCTAAGCTATTTTCTATTAATAGAAAAGGTGATTCTGAAATAATGGGAGGGCTTTTTGAAGCCATTCAAAAGTATGCATCAAATGCAACAATTTCAGCACTAATCAAAGATCAATGTTGGGAATACAAGAAAGGAGAAGGGATGTTTGGAATGGCAGCAGCCAAATATGACTTGGCACGTATACCTGGATATAGATGGTGGTTGGACTATGGAGGACAAACCCCTGAGCTACAAGAGTTTGCTGTTCGAATTTTGAGTCAGGGAGCAAGTTCATCAGCTTGTGAGAGGAACTGGAATTGCTTTGACCACATCCATTCCAAGAAAAGGAATAAATTGTTGTCTGGAAAGTTGGGAGATCTTGTCTATGTTCGCAGCAATTTAAAATTGTTCATGAACAAATCAGCAAAGGACTCTTCCTCACAACAAAATCTTGAAGACATAGCAGTGCTAGTTGTAGATGAGCCTGACTTTGCAGATGATGATGATTTAGCATCTCAGCCAAGTGCTCTTCATGACTTGGAGCTTTTTTGAAGTTCTAAAGTCTTGACTGTTATTGTACCTTTTTGACAAAAAAACATATTCGCAAACGTGATTTCACATGTTTCTTATGGTTTATATTTTATAAATGTGTCATTTTTCTGTAATGATTTCAAATCTATTTATAAATGTTAAACTATTTAAACAATTTTATGGATATATTACTTATATTTATTAAAAAATAAATAAAAATTACATAAGGCGAATTTGATCCGAATTTTATACTTTTCGAATTTTTTCCTTGCCGAATTTCATCAAAATTTCAATGTTGCCGAATTCGAATGTTGTAACTTAGTATATATATATATATGTAAACTAAAAATAAAGATTTAAATCTGAATTGGCCGATCTCATGATTTGGCACCCAAAACATGCCTACATTCTATGCTGGCTGACCACCCTGATGTGTGTTACAAGGCATATATAAATCGCCCAACTTTGAAAGCTAATTAAATAAATAAAATGAGCAGCGATGGACATATCTCTAAGAGTAGCAGTTGTAATATATGAAAGATAGAGATTATAATTTGAATCATTTTGTGAAAAGCAGCAAATAGGATTTAAAGACAGAAATTATGATTAACTAAAGACAATGATTTAGAAGGCTGCGATTAATTGTAAGAAGGCAGCAATTCTTTGTGAAAGGCAGTAATAAAAGTTTATTATGGAGATAGCATTTATGGCTAACAAAGGGCAACGATTAGCATAACAAAGAGTTATGTCTTCTTAATTGGACATCTTTTATCAAAGAGATACATCTTTTCATTTGAATGAGAAGATGTAAAAAGAGAGAATTATAGAGGAGATCAGAAAATATATCTGCACACAAAAAAACAATTAGATCAGATAAGAATTAATAACCTGCACTCAGCAGACAAGGGCAGAATCAACAGTTACTACATTTGCTTCTAAGAATATAGCGGTCTTATGTTTTAATAAATATTTCGGTATGCCGTATCATGATTATTGTGTATAATGATATATTTATTGTTATATAATCTCTACGAATCTGGATATCTTTAGTGTTTGTAATTCTCAACAAGCAACCATGAGGAGGAGTGGGGGAAATACCAGTAGGGTGAGCAGATGCTAGATTTCTTTCTAAGTACGCCACTCCATATTGGATGCCCGTGTGTCTGCCACTTGGGGCCAAGGGGGTGAGTGTCTGCCCTTGGGTTTTGTCATGTCCCCATCACCAATTGAGGCCAACTACTATTTTTGGAGGGAAATAGTGTTTTTCAACACTACCAAATAATTTAAAATTTAAAATAAATAATAAATTATAGTATTATAATATAAATTTAAATCATTGAAAAATAATATTTAAATTTATATAGAGATCTGGCCAACCTCCTTGGGTTGGTGCCATCATTGCCTATTTATATGAGTTCTTTTGTCTAGATCTTCATCACAGATTTGGGATTTGATATCTCTGCGAATTGTGGAGGACGTAGCCCCTTGCACATCGCACACAGGTCTGGACGCCCATCCGACCTGTGGAGTTTGTGTCTTCATTCTGATTTGCATTCAGCAATCAAGGCGAGCACTACACGGACAGTTGATCATCACGCCATCACATACAGAATCTGAAGCGAGTTATCTCACGGGACCCTCATCTCCATTGCAGCGACAGTACACCAGGGGCCAGTAGGATACCCGCATAAAGAAGGCGACTAACATTCAACAAACCATCAACATTGCTCTCTCTTGCATTGGGCGACATCTGTGTAAGCGGACATTTGTGAATCTACGGCATAGGGAAATCAAGCAGCAACAGCACCCACCATACTGTTCCAGTGCGGACTCGTGCATCTGCTGCCGTGAACTATTATCCCATGCGAACTGAGAATTCCACCAAGCATTGGTGGATTGACAAAAGAATGATCGCGGACTTTAAGGACCGTCATATGGTGACGCATCCATCCTCCTAGGCAAGTCAAGCAGTGCGATCTGATGCATTAAGGGAGTATTTACTCAAGGCGTCATCATCACTCTTCCTGTGAGGTCGCGAATTCATCACAGGTGTTACCAGTGCAGGCTCATTCGACATTTAAACCAGTGTTGTGACCCAGCTTATAACTGGGCTGATAAATCTGTATGTGGAGCTATAAATATATATTGATTCTTATGTGAATGTTTTGTTATCGATCAAGCTCTGTTGTATCCATTCCCTGTTGTGAGCGATCCCCAGTATTACACCGATTTGCAATGCTTTGATTGTTTTTGTTTCAGTTCACAATCTACCAATAATCATTAGTGTAATGAGTGGTGTGGATGGTTATATTTTGTAATCGGATTGTTGTGATAAATTTTGGACAAGTAAATTTCCAGGTTGTGGAGTCTGTTTTGTGGAGTTGTCTTTCTTTTCTAAGCATACTACAAATTTGAGGTTTTTATCGTTCCTTTCTAAGAAAGCACACTATAGTGGTATCAGAGCTTGGCATCCTGCTATCCTGTGCGTCCGTTCATGAGTGATAGAGATCTGAGATATCATCTCAAAGAGAAGAAGAAAACAATGGGGGACAAGGATGATGATGGACGGCAATTCGTGAAGGAGACCAGGGAGTTTCAATCCAGTATGAAGGAAACCATGGTGGAAATGGTCCAACTATTGAGAGGATTGAACCTCAACCAGCAACTGGGGGTTGGTAAAGTAGTGCAAAATGGTCCTGAGAGCAGCAGCTCAGGTGCACTAAAACTGGCAGCCTCCAGCAAGTTTTTCAAAACCAAATTTCTGGATCAAGGGGCAAAAAATGAAGCAGAGACACCACCTGAAGAAGAAGCTAACATGGCCAAATTGTATAATGAGTATCATGCTCTAAGTGCAGCCTTTCGTAGAGATATAACCTTCACAGAATTCCATGATATGAAGACCAAAAGAGGGCATAGGAGCAGAAGGTATGAAGAAAGGAAGGACATCCAATATCGTTTGGGCAAAATCACTATCCCAGTTTTCGATGATTCAGGAGGTTCATCAGCAAGGGCTTGGTTGCAAAAATTAGACACGTACTTCTCCTTGAATCCCATGTTCGAAGAAGAGACCACCAAGTTTGCAACCTTACATCTTGAAGGTTTGGCCCATGAATGGTGGTATCACGGCATGGTGACACAAGGCCATGACTCCATCAAAACATTGGAAGAATTCAGTCAAATGTTGACAGAGAGATTCGACAAGAAGGATCCAGAAATTCACTTCCAAGAGCTAGCACAGCTGAAGCAAGAAGGTAAAGTGGAGAACTATGTTGTTGAGTTTGAGAGATTGGCAGTTATGGTCCCAAATGTGACGGAAAGAAGGCTTATAGTCCTCTTTGTTGAAGGCCTGTCTGAACCCCTCAGAGGTTTGGTGAAGGCATTGGATCCTAGCTCACTACAAGACGCCATTACAAGAGCCTTGAACCTAGAAGATTCATCAACAAAGAGTGGATTACACTCCAACAAGGCAACACCCATCATTGTTAGTGTTTTAATGATCAGATAATACAACTGAAAGCACTCAGAAAATGCAACACATAAGACAATAAACATAGCAAGATACCCTGGGAAAACCCTACTCTTGAGGGAGAAAAACCCAGCAAATATGTCTCTTATATAATGAAGGAATAAGAGCAGAAATCTGCTTACAACTCAAGCCCAGCTCATGGCCAAATTTGATACAATGAATAATAGCACCTCTCCTAGTTGCAAAGATACAAACGAATATGCTTCTCCTTGAAATCAGCCTACTGCTGCAAGATGAAGCGCTGCGGCTCAAGTGCGAACTTCTGCTTGGAATGCGAATTATGCTTGATGAACTTGATTGTGAAATGATCAAACATCACCTTGTATTTATACAAAATAAGGTGACTCTTCAAGGAGGTCGGCCTTTCTTGGAAATAATAAATTACAAAATAATATCAAGGAAGGTCGGCCTTATCCATTTAAATCAAGTGAATATAAATTAAATAGCCATAGGCTATCATTTAAATTATTACAACTTAATGTGATCGCTGGAAGAAGCAGCCCAATGCTGCTAATAAAATCAACAATCGTGACCAAGAAGCTCCCTCACGAAATTACTCCTCAACCAACAACCTTACCACCAAGGTTTAGCAAGATGGACGTGACGAAGGATGAGCTTCAGAGGAAAGGGTTAACCTACACTTGTAAGGAGCCTTGGACAAAGGGTCACAAGTGTTTGGGAAAAGGACACATCTACTACATTGAGGTAGCTCCCGATGATGAAGGAGAAGGTGAACCCAAGGGCATTACTAAGGAGGATGAGAATGGGGTGACATGGGATGAAGGATATCCAGGGGGCACTCTTGCAGCACTTTCAGGAGCACCAAGGTATCATTCTCTTTGTATTAGGGGAGACTTAAAAGGACAAAGGGAGACGGTATTAATAGATATTGGAGCCACCCATAATTTTATTGATGAGGGGTTAGTGGCTAAGATGGGTATAAAGACCGTAAACTTTGAAGGATTCAATGTGACAGTTGCAAATGGTTATTCTATTGCGTGCACCCACCAAATCCAACAAATGGAGTTGACTCTTGGAGGACACAAAATACAAGATGATTTCTACATAGTCAGCATCGTTGAGGCAGATGTGGTTCTAGGAGTACAATGGTTACACTCACTTGGGGAGTACACAACAAACTACCAAACCTTGGAATTGAAATTCAAATCTAATGGGAAAGAGGTCATCCCTCGAGATCTCTCCAAAGTAAGCCCTAAGAGATCGGGAGAAGCAATGGAGATCGCCAAGCATCCAAAATCAAAGTTGCTTGAGGGCAAGCAACATTTAGGCGGGGAGGACTGTCATGTCCCCCGCACCAATTGAGGCCGACTACTATTTTTGGAGGGAAATAGTGTTTTTCAATACTACTAAATAATTGAAAATTTAAAATAAATAATAAATTATAATATTATAATATAAATATAAATCATTGAAAAATAATATTTAAATTTATATAGAGATCTGGCCAACCTCCATGGGTTGGCGCCATCATTGCCTATTTATATGAGTTCTTTTGTCTAGATCTTCATCACAGATTTGGGATTTGATATCTTTGCGAATTGTGGAGGACATAGCCCCTTGCACATCACACACAAGTTTGGACGCCCATCCAACCTGTAGAGTTCGTGTCTTCATTTTAATTTGTATTCAACAATCAAGGCGAGCATTACATGGACAATTGATCATCGCGCCATCACATGCAAAATCGGAAGCGAGTTATCTCACAAGACCCTCATCTCCATCGCAGCAACACTACACTAGGGGCCAGTAGGATACCCGCATAAAGAAGGCAACTAACATTCAACAAACCATCAACACTGCTCTCTCTTGCATTGGGCGACATCACTTGTGTGAGTGAACATTTGTGAATCTATGGCAATAGGGAAATCGAGCAGCAATAGCACCCGCCATACTGTTCCAATGCAAACTCGTGCATATGTTGCTGTGAACTATTATCCCGTGCAAACTAAGTATTCCACCCAAGCATTGGCGGATTGACAAAGGAATGATCGAGGACTTGAAGGACCATCATTCGACAACACATCCATCCTCTTGGACAAGTCAAGCAATGCGATCCGAAGCATTAAAGGTGTATTTACTCAAGGCATCATCATCACTCTTCGTGTGAGGTCGTGAATTCATCACGGGTGTTACCAGTGCAGGCTCATTCGACATTTAAACTAGTGTTGTGACTTGGCTTATAACTGAGTTGATAAATTTGAATGTGGAGCCATTTATATATATATATATATATATATATATCAATTCTTATGTGAATGTTCTATTATCGATCAAGCTCTATCGTATTCATTCCCTGTTGTGAGCGATCCCGTGTATTACACCAATTTGCAGTGCTTTGATTATTTTTGTTTCAGTTCACAATCTACCAATAATCATAAGTGTAGTGAGTGGCATGGATGGTTATATTTTGTAATCGGATTGTTGTGATAAAATTTGGACAAGTAAATTTCAAAGTTGTGGAGTTTGTTTTGTGGAGTTGTCTTTCTTTTTTGAGCATACTACAAATTTGAGGTTTTTATCATTCCTTTCTAAGCAAGCACACTACAGGCTTAGAAAGGGGAATCTACGGGCCTCCTATTGTAGCTTTTCCCCCAATCTCTACATGGGTTGGTTGTTGGGATGGATTCAAGGAGTCTCAATCGTAAGGATGGATAAGGCAGCATGGATAGGGAAGGCAGATAAAAGTTTTAGTTTACCCATTAAGTACGCCACCCCATGTTGGATGCCCACATGTCTGCCACATGGGGCCAAGAGGAATGGTATATCCGCTCTTAGGCTTAGCATGGATAGCTTTGGGCGGCTTATCATGTTTCTCATCCAAGTCCTATTATGATTATACTTCCTCTATGCATTATGGATATTGTGTAGTGTTAACATTCCATGCCCCCCTTTGATGTCCCATCACTGATATCCAATCTGAAAGATCCTACATGGGCCATCTTGCATGGATTTTTCCTTGGAGTTTCCTAAATTTTGCTAAGTCCCAGAATTTCGGATTTTCAGGCTCTCACTTATCTGCTTACTTGCATGCTTTCTCCATCACTCCATTCCTTAGCCTTTTTCTTCTAAGTATTTCGGGTGTTGGCCTTCGGCCTTCCTGTTGTGACATATTTCACACATCGCCCCATTGCAAATGGGGACCCCCTTCTTTTTGCTTTTTGGGTTTTTGCCTTGGCAACGCAACTACTTATCACCATTTTATTTACAATGAGGAGTTAGAGTTTTGTAGAAATCATTTGAGCCAAGTAGAGAATTCAAGCCCTTATCAATGCCTAGATGTCATGGAAGTGCTCAGAAGGACCGATAGACGAGGAACGCCATTGCTTTGAGTCAATTCTGACACTTCCTATTTTTTAGGGATTTTGCTTTTTTGCTTTTTTTGCTTTTTGGCATTTTTAGGCCATTTTGGAGTTCCTATTTTTTAGGGATGCTTTTTGTTTTTTTCTATTTTTGGAAAGTTTCTATTTCGAGGTCCCATTGATCATGAAGTCAACACTCCTCCAAATTGAGAGAAATCAACATGAAAATCAAGGTAAAAGGTAAAAAATTGATGAAAAATGACAAGTCTAAGAAGTTCACCCATGAGAAGGAATGGCAGACATGGTCCAAAGGCAGGCACTGGCAGGCCAAGCTCCAAGTCCGCCATGTCTGGAGAAGCCTCCAAGTCCGCCATGCCTTGGAAAGAGTCAAAGTCTGCCATGGAATGAGCAAGCTCCAAGTCCGCCCTTGGAAGGAGAAGCTCCAAGTCCGCCCACTGGTAGGCCAAGCTCCAAGTCCGCCTATGTCTTGATGCCTGAGAAGGCACGAAGTCTACCCTTGGCAGAGAAGGCACGAAGTCTACCCTTGGCAGAGAAGGCACAAAGTCTGCCCTAGAAGAGAAGTGGATGGAAAGACAAGCCTCCAAGTCCGCCCATGGCTTGATGAAGTGCCAAGTCCGCCCTTGGACAGATAAGATGCCAAAAGCGCCAATGTTAAGGAGAGGTTGAAGTCCGCCCAACTTTGGAGGAGGAAATTTTTCTAAGGCATGGATAAAAAAAATATATGCCTAGAGAGAGAGGGGATCAAGCTAGCATAAAATTCACTCCTCGACATGACGGAATAAAATTCTAAGGCATGGAAGGAAGAATGTCTGGCAAGGCAAGCACCAAGTCCACCCAACTCGGCATGAAATAAATTCCTAAGGCATGAATAAAATACAAAAAGGCAGAGAGATCTTCAAGTTCGTCCAACCCAGAAGGAGAGAGAATTTGAAATTTTTGACTAAGTCAGATGGCAGGCACAAGGCAAAGTCCGCCTTCCAACAGGGAAGCATGTCAGCATTGGTGAAGCCTGCCATGAAGGTGTCCAGCCACAAGGTCAAGTGCGCCTAGAGGAAAATGCATCTCATCTGGCCAGCATCAAAGTCCGCCCTTGGCATGAAAATCTTGAAGTTCGCCCCCCTTCCCAGCATGGTAAAAGTTTCTAAGGCATGGAAAAGGCGTGACTGGCAGGAAGACTCCAAAGTCCGCCCTCAAGCAAGATGGAAGATATCTAAGGCATGAAGTGCCTAGAGGAGAGATGTGAGATGGCAAAGAAGCTTCCAAGTCCGCCCACCCAAGAAGAAAATTGGCAAATCTACTGAGAAGTCCGCCCAACTTTGGAGGCAAGGAAAATTTCTAAGGCATTGGTAAAGTGCGCCGAGCATGAGAATGTCTAAGCACTCACCAAGTTCGCCTAGTATGAAGATGGCAGGCCGAAGACAAAGTCCACCCAAATGGAAGTGCACATGGTCTAGCCAAAGATGAAGTCCGCCAAAGCATGTCTAGCCAACCTTGAAGTCTGCCATGCACTTATCCAAGCCAGCTTCAAAGTCCGCCTTGTCCAAGACACAGCCAAGTCCGCCAAGGAGAAAGAAAAAGAATTGGCTTGCCAATGAGGAAGTCTACTCAAGCATAATAGAAAATTGGCATGACGTGCCAAAGTCTGCCAAGATTAGAAACAAACATGGTAAAATTTGCCAAGAGGAAGCAAAAAAATGGCTAAGTGTGGAATTTTCCTACAATAAAAGGATCAAATTTTGACTAGGTGTTGGAAAGAAAACAAGAAAAATGAAGAGGAATAAAGAGGAAATGAATAAAATTCTTGCCCAAGGATGGAGTCTGCCCTACTTAGCACAAGCCAAACTCAAAATTGAAGACAAATCCACAGGCAAAGTTCATTCGACCATAAAGATGGCCAAAATCTTGGCTAAGTGTTGAATGGTCAACATGAAGGCGTTACATAATGAAATTGAATAGCCAAAATTTGGCTAAGTATGGGAAATACTTCACAGAGAAAGTTCCAATTTCTTCCATTATGGTGAAGGCGCAAGAGAGTTCTTCTCCAAATTCAAGGCACTTGAAGGAATTTCAAAGCAATTAGGAAGAAAAAGTTCAATAACTGCTCCAAGGGGAGACTTCCAGACTTCAAATGCAAGTGAGAAGAAGAAATCAAAATCTCAAAGGAAATCCAAGATCAAAGCCAGGAAGAAACAAGCACAAAGGACAGAGTCGTCGGCAAAGGAAGATATTCTAAGGCAAGTACATGGAAAAAGAACAAGGAGACCAAGGAGGACATCCAGCACGCTGAGGTGGCGCCTCGTCATCTTCCAACCAATCAAATTGTTCCAAGTCAACATGTCTAGGTTCAATGAACTTGACTTATCCATGGAATTGGTTTATATTTAGCAAGAAGGACAAGTGTCCCAAATTGTAATTTTCTCATTGGTCAAGAGGTAGTTAATTATGACAAGCCCTAATTAGGGTTTTATTTTGTAATCTCGGTCGTTGATTCGAAATCAATCTTGGCCATTGAATTGTAATTGGGGAGCCTATAAATTGAGCTCACCCCTCATTTGTAAAGTGTGAAGTGAGTAATATGAAATTGTTGCATTAGACCATTTCTATTAATAAAAGCTCTTATGCATGATTTGCTTAGAATCACTTTTATTTTCAAGTGGTGTGCAAGGTTACATATCTCCTTCAACAATTAGATTAGAATTAGAGTAGAATTTTATTTGAATGTTTGTTAAATGAATGATAGATCTGATAGTGGTGATTGGTGAAATCTAGCTCATACTTTCTTTGGATAGATGATTTGTATCCAATGCATAAAGTTAGCCTGAGCTCTTAAATTGTGGATGCTTAACTTCAGTCTTATTCTGGACATGAAAATCATAATCACGCCCCTAGAAGATTGCACCCACTTTGCGTAGTTGTCCCAAGGAGGCGAAACAAAGTGTGGTTCCTTGTTTCACCCAATCATTGTCGTCTCTTGAATTCTTAGGATTAGATTAGCACTCCTAAACCCTTATCTTTTTTTACATTGTTTTTGGAAATCATAAAATTGAGAAAACCCAAAAAGAAAGAGCCTTCAATGTCAAAACCGTCTAAGTCAGCTTGCAAATAAATTCTAACGTAAGTCCCCTTGTGATTACCAGCAAATCACAACACCCATTGATCTTATCCACACGTCAAGATCTGACAAAAGAAGCCTTGGAATCGCCATATGATCTTCTCGCAATCTTAGCATACACAGTGATTTTTCAATGGAGGATAGAGTGTCTTTGGGCATTTTATTCTATGTACGATGGGTATTCAAAATGCACACCAACACTTCCCTCTTCCCTCTTCCCTTTCCTCTTCCATCCTTATGCTTTTCTTCTTCAACCTTTGGCCTTCATCCTTCGCTCTTACCTCTTACCTTCTTTAGATAAGAGGTAAGGCTTCCTCCCGACCTCCAACAGTCTAAAGTCCAATCTCCAAGCCTCACCTCTTGCTTTTGGACTTCACGATTTCCTCTCTTCTCCCTTCTCACTTTCATTCTTTTCTTTGAAAATAAAGCTAAATATCGATTTTTCGGGTTTCGGCCTTTGGCCTTCCCCTATACCTTTTACCCTTCTTCGGTAAGAGGTATCTCATCTCCCTTACCTTCAGCTTTCGAGGTAAGGCTTCTTGAGATTTCTCTATCGCGGGACAACGGGGTGTACACTGCTATACCGCAAGCTCCTTCATGCTTCATCATGGGGTAGCGAGATTCTACCGCTATACCGCAAGCTCCTTCATGCTTCATCGCGGGGTAGCAAGATTCTTACCGCTACACCACAAGCTTTAAACGTTCAGCTCGCGGTACTACGGGCTTACTCTTAACAATTTCTTATGGCTTACCGCTCTACCGCTTATCTTAATCCTTTTCATCGCGGTATAGCGGGATTGTTACCTCACTACTGCTCTTCATGATCTTCTTCTTCGCAGGGTGGCAGGTTGTTCCCCGCTATATCGCACTGTTCCTTTTTTCTTGCCACGGTATTTTCATTTATTATGTAATGGAGCTCTTTCATACCGCCTGAGCGCGCCTTTACTACTATAATCCTTTCTTCTTCTTCTCCTTCTTCCAAGCATTTGGTAAGCAGTAAGGCCAACTCCCAACCGCCGACCAACCGATCGCCAATGCCCGACAAAGACTATTTTCGGGGCTCTGAGCCATTTAATTCCAAGGTGTGTAAAGGTGTTTTATTAGGGCCCGATGCCCCAACCATCCTACGTTTTGACGTGTTTTCTGGGCGACGTTTTTGAGGTTTGATTGGACTTTTGAGTGCCCAAATCTGATTTTTAGGGCTTCAAGGACGACATTAATTGCATTCCATGCCTTCTGCAAGTGGATTTCATGGGTGCCCATGCCCATTCATAGCTCTTTGTTGACTTCTTGGCAAATCTATGCCCTAGGTTGCGATTTTCACCTGATGGCTACTTTCTTGCACGCCACAGGCTTCATTGCTAACCCTGGTTAGGGTTAGGGTTTGGTTTGTGTTTCTCAGTTATCCCTGATCTATAAAGGCAAAAAATGTATTCATTTTTAGGGTTCTTCTTCCTCTAGCTCCTCTAGGGATTTTCTTTTGCAGACATGTATTTTACACTCTACCATTGTAAAGATTGGCATTTTGCCTCTATGTTAATGGAATGTATCAAGTTTCCTCTTCTCAGCTCTTTTGAGTTTGACTAAGTTTATTACCTTGCATATCTAAGTGTTTGTTTGTATTTTTCATGCATGTATGTTGTGTTAAATTGTTTAGAGTTGCTAGTTGTAAAACCCTCTTTCCTTCCAGTGCCTTGTCAAACCCTAGCCTTCATGCATGCCTCTGAAAATCGACCAAACAAAGATTTGTGAAAGTTCCCTTGCCCCTCTTCAACGATGTACTGTGCAATATAGGTCAGGAAGAAGCAACCTTTCCATCTTGTTGTATCACCTTCGTTTCCCTTTCATGTTCTCCTTCTCCCCTTTCCCTTGTGAGTTGTTAGTGGTAGGATTTCATGTGTTGGGTTGGACAAGCACATTGCTTTGGGATTGAAAAAGGAAGTTGGCCTTCTCCAGAGATTGGACCTCATACGCACAAAGGTCCCACACCTTGAGGTCGTTTCCATTGTGTCATTGGAATGCTGAGCTTCGTGCTCAGCAGCGTGCAATTTCATGTGAACAATTTTTGGCACGCCCGATGGGACTACTTTCTATTTGTTGAAGAATTTGGTGTTTTCTTCAACACATCTTGCCTTTTGAGGCATATCTTCAAACACCATAGCGACTCCCTTCAAAATCTATTCGTTCAAAGAGACTAGTTCGACTCTATTATGTTGAGGAGTTGGTGTTCTTCAACATTTTAGCCTTTGGAAGCAATTCTACAAGCACCTGACGACTCTGCAAGATACATCTTTGGATGACTCCTTGGTATGTACCCAAAATCTTTGGTTGGGCAGTCCTTTGTTTTCCTTTCAAAGTTTCAAAGTGTTTCCAATGCATTAAAATGTCTAGTTTTAATGGAAACCACATGTACACTCCCCCATACCATGATAGCGTCATCTTTATTCCTCCCAATCAGCCATATCAGGTTGGTTATGCCTCCCATTCCATTCCACAAAACCCTGTTGTTGTGGGTTCTCAATCTTATCAAAATGGATACCACCCACCCCACCCTGCTCAGTCTTCTTGGACACCTACACATTCATATCAGCAGCCTCGAGAGACTCATCACCTTCAAAATCAGCCTTGTTCCTCTCACTTAACCCCGAAATTTTGATAATTTAAGTGCAAGTGAAATCACAAGCATTTTGCTTGATTTCAATAGACGACTTGAGGAGCTTTGTAGACAACAAGAGCTTGACCTACCGCAGGAATAGTGGGAAAATCAAGCCTATCAGGGGCAATAGTGTTGTTTCCCACAACATGATGAGTTTGTCCATCAAGCTCATTATCAGCAGCAAAATAAAGAAGCTCAGTGGAGGTATGAGCAGCAGATGGAGGCACAAAGAAAGCAACAAGAGGAGTATACAGCAAGTGATGTTGTTGCTAGGCAAAAAAAAATCAGACTTGCCCTTGCTCTAGCACAAGTGCTCGAGACTTAGGTAGCCCCTTGTGTACCAAGTTTCAAACAAGCACCTCCACCATTTCCAGAACAGCCTGCTAAGGAGGAGGTAAGAAAATATAAATTTGTAAGTTTCAAGAAACCTAGAAAGCCTCATGACCCCCATTAGCCCTCCTTTTGTTTCAGAACAGCCTATTATGCAAGAGGTTTGCAAGAAAAAATTTAGTTTCAAGAATCCTAATCAACCCCTTGTGTTATCAGTGTCACTCTCTCTATCACCCTCTACCTTCACCATGTGACATACCCCTCTATTATACCTGCATCATTTGACCCACCTCTCCATGGCCATACTCTCTCTACCAATTGGTCCCATATCTTTTGTTCCCTAAATGTTGTCACACTCTATCCCCAAACCCTCTCCCAACTACTGCATGACCCTATCTGACCTATACATCTCAATAATATATGGATCCCTACTGATAAAATATGTCCAGGAAGAGGAAGGGGATCAAAGCGGCCCCCTCCTCCATCACATAGTGACTTTCCTGATGTTAGAGAGCCACCCATTTTTGGGTAGAATTCAAGAACCTATTATTGTGAAGAGAAGCAAGGGACTATTAGAAAGAGCATTTAAGCATGAAGCTAGAGAGGTTGTAGATCAAGTCGTTGCAAGATGTCTATATGCAAACGATTTGGCATTTAATGTTGTTTAATCACCATATTGGCAGGATACGTTGAAAAATCCTGAGGTGGAACTGAAAGTCAATTTCAGTGAGAAAATGATAACTCTAAAGTAATCCATGAGCAAAAGCAAATATCTCCAAAAAGAAGGTCCAAACTCATGCAAAAAAGAGTTCACTTAGGTTCAAACTAGCTGTCAACTCATAACTGATCCATGGAGTACTCAAACTGAACTAAAAAACCCTCAAAAGGTGGGCCTAAGCATGTGAAAGCCACCTTGTTTGTGTCAATCCACCCACGTGAACTAGAACTCAATCTTTACTTAATGTTTTATATTTGCACTTTAAGATAGCTAAAATAATTAAATGATTTATGCTTTATCATTTAATCATTTAAGCTTAAATGCTCTTTCTAATAGTCCCTTGCTTCTCTTCACAATAATAGGTTCTTGAATTCTACCCAAAAATGGGTGGCTCTCTAACATCAGGAAAGTCACTATGTGATGGAGGAGGGGGCCGCTTTGATCCCCCTATTAAACCTTAGATATATAGTGTGCATTGATTGGGATGGGAGAAAGGATGGGCCATCATGTCATGGCAAGGTGGATAGGGGTGGGTGCGAGGCCCCTACTATTCTAAAAAGTGCCTTCCACTTCTAATTCCAAGCCTTCACAGGAGAACGCCATGCCAAATTCTCAAGATCTATCTTTGATGAATTTTGACATTATGATGTCTATGATGAAGACGAAGGTACAAATCTCACAGCTAGAGTATATTTAGGATCATCTAGACCAACTAGATCACATTCTCAAGGTAGTAAAGAAGCAGGTTGTAATCTAGCCCACGTTGCTAGTCTTCAGTACCAACGGAAGAAAATTTGAAACCCTTCTACATATCTCTATATATGGAAGGGTACAAATTCAACAACTGTATAATCGATTGAGGAGTGTCAGACAACATCATGCCTTGTAGATCATGATTTCATTGGGACTATCGTGCACCGAAACCCATGACAAGTGTTACTCACTTGAATCTAAACTGGTGCCATTGGTCAACCAACTAAAGGATGCTCAAGTAAGATTGGCATCCTATCTAGAGAAAAAGATCATGATGACTATCTTGATAGCTGACATTCCGACCAACTATGGGATGCTACTAAGCAGGAGCTTCTATAGATAGGTATCCAAACAACTCTGATTCTGTGGTAAGATTGGCAAAATACATCCCAATCTTACCACAGAACTCCAAAGTTCACTATTACAACATTTTTTACAAGTGACGCTCACCGTATACAACATAGATTTTTTTGTATGAAGGATAAAATTCTATTTTTTTCAAATTTAGATTTGTAACTATGATATGTAGCACTTTCATTTGGTCTCATAGTTTTTTATATATCATAAATTGTATAGTATATAGGGAATTTAGAGTTATTCACAAGTCTAGATGAGAATATCAAGTCAGATGTCACCCTGGGAAATGACAACAAAGTGTTAGTTAAAGGAAAAGGGAATGTTAATATTCTAACCAAGCAGGGGGAGCAAAAATATA
This sequence comes from Sequoiadendron giganteum, assembly GCA_007115665.2. Lineage (NCBI taxonomy): Eukaryota > Viridiplantae > Streptophyta > Pinopsida > Cupressales > Cupressaceae > Sequoiadendron > Sequoiadendron giganteum. The sequence continues at coordinate 453,755,102 of CM021105.1, forward strand.
TTTCTGATGTTTATTTTGTGCCTAGCCTTAAACACAATTTGATGAGTGCAGGACAGTTATGTGAGTCAGTCTAATCACATTGATTGAAAGCTATTTTTAGAAATTTTAATCGAGAATGGAAATGATGGTAACTAAATGAACTACCACATGACTCTTTTTTTCCCATAAAAATTAAGGAAATGAAATGGAAGAAAGCTTACTGAAAATTTGATAGAAAGGCATCTTGTTTTCCATTACTCTCAGTTCGCGTGAGCTAGAGCTTCCAACTATCCATTTCCCTAAGTTTTAATGTAGGACATTGATCTTAGATATATAAGGATAAGATCATGCGATCAAATCCTTGTGGTTGTTCCATATAAATTTCCTCTTCCAAATCACCATGGAGAAAGGTAGTTTTAACATCATGTACTGAGTTTTAAAAAATTCAGTTTTAAGAACCAATAATATCTTGCATAATCAGCAAGATATTATGCATATGGCACTGGTCTAAGTTTTTCCTATTTGTGAGTTATAGTATATTAAAAGTTTTTTGCACATACCCATCACATTAAAAGTGGCAATATGATGGGTATGTGCCTAGCCTTAATTTTTTGGGAAAAAAAGAGTCATGTGGTAGTTCATTTAGTTACCATCATTTCCATTCTCAGAAAATCAACTTAAAAACTATAGGGAATTGTATAGTTTACGGATTATAGATACTTGTAATCCGTTGCATATCTCAGCCAGGTCAGAGGATGTGAATTTTAAACTGGGTCGTGCCACAAACCATCCTTTGATGAGAGGAAGAGGAAGGGGATCAAAGCGGCCCCCTCCTCCATCACATAGTGACTTTCCTGATGTTAGAGAGCCACCCATTTTTGGGTAGAGTTCAAGAACCTATTATTGTGAAGAGAAGCAAGGGACTATTAGAAAGAGCATTTAAGCATGAAGCTAGAGAGGTTGTAGATCAAGTCGTTGCAAGATGTCTATATGCAAACGATTTGGCATTTAATGTTGTTTAATCACCATATTGGCAGGATACGTTGAAAAATCCAAGTGAGTGCCCACGAGGGTACACAGGGTCAGATTATGAGGGCAGAGTTCGCAAGTAAAATATTATGAAGTAAAACAAACAAAAAACATGGAGGGAAAAAATGTGGCGATGAATGGATGAAATCACTACAATCGTATTGCACTGTACGCAGTTGATATTAACCATTGATGGTCCATTTTAACTCGTTCATCTCAAATAGGAGGTGCATTTTCCATATCATTGGGAGGTGGATTTGAAGACATACCCGAAGCTGTTTGCATATGTACTGTTTCCATATCATTCAAAGTTGTAGTTGAAGACATAGTTGAGTTTCTCTCCATAATTGTATTTTCTTCTATATTCACCATCTCCACATTTGTATCATCTACATTCATTTCATCATTCATGACTTTCTTTTCAACATTCATTGAAGTAGATGCTTCCAAATTTTTCATTTGACGAATTCTTTCTCTTCTATCTTTTTGTCTTTTTGCCTCCATATCTTTATTTGCTTGAATTTCTTCGGGTGTCATTGACATTCTACACTTTTTTCTTTGTCTTTGTTTTGATCCCATGGTTACAAAACCCTTTTTGATGAAAAAACAAATGATTTACTTGTAACCAATTTTCAAATTTTTATCTCCTTCAAATATTCAAATAACACTTTGTACTATGAAGATCCTTTCTTCTTTGAACTTTGAAGTACACAAAAATATCATGAATACATCCAAAAACTTTTTTTTGAATCTTCTTGTAAATTATTCTTGTACTTGATTCCACTTTAGAAAATTCAACCTGCACTTGACTTTTCAACCAATTTGCAATAGAATATGCCCTACACAAGACAAATTTGTAATTAAAAATGCAAAAAATTGAACTTGCGGGCCGTACTGCAGAAAAAGAATGTTGCAGGAAAACCGTAGTGTATCAAAAAATGTCAAATCAGGATAAATGGATATATTAGAAATGCGTACGCGTTATGAAATGCGTACGCATTCTCAAAAAGGAACGCGTATGCATTACCTTTACCCAACGGGTCAAAACATAACGCGTACGCATTATGAAACGCGTATGTGTTTTGTTTCAATAACGCGTATGCGTTATTAAAAAATTTGTTTCCCAACCCGCCTGGAGACTTGGTTTTAGGTTCGGAAAAGCTTTGTCAATCCGAGCCTTAGCCTTTGACCTGCAACTAAAAAACTAAGGCAGATTGAAGAAGAATGTTCCAACTTCGACAATATGGTTGATGAATTTTTTTTCCGAATCAATCTATAAAATTAAAACCCATTACAGAACATGATGTCTAGTTTTTATATATATAATTTTTATTAAGATTGGATTATATTTTCTATTTTTTAATTAATTTCAAAGCAAACTAGTCATTAAACTTGAAATATCAGACTTTTTTTGTTTTTTAATAACTTTTTTTTGGTTAAATTTTTTAGAAAAAAAATTATATGACATCAATCTTTAGACAATTCTTTACACAATGAAAAAAAAAATTCAAAAAAAGTTTAGTTTAGGTCAAATTATGATGTCCGTACACGTTGATTTTTAAAAACAACAATTAAGGCCAATAAAAATTAAATAACAAAAAAAATATTCAACAAAAAATTACAAAAAAAATTCCTCATCAATCTTCATGTTGTTAGCTCTCTTTCCCCAAAAGGAATTAGTAAAATACTTTTATTTGATTCAAAAAGTGTTGTCTGTACACGTGCATGGTATGGTAAAAAAACAGGGACTTTTAAAAAGTGGTTTTTATAGATCTTTCTCAAAATTTAGTTTCTACAATTTGGGTATTTGAATAATTTACATATTTATAAACTAGATTCAAATCTCTAAATTTCATATTACTGACTTTTTTAAAAATTCATTGTGTAAGTGCCTCAAATTTTCAGTTGAAGTGTGACAAATTCTGAAAAAACAACAAAAACACTTCCACTTTTTGAGCTTTTTGTGGACCCAACTTCTTGCATTAGCCCAGTGTTGTAATGTGTTGTACACATTCACACCATTCTAGGACCTTTATTTTATTAAAATGTACCTTAATTGATCCTTTTCAAGAGTGTTGTAAAGTGGTGTAACACACTTTCACACTTTTCTAAGATTTATTTAATTAATTAAGCTTGGTGGGCCACTTTTAATAAAATATACTTAACTTGTACCTTATTCAGGTGCTATAAAGTGTTGTAACACACTTTCAAATCTATCTAGTCTCCCCTTAATTAGCAAGAACTTCTTTGACCAACCAAAAAGTTTTAAAAAATTATTCCCTTTGTCTTTGAGTGGACAACAACTTAGCATATTACATGGTTGCTCACCAAGTAGTATTGAAAGACATATGATAAGAAGAGAATGTATCACATTATCAACCTGCTATGCATATTTATAGGATATTATTGATATGTGTTGATGAATGGTAGCTTAGGTCAGATATAAACTATGATTGCTATAAGCATCATTATTTTTTTAATATGATCAATTGCTCTTCATATTTAATATTTCTTAAATAAGTAAAATCGAATTTTAAATAAATGATGTTCGAAGATCATATTGAATTTATCATATTGTGAATTGATGTTTAAAGGATACTTAATATCTTGTTTAAGTATGCGATCAAATCCTTGTGGTTGTTCCATATAAATTTCCTCTTCCAAATCACCATGGAGAAAGGCAGTTTTAACATCATGTACTGAGTTTTAAAAAATTCAGTTTTAAGAACCAATAATATCTTGCATAATCAGCAAGATATTATGCATATGGCACTGGTCTAAGTTTTTCCTATTTGTAGCACTAAAAAATTATAGAAGAGGCCCTACAACAAGAGGAAGAAAGAGGAATTGTACCTCTACAGCCTGAACCGGTAAGACATCCTGAATCTATGCAAATAGTTCTATATGGGGAGCAGTCCTCCACAAAAATCCTAGTAGGAATCCATAACCCTCCTAATTTTTTAGTGCATGCAACGATTTTGAATTTGTGGGAAGAAATACAGAGAAGAGAGGAGGAATGGAAAGAGGAAAAGAAAAGATTGAAAAAGGAAATCCAAAAGAGGGATGAGATCATTGAAGAAAAGAATGAAGAGATTGTCTTTTTGAAGGAGAGGGTAAGCGACATTGCAACCTTGGTGCCACAAATCCTAGAATGCAGAACCCCTCCAAGGGTTTATGCTCTACACCTAAAAGAGAAATATCTCTCCTTTAAGATGTCAAGAATTATATCAAGTTTGAATCCTTCTATTGAAACTCCTGTCAAATTTTTCAGTGCTTACATAATTGCTTCCCCTGAGATGAAAAATTTACTGTGTGAATTTTATTTGCACAACTTTGTTGTAACTAAAGATCAAGATTGGAACCCACTGTTGTATGTGGGAAACATCCAATTAAGAGCAATTATGTAAGCACTGAAAAATTTGACAGGAGTTTCAATAGAAGGATTCAAACTTGATATAATTCTTGACATCTTAAAGGAGAGATATTTCTCTTTTAGGTGTAGAGCATAAACCCTTTCGGAGAGGATTCTACCGACCAAGACTTCAATGGCACCAGGCTGTGCCCTCCCTCCTTCAAAGGAACAATCTCATTCTTTCTTCAATAATCATCCTCAATCTTTCTTTCCTGCCTCATCCTCCTCTCTCATTTCTTCCCACAAGTCAAATAGACCATCATAAAATAGGAGGATATCCCTACCTGAATTTTGTCGGAGGAGCCCTATATCTGAAACATTATAGGTCGGATCTTTTCTGATTCCCGGCTAATGTCTTACCGGTTCCTCTGTCTCCTTATTCTTGCATTTTCTATAGGAAATCTTTATCTATTTCCTCATTTTGCTGCAAGAACTACTGGTTTTGGTCTTGCTGTAGGAAGTCCTAACTTTCTTCGTGTTCTTGAGTCTCAACTTCTTCTGCAAAGGCAACAAGATCTTTCAGGCTCATTTTTTTTCCTAATCAAATATATTTTCCTCTTCCACATTTTCCTGCTCCATTGGAGCTTCAACACTTTCACACAATGTCCCATCAAGCTCAGAGTTTTTCTGCGAAGGCATATCAACAACCAATTTTGCTTTCTTAAGAGGGCTCTTATGTTTTCCTTTGGCAATGGATTTTCAGATACCTTTTATGTTGTAATTTTTTGTTAGTACCTTGACTATGGTACTCGGTTGTATTTGATCGCTATCTATAAAGCGACGTTAATGTTATATTTTGATGTATTGGTATTTTAATATGATGTTTATCTTAATAGCATGTTTTGATTAGCATAAATGGATATTCTGATTAATGATGTTTTATGCTCTAAATTATATTAGTATGTTAGATTTGTCAGTTAGTACTACTGTATTGGTGAAGAGGACGGTATTGCATCACTCGCTTGTGAGTGCCCTACGATCCCGTGATTTCTTCTTCACGGTGTGTATTTTATGTTGTTTATACTATATGTTGTTGTTTACTTGATTTGCAAGTTGATAGGTATAGGACATCAACTCCACCTGGTTTCACAGGTGAGAGCGTGTTCAATACCCAATGGTATTCGATTGGGAGATAGTAGCTAGGTTTCTGTGTCAGGTCATCACCCTAGTACTTGTATGTTGTCAGTTGTTTGCCAAGTTGTGTTGCTTTGGATTTTGTGTCCTCTCTTCATTGTTTAATTGCAAGTTGGAAAAAGGAATTAAATGGGTTTTAATATTTAAGTTGTTGATTTAATTAATTGGTTATTATGTGGAAAATGTTATTTAAAGTTATTAAGTTAATTTAATTTAATTAATAAAATAATTTAGTCTTGGATTAGATTTATTTTATTGAATTAATTAAATTAATTAATTTGAGTTAAGAAAATTCATTTTGGAAATTATTGCATAATTGTTGAAATTGAAAATTGAATTGAAAGTCAATTGTGAAAATTGGAATTCAAAATTGAAAGATTAGAAAATGAAATTCAAATTCAAATTGAGGTAGTTGCCTCTAGTTAATATGTATTTAGATCATTAATAAATTTAATAATTGACATAATTTTTATAATAATGCAAACATTAGAGGGCCATCATTCAAGATATATCTAACAAAAGTATAGCCCCAAAAGATAAAATATAACTAAAAAATAATAATTTTAAAAATAAATTAGGTCCCTCTTGATTGTGTGGAAATTATTCAAGAACACTAAATCCTTATAAATACAAGCTTCTCACCAAAATTCACAAACTCCCATTCAACCTCTTGTGCCATCAAACAGATCTTCTATGTTGGAGATCCTAAGTTTTGCGAGCCTCCGTTCCTCACAAGAACCTATCCTTGAGGAGGTTGTTGTTGTAGAGCTTTGATGTGCTCTTGAAAACGAGTGTCTTGCTCTACTGCAAGAAAAGATTGAAGATGAAACAGTATTGCAACAACAAGGCATTAAAAAGGTAGAAAAAATTGATACAGTAGAGGAATCAGTCCTCCCATTTGATGCCCTTTCTTGTTTTGCTGAAAATGAGGAGGATAGATCAGCTATACCTACATCAGTTGAAGCCTCCGAACAGCTTGGTTTGGGCTTGATGGTTGAAGACAACTCCATGGTTTTGGTGCAGCAGCAACAGACGTGTTTAGCCCCTGTTATGGTAGATAAAACTCCCCTATCTATTGAGGTCTGCAGTTTTGAGGTGGAGGACTTCTTTTGGGACGATTTAGAAGCTTTTTGTTCAAGCTTGGATGCCAATCTTGCACCCCCAAAAGAGCAGCTTTGTGGGCAGCAGTATAAGAATGAAGAAACAGCAGAGGACGTGGCAACCATTACAAGCCACGAGTCTGATTTTGTTGCAGCTAGTTGCCAAGAAAGAATTAAAACCTAGAGGCAATTTGAAGAATTTAGTTCTTCACTTAAAGTGTCTCAAAAATCCGAGTTTTGTGTTGATGAAGTGTGCATCAATGCAAATGATTTTGTAGTTATTGAGCAACCACACATTTGTTTGGAGAGTGATGCTCCCATTGCTCAATTTGTTTGTATGCCCGAGCTTCAAAGTTTCTCTTTTGAGGTGCATGAGGAAGGTCTTTCTTGTGCAAACCAAAAAAAAGATTTGGCATATTTTACATCACCATGTGAGTTGGAAACATTCACTTTTTGTTTCAGCTCATGCATTGATGAGGTCAGCGATGGTGACATTGGCCCATCCTTTTGTGAGGTGAGTTTTTTTCCCTCTACAAAAGGTTTGTTCGTGGATGCTGACTTGTCTTCAGAAAAGTTCACCGCTGCTGCTGTATGTGTACTTGAGACACCAGTGTTAGATGAATCTAACACTTGCATCATATGGTTCCCTTGCAATGGCAAAGTTTACAATGAAGCAATCCTTCACCTTGCAAGCATTTTGTGCATTTCCATGGATGTTGGCAACAATGGTTTTCAATGGTTGCAGCTGGGTGAGGTCTGCAACTTTGGTTTGAGGGAGATCAGCTCCTTCAAAAGGTTCATCTTTGACAAAGGCAAGCTTCCATTTCTTGCTTTCTGTTAGTCTAGTGTAAATATTGTAAATATCTTGCTTTCCATGAAGTGTGTTTGCACACCCTGCATTCTCCTTAAGGAAATGTATGCTCTTAGCTTTCATTCTTTTCTCCAAGTGCAGCTGCACATGTTTTGTTTTGCTTTGAGGAGGCCCGGTTGTTGAAGTTTTACCCTCATGACTCCGTGCCCAATGGACCAATAAAGCCTCTAGATTCCATGATTAGCAGGCAATCATCCCACAGAAGTTGCCATTAATGTTGACATTTCATGCCCCCCTTTGATGTCCCATCACTGATATCCGATCTAAGAGATCCTACATGGGCCATCTTGCATGATTTTTTCCTTGGAGTTTCCTAAATTTTGCTAAGTCCCAGAATTTCGGGTTTTTCGGCCTATCACTTACTTGCTTACTTGCATGCTTTCTCCATCGCTCCCTTCCTTAGCCTTTTTCTTCTAAGTATTTCAGGTGTCGACCTTCAGCCTTCCCTCTTCCCTCTTCCCTTTCCTCTTCCATCCTTAGACCTTCGGCCTTTGTCCTTCGCTCTTACCTCTTACCTCTTTAGGTAAGAGGTAAGGCTTCATCTTGACCTCCAACCTCCGACGGTCTGAGGTCTGATCTCCGAAGCCTCGCCTCTTGCTTTTGGACTTCACGGTTTCCTCCCTTCTCCCTTCTCACTTTCATTCTTTTCTTTGAAAATTTAGCGAAGTATTGAATTTTCGGGTTTCAGCCTTCGGCCTTCCCCTATATCTCTTACCCTTCTTCGATAAGAGCTATCTCATCTCCCTTACCTTCGACTTTCAAAAGTAAGGCTTCTTGAGATTTCTCTATCGCGAGACAATAGTGTGTACACCACTATACCGCAAGCTCCTTCATGCTTCATCGTGGGGTAGCAGGATTCTACTGCTATACCACAAGCTCCTTCATGCTTCATCGCGGGGTGGCAGGATTCTTACTGCTACACCGCAAGCTTTAAACGTTTAGCCCGTAGTACTGTGGGCTTACTCTTAACAATCTCTTCTGGCTTACCGCTCTACCACTTATCTCAATCCTTTTCTTCGCGATAGAGCGGGATTGTTACAACACTACTGCTCTTCATGATCTTCTTCCTCGCGAGGTGGCGGGTTGTTCCCCGCTATACTGCACTGTTCCTTTTTTCTTGCCACGCTATTTCGGTTTATGATGTAATGGAGCTCTTTCATACCGCCCAACCACGCCTTCATTATAATCCTTTCTTCTTCTTCGCGCTCTTCTTCTCCTTCTTCCAAGCATTTGGTAAGCAGTAAGGCCGACTCCCGACCGCCAACCGCTGATCACCAATCACTGATGCCCAACAAAGACTATTTTCGAGGCTTTGAGCCATTTAATTCCAAGGCATGTAAAGGTGATTTTTTCGAGCCCAATGCCCCGACCATCCTGCGTTTTGACGTGTTTTCTGAGCAACGTTTTTGAGGTTTGATTGTGTGGTGTACCGACACTCTACTGATCTATTTCTCACTGAGTTTATAGGTCTAATTTCTGTTTTGGTTTAATTTCTCTTTTTGTGCTTTGAGTTGTTTGCCAATAACACTAAAATGGTACTAAAAACAACATATGCATAAGGGAAACTTTGATAAATCAACTATTAAAACAACTTTGAATACATTGCTCAGTTTAGTGGCCAAATATGTTTCTTACATCACATAATAAGATGCATTCAACATATAACTTACATCAGATTTCAAGCTAACACTATCTTATATTGCATTTTAACTTACAGCCAAACATCACTGTGAATAGTGACTTGCTACAATACCCGCGCCCAAAGAAATGCTGATTATTCTTTAAATACGAACTTCTCCCACCAAAATCCGGAATGGGAAGCTTTCTAGAACAAGGGCGCCCCCTTTGGGTGAAGTTGCAGCCACTCAAGATAGGCGTTTCTTTTCTTCTTTTGCTGATCTAACCCTCAAGAAAAAGCGGTTGGCTGTAGCTTCAAAAAATAGTCCCAAAAACTTCTCAAACGCGAACAGCTCTTGTATAATCGTGATGGGAGACAACGGCAACTCGAAACACTCAAACCAAAGCTCAAAACAACCTGCAAACCAGCAAGTAGATCTCCAAAGAAGCAGCAAAATACAAATCAGCAACTTTAAGGTGGTGTTTCACACCCTCAAGCAGCTCCAAACGAAGAACCAAACCCCACCAGGCTCACCCACTGCAAGAAATAAGGAAACCCTAGCCTCCTTCTTCCTCCGAGCTTCACTCCCAAGTTTTCTTCAAGCCAAAATGATCATCTAATGAAGCAATTCGAATTTCTCTCTTGCCTTTTATAAATTTACAAAGGAAACACTATTCATTAAAGTGAACACTATTCACTTAAGTTATAACATTTTCACTTTAGTAATGAATAGTAACTTAAAAATAGAAAGTGACCCTTTCGTATTGCCAATAATGTTAAAATGGTATTGTGAAGCATATGCAAACAATGAAAAGACTTCTAATAATCTAAGCTACTGAAACAACTTGAGTACATTGCTCATTTCAATGTCTAAATATAGTTTCTTCATTACATAATAAGGAACTTACAACATATGACTTACATCAGATTTTAAGCTAACAATATCTTAGACTGCATTTTAACTTACAGCCAAACTTCACTGTGAATAATGACTTGCTACAGTACCCGCGCCCAAAGAAATACTGATTTCTCTTGATAGATGAGCTTCTCCCACCAAAAACTTCGCATGGCAAGCTTTCTAAGTCAAAGGCGCCCCTTTTTGGAAAGAATGCAGCCACTAAGGAAAGGCGTTTTATTTCCCTTTGCTGTTACAAACCCTCAGGAAAACGCAGCTGGCTGTAGCTTCCAAAAAACAGTCCCAAAATGCTCCACAAGCGAACAGCTCTCATGCAAAGGTGAAAGGAGTCTATGGCAGTCCAAACCCCTTTGAAAAATGGCTCGAATAACTTGCAAACAGCAACACAGGTCTCCAACTGAAGCAACCAAAATCTGACCAGCAACTTTAAGGTGGTGTTTCACACCTCAAGTAGCTCAAATTCGAAGAACAGAGCCCCACCAGGCTCACCCACTGCAAGAAATCCGGAAACCCTAGCTTCCTTCTTCCTCCAAGCTTCACTTCCAAGTTTTCAACAAGCTAAATCATTCATGCATAAAGCAATTTGAATTTCTCTCTTGCCTTTTATAAATTTACAAAGGAAACACTATTCACTTAAGTTATAACATTTTCACTTTAGTAATGAATAGTAACTTAAAAATAGAAAGTGACCCCTTCATATTAAAACACATGGTCCCTAGGCCGAGGATGGTGAAATAAAAGGTGAATATCATTAGATTAAGCACCAGTATCATGCCAAATGCCACAATTCACCCTGCCACCATGCTCCAGAGATCAACACTGAAGTTTGACGACCAAGTGCCCGTCTAAGAAACCCTCTATCCAGAACTATTAGCCTACGAGGGTCAGGAAAATAGGCTAATCCCCCAACTCTGATGCACGTGAAAAAGGGGACATTACAGATTGCACTTTTGAGCACCCAAATCTGATTTTTAGGGCTTCAAGGACGACATTAATTGCATTCCATGCCTTCTGCAAGTGGATTTCATGGGCGCCCATGCCCATTCATTGCTCTTTGTTGACTTCTTAACGAATCTATGCCCTAGGTTGCAATTTTCACCGGATGGCTCCTTTCTTGCACTCCACGGGCTTCATTGCTAACCCTGGTTAGGGTTAGGGTTCAATTTGTGTTTCTCGATTATGCCTAATCTATAAAAGAAAAAAAATGTATTCATTTTTAGGGTTCTTCCTCTGGCTCCTCTAGGGTTTTTCTTTTGCAAACATGTATTTTACACTCTATCATTGTAAAGATTGGCTTTTTGCCTCTATGTTAATGGAATGGATCAAGTTTCCTCTTCTCAGCTCTTTTGTGTTTGACTAAGTTTATTACCTTGCATATCTAAGTGTTTGTTTGTATTTTTCATGCATGTATGCTATGCTAAATTGTTTATAGTTGTTGGTTGTGAAACCCTCTTTCCATCCAGTGCCTTGTCAAACCCTAGCCTTCATGTATGCCTCTAAAAATCGACCAAACAAAGATTTATGAAAGTTCCCTTGCCCCTCTTCAACGATGTACTATGCAATATAGGTCAGGAAGAAGCGATATTTCCGTAATGGTGTATCACCTCCGTCATGTTCTTTTTCTCCCCTTTTCCTTGTGAGTTGTTAGTGATAGGATTTCATGTGTTGGGTTGGACCAGCACATTGCACTAGGATTGAGAAAGGAAGTTGGCCTTCTTCGGAGATTCGACCTCATACGCGCAAAGGTCCCACATCTTGAGGTCGTTTCCATTGTGTCATTGGAATGCTGAGCTTCGTGCTCAGCAAGGTGCAATTTCATGTGACAACATGTGGTTTATATAGTTTTGAAATAGTTATGTATTTTTACATGGTTCAAATAGATAAGACATTTATTATATATGTTTTGATCATATGAATTATATTTTCAATATTGCTTCAAGCATATGATTGGTTAGTTATAACCCTAACTACATTGATTTTTTTTATTATAGGGCAAGATTTAGGGCAATCCCAAAAGGGGACATTAAATAATTGTACTTGCCTAATATTTATTTATTATAAATCCCCTTAGAGAGTTTTGAGGGTAAAATTTTTGCATTTACTGTATTAAATTCCTTTCATTTCCAGCAAGTAATTTTATAATTTTGCAACAGCATTACTCACTTTAAAGCTGTCATTTGATAAATCGAGTAGAACAGTATACAAGGTATTTGTAATTCAAAATTCTTCTTTAATTTGAGAGATTATGGATCATTTTGGTATCAAAGCAATTTTGATCTTTGTGTGATCTGTGGAAGTGAATTTTTGTAGGTCACAAAAAGAAAAGGAGATACTACAAGACAATCCACAATCTCTACCCAAAAGTGGAATAAAGAGGTGAATATTTAGTATCTAAAATATCTGAATAGATGAGTGACAACCCTTGTGAACAACATGGAGATTGTTACAAAAATATCAGAATTGGATGAGGCAACATCAAGAAGATATTATCCAACAACATGAGCGATAACCCAAAATTAATCTTCTATTGGATTAGTAGTGAGAGCACTAGCCAGGAAATTTGATATTGCTGATGCAGGAAAAAATTCAGAGGAGCAAAAAACTTTCTTGGAAGGTGATGAAGAGATCCGGGTAAAATCAACCCCATTTAAAGTTGAAACAAAGGTAGAAATAAAATATTTTTATGGACAAATAAATGCTGAGTTTTTAGATACTTGGATTAAACAAGTGGAAGTTTATAGTGAGGCATAAAAGATATCTTATGCACGTCTCAAAATGAGTGGACATGCTCTTGTTTGATGGGAAAGTTATGTGAATCTTCTGAAAAGAGAAGAAAACAGGTTGTGTCTAAATAGGAAGAATCTAAGGAATTGCTATGAAAGAATTTCTAACCTATTGGACATAAAACTAACTAGAAAATCAAGTGGTTGTATCTCAGACAAGAAAATGAACAAAGTGTGCAGGATTGCACCACAAAATTCAGTCGACAAGCCATGTTAGTGGGTATGGACTTGGATGATGAGGATATACTTATTGCTTATTAGGTATCTCGGAGGTCTTCAATGTAAGATGCCAGACTCAAACCCACACAGAAAATGATAGCAGATGATTACGCTACACTCAAACTCAATTCCAAACCCAGAAACAAGGTATATTTCAGTAATTAATTAGTAACCCAAATGTTCAGATTTATGCTAGTCCAAGATAGATGAAAGTAAAAACACAATAGTGAATTATATCATAGATTGATTCCAACACAGCCTGATCAGTGACCAACACACATATCACTGGAGATACAGAACAGAAAACAGCAACACTGATATCTTATTGAAATAATAAAGCACAGTAATAAAGATGGAGATACAGAATAGTGAACAGCCACGCTGATATCAATCAGCGAGCACTGGACTTCCGTAGTAAACTCACAAATCAATGAATAGATGCAACCTGGGCGGCAAGATAACAGGCCCGATCCCCCGTTGAATGACAAACTGCATCGACCGACTAAACCGATAGAGCCATTACAAATCACTGGAGGGTCTTTTAGCAAAGTTTGCAACACTCCCAGAATGTGGTGATGAAGCCCAATCGAAGTACCTGAGCGCTGACCCTGAAATCCTTACTCAGCCCCACGGAGAGAGCTTCCTCAGTTAGACTCCCGCTAGACAGAGTGATCGATAACAAGCTTGGCTGCCTTCTAGGACTCGTGGGATAGTCTTTCGGTTCACCAAATCGCCACCGCTCTTCAGGGGTGACGCGAGCCGAGAGGCTCCGTCACTACGCTAGGCCGCTCTCTCGCAAACTACCTCTGGCGATAAACTTAGGGACGGGAATGGCTAATTACCTTTGGGTCGCACCTCCCAATCTGAGCTGCCGGTCACTCCTCATAAACCTTGTGGGAAATTCTTCAAAGGTTTCCATCCCCAAAGAAATTCGCTAGATCCAAGTCCAACCGTGATGATGCATATCGAACACTAATACAGTTTAAATATGAAATGCAACGCCTACCTCAAAGGAGGTCAGCCAGGTAAACTTTATAAATTTAAATATTATTATTCAATAATTTAAATTTATATTTAATATTATTATTATTTTATTTAGTAATATTAAAATATTAAATGCAAATAATTAGTGTTTAATTGTTTTTCCCTCCAAAATTCACATCACGTAATTTTGGGGATATGACAATCCTCCCCACTCGAGTGTTGCTTGCCCTCAAGCAACTTCGTTTTTGGATGCTTGGCGATCTCAGCTGCTTCTCCCGATCTCTTGGTTGGATCATCCTTAGGGCTTCCTTTGGAGAGTCCTCGAAGGATGACTTCTTTCCCATTGGATTTGAATTTCAATTCTAAAATTTGGTAATTAGTTGTGTAATCCCCAAGCGAGTGTAGCCATTGTACCCCTAGGACCACATCAGCCTCACCAATACCGACTATGTAGAAATCATCTTGTATTTTGTGTCCTTTAAGCGTCAACTCCATCTGTTGGATCCGGTGGGTACACAAAATAGAATAACCATCCGCAACTGTCACATTGAATCCTTCAAAGCTTTAGGCCTTTAGGCCCATCTTAGCCACTAGCCCCTCATCAATGAAATTATGGGTGGCTCCACTATCTATCAATACTGTCACCCTTTGTTGTTGTAGGTCTCCTCTAATACGAAGAGAATGAAGCCTTGGAGCTCCTGAAAGTGCTGCAAGAGTGCCCCGGAATATCCTTCCTCCCATGTCACCCCAAGCTCATCCTCCTTAGTAGTGCCCTCAAGTTCACCTTCTTCTTCATCGGGGGCTACCTCAATGTAGTAGACATGTCCTTTTCCCATACACCTGTGACCCTTTGTCCAACGTTCCTTACAAGTGTAGCATAACCCTTTCCTTCAGAGTTCGTTCTTAGACACATCCATCTTGTTTGACCTCGATGGTAAGGTTGTTGGAGTAATTTCGTGAGGAAGCTTCTTGGTCACGATGGGAAGCACCTTGTTCGAGTGTGGTCCCCCCTTAGTTGAAGAATCTTCTAGGAAGGCTCTCTCAATGGCGACTTGTAGTGAGCTCAGATCCAAAGCCCTCACCAACCCTCTTAAGGGGTTCGGATAAGCCTTCGATGAAGAGGACTATAAGCCTTCTTTCCGACACATCTGGGACCATAACTGCCAATCTCTCAAACTCAACAACATAGTTCTCCACTTTACCACTTCAGCTGTGCTAGTTCCTGGAAGTGGATTTCTGGATCCTTCCTGTCAAATCTCTCTGTCATCCTTTGACTGAATTCTTCCAATGTTTTGATGGAGTTGTGGCCTTGTGTCACCATGCCATGATACCACCATTCATGGGCCAAACATTCAAGATGTAAGGTCACAAACTTGATGGCCTCTTCTTCGAACGTGGGATTCAAGGAGAAATATGTGTCTAGTTTTTGCAACCATGCTCTTGCTGATGAACCCCCAGAACCATCAAAAATTGGGATAGTGATTTTGCCCAAACGATATTGGATATCCCTCCTTTCTTCATACCTTCTCCTCCTATGCCCTCTTTTGGTCTTCATATCATGAAATTCGAAGAATGTTACATCTCTACGAAAGGCTGGACTTTGAGCATGATACTCATTATACAGTTTGGCCATGTCCTCTTCTCCTTCAGGTGGTGTCTCTACTTCATTTTTTGCCCCTTGATCCAAGAATTTAGCTTTGAAAAACTTGGTGGAGGCTACTGGTTTTATTGCACTCGAGTTGCTGCTCTTTAGACTGTTATGTGCTACTTTACCAACCCCCACTTGCTAGCGCAACCCCTTCAATAGTTGGACCATTTCCACCATGGTCTCCTTCATACTGGATTGAAACTCCCTAGATTCCTTGACTAACTGTTGTCCATCATCTTCCTTGTCCCCCATTGCCTTCTTCCTCTCTCTAAGATGATATCTTAGATCTCTATCACTCATGTACAAATGCACAGGCTGGCAGGTCGACAGGCTCTGATACCATTGTAAGATGCCAGACTCAGACCCACACAGAAAATGATAGCAAATGATTACGCTACACTAAGTTCGATTCCAAACCCAAAAACAAGGTATATTTCAATAAATAATTAGTAACGCAAATGTTCAGATTTATGCCAATCCAAGATAGATGCCAGTACAACACAATAGTGAATTATATCGTAGATTGATTCCTACACAGCCTGATCAGTGCCCAACACACATATCACTGGAGATACAAAACAGAAAACAGCAACACTAATATCTTATTGAAATAATAAAGCGTAGTGATAAAGATGGAGATACAGAAAAGTGAACAGTCATGCTGATATCAATCACAGAGCACTCGACTTCCGTAGTAAACTCGCAACTCAATGAATAGATGCAACCTGGGTGGCAAGATAACGGGCTCGATCCCCCGTTGAATGACAAACTGCATCAACCGACTACATTGATAGAGCCATTACAAATCACTGGAGGGTCTTTTAGCAAAGCTCGCAACACTCCCGGAATGTGGTGATGAAGCCCGATCGAAGTACCTGAGCGTTGACCTTGAAATTGTTACTCAGCCCCACAGAGAGAGCTTCCTTGGTTAGACTCCCGCTACACAGAGTGATCAATAACAAGCTTGGCTGCCTTGTAGGACTTGTGGGATAGTCTTTCGATTCACCAAATCACCACCACAATTCGGGGGTGACGTGAGCCAGGAGGCTTCGTCACTATGCTGGGCCGCTCTCTCGCAAACTACCTTCGGTGATACACTTAGGGATGGAATGGCTAATTACCTCTGGGTCATACCTCTCGATCTGAGTTGTTGGTCACTCATAAACCTTGTGGGAAATTCTTCAAAGGTTTTCGTCCCCAAAGAAATTCGCTAGATCCAAGTCCAACCGTGATGATGCATATCGAACACTAATCCAGTTTAAATATGAAATGCAACGCCTACCTCAAAGGAGGTCGGCCAGGTAAACTTTATAAATTTAAATATTATTTATTTAATAATTTAAATTTATATTTAATATTCTTATTATTAATTTATTTAGTAATATTAAAACATTAAATGCAAATAATTAGTGTTTAAAAACACTATTTTGTTTTTCCCTCCAAAATTCACATCACGTAATTTTGGGGATATGACATTCAAATCTACATTAGCTTGATAGCAAAACATGATTACTCATTTCACGCCACTAAGTCAAGTTCTTCACTTGGCTATCTTTTTATGTAAATATATGATAGGTCAACCACTCAATCATCGGAAAAGACTAGTTGCCACCAACCCACAAGACTTGGACGATACTTGTTTCCAAACATATTATGTGGAAAGAAAAGAACATCTTCCACCCTCCATAGAGGAGGAAGTGGGCAAATCACTTCCTCGAGATGCAAAGCATCTCTAACAAGGGAGTTGGAGGTGTGATCCATAAGGGTCATGAAAACTGTAAAAATGTAAATATGTATGAACAACAAGATGAATTCATGAAAAGATAAACAACAGGCAGTTTTGAGTTTACAAGGTGGATTCCAACTAAGCAGACAAGCCCAAACCTACAAGGATGAACTCACACATTTGGTTTTGACTATTAAGAAATTTAATGTAATATTAATGGTCATCTTAGCGTTTATTAGTCGTTAGTAAATTTTTTAGTAACTTTTGTTTGCTTTAGTTTGTTTAGCATCTTTCTGCTTTTTAGCTTTAGTTTTTTTTTAGTTAGTGAGGTTTTTCCTTGAGGAAGAATTTTTTGAGAAAATCGAAGATTTTTTTTTTGAGCAAAGTTTCAAGGGTTTCTAGATTATTTTCGTGGGTTTGTTCGTGTTGTCATCTCAAGGTGAAATCACGGCCATCCTTTTCTGAGGTTAAAAATCGCAGCTCTTTGTAAGGTTTGCGGCTTCTTTGTGGGGTGTAAATCACATTCTTTTTTCTGCAATTGCGTTTTTGTTGGTCATTTTTTTCTGGCTCCCAGTGCGGGGTTGTTTGGCGTATGTTTTTTGGTTGTCTAAGGCTCGACGGGTTGCACTATCAAGACATTATTTTTGCAGGCTGTGTCTGGTGTGTTTAGTGTGTTTTGAGCATTTCTTTCTAGGCTCTTCTTCAAACATGACCCTCTTCTTCAACGGCTTCTCTACCTCCTTACTCTTCGCTTTTTTCTGAGCTGCGGGTCTAAGCCAAAAGTGAAAGATTTGTGAAGTTTCTTTTTTCTGATTTCAATGCATTTTTGAACAGATTTTCTTAAAAATTCATGGGCATTATCTGGGCTACCTAGGGTTTTCTATGAAAGTTTTTTTAGAAGTTTGTGCTCTGCTGAGACTTGTGAAGTTTTCTGAGGTTTCAAATATGTTTTTTGTGCCGAGTGTGATTTTCGGAAGTTTCATGGCAGCTTGAGGGTTATTATTTTGAGCCAATTTTGACAAATTTTCTGGGAAAAATAAAAATTTGCAAAGAGTTTTCGAAATTGTTTTCTTAAAAAAAATTACAAGAGTTTTAAAAAAGAAATTCTATTAAATTCTACTAACTTTCAAAAGTTTTTTGGAGGATTTTTTCTTTCAAAGTTTTTGAGGGTTTTTCTAAAAAAAATCTTACAGTTTTTGAGCCTCTTTTTAAGACGACTTTCGAAAAATCGGGGGTTGTGCCAACTGATTGTCTGGTGTTTTGCCAACTGATCACAGAGTTACCTCATTTTTCGTGCTTTGGAAAACGGCAGGGATGGCAACTTTGTCCAATATTATGTTGGAAAGTTCGCAGAGGTTCAATGGAAAGAATTACAACATGTGGAAGCAAAAGATGCTTACCATCTTTGAGTACCGGTGTCTGGATGCGCTTGTCCTAGGTACAGAAACTCGCCCCACTTTTGTTGGGAAAGATCAGGACAAGTATGATGGAGGTAATAGGGAGGCAGTCATGCTTCTTAAATTATCTATCACAGATGAGATGTTATCAAAAATACCATCTGGTAAATTTGTTGCGGAGATCTAGAAGCATTTGAAAGATCTTCATGAGACCTCAAACAAGGGAAGGGCTTTCTTTTTGAAGAATATGCTTTTCTCTATTATGATGGATGACCAAATGTCTTTGCAAGAGCACTTGATGAAAATCAAAAATATTTGCGATCAACTGGAGACCATTGGTCATAAGATGGAAGAGGAGGATATGGTGGTGATCACTTTGAAGAGTTTGCCACATTCCTACGAGCACTTCGTCGAAACGCTCAACATTACATCCACCAATGTTGACTTGAAGTTTGATGAACTATGCAACAAGCTATTGCAGTAGGATAGGTGGAGGAAGCAGTTTGGGAGCAGTAGTGAGTCTCCTAGTGTTGAACAAGCTTTTATTGCCAAGGACGTTGGCAAAAACAAGTCCACTCAGCAGAAAGGACGAGGCAATTCAGAGGAGAGCTCCAAGAAGTCTATTACTTGCCATTACTGAGGGAAGATTGGTCATATACAGAGGTATTGCACAAAGCGGTTGGCTGATGAGAAGTCCAACCAAGAAGCGTCTCAGCAAGTGCTCACATGGTGGAGCAGACTAGGCAGAAGGAGTCTGCATACTATGCATTTTGATGGAAAATCTGAATATGGGTAGACTTAGTTTTTGTTTGTACGATGACCATTAAGGGAGGGTATTAAAATATATAATGTAATATTAATGGTCATCTTAGCGTTTATTAGTCGTTAGTAAGTTTTTCAGTAACTTTTGTTTGCTTTAGTTTGTTTAGCATCTTTCCGCTTTTTAGCTTTAGTTTTTTTTAGTTAACGATTGTTTCTTTTAGAAACATCGTCTTGTATTTTTCTTTATAAGGAGATCTTCTCTCCATTTGTAATCACGAAATCATGAATATCAATAATATTTTCATTGACCACTGTGTAAAATTGGAATTTGAATTAAAAAAGGCAACTTTTTTGCTTCTTGTTTTCACGATTCCTTCTAGGCTCTGAAAGGGATGCTCCAACATGATTATAATAAGAAGTGGAAAGTGCGTTTTTAAGCATGGGAGGAAAAAATAAAATGTTGTATTGATAAAAAATATAGGAGAATTCAGCTTTTTCCTGATTGTAACTGGAAGCTTGACAATAGTGTATGCAATTAGGGGAGCATAGGACAGATTGCATCCACAACAATTAATTTTACTTGCCAATCTTTTTATATCACTATGATCAAAATGCAGATGCCACTAAAAAACGGATTTTTCCCCTTGGGGTATTTTGACGGTAAGAAATCATTAGTTAATTACACCGAAGGCGTTCCCTATTTAAGCTTCACGAGCTCATTTTGCCCATTGATGGTGTATAGCAGGAGATGAGGTCTGCAAGTCAATTAGAGTGATCGTGACTATCCATTCATTTTGGTCAAGAACTTTGTCGCCATTGAGATCAAGAGCTTCATTCATCACTATGAGTTGATCTTCAATCATTGCCTCCACTCTCAAAAGAGCGGCATTTTCTACAAACTCTACAAAGTTATCGTACCTTTCTCAACGCCGCCCAACTAACAAAAGCCATTGCACAGCTACGCCATAAACTCCTCCCCCAATTTCTCCGTCATTACCAGTAAATAATCTTCAAACCTTGACTCAATCTCTTCCACACTCTGACATTTTTGCTATTATTCAAATTCCCTAAAGATCTTCTTTCCCTTGCCAAGAAATCTACTTTTCTAGTGCTTTTGCTTTAAAGATTTATGCAAAAGCATTGCAGGCATTAAATTCCTCCATAGTGAAGAGATGACATCGGTCAACGTATAATCAAAAGACGCTGTGTTGGAAGCTCATCTTGTCAACGCCTCCATGAAAAGAATGTACTGAAAAGGAATCTCCCCATGTTCAATTTCTTTACCTCTTTCATCTCACGACGAGAATCGATTTATTGGGATTGCATTCAAATCCTAAGTCTGGCCTGCCTAGATAAATAAATGACCATAAAAACCACAAAATAGAACACATATTGTGACAGTGTTTCAATCATGACCATACAATGCCAGTGCCATCCATTGTCGATTTCAGTCTCAGTCTTTACAACATTATGTAGGGAAGGTCTATTGAAGGAAGCGCAAAACATTCTTCTTACATCACATAACCCCACTGCAAATTCTTCCACTTATATTCAACTATTGCTGACCTGCATTTCCAAGAAAACCCTTTTGTCGCTGGTCTTGTCCTCTATAATTGTTCAAGACTGCTTTGTTGTTGGCTTTGGTGCCTTTGCCCTTGTCTATCTCCTAAATGGCTCTGCCTTCGCTGCTACTGTTTAATAATCGTTCAAGAGTGCCCACCCATAGCCTGAATCCACACTTGAAATTGTTTGCTTTGCATCTTTATATGCATCCACACCTGCCTCCACCCCTACTATTGTTTAATACATGTTCAAGGTTGTTGTTTGTGTTGTCAGGTAAGCAAATCCACTCCCATATAAACGAGTGAAATTTAGAGCTTGCCACATGGTAACCTCTACAAAATACACTTATAGGCATGTATGACAAGTGCGGAAGTTTAGTTGATGCCCACCAAGTGTTCGACCAAATGAATGAAAGAGACGGATTCTTATGGAATATGATCATTGCAGCTTACCAAAGACATACACATCCTCAAGAAGCATTGACACTGTTTCATCAAATGCAACCAACAGGTGTTTGGCCTGATCAGTTCACTGTTCACCTATCCTAGGGTACTCAAAGTTTCTGTCGAAATAAGAGCCTTGGAACAGGGTATGGACATCCATCAAAGCATATAAAAAAGCGGAATTTTGTCAGATGATGTAGTTGCAAATGCCTAGTAGATATGTATGCAAAATGCGAAAAGATACACAAGGCATGTGAAGTGTTTGACAAAATAGCTCAAAAAATGTGGTTTCAATGATACTGGATATGTACAAAATGGGTGAATGCTATATATGATAACTGGGTGAGTAGTTTTGTAAATTGTAAATTGCAGCTAGCTTTCTACTTAAGTCTAATAGACTAATATGCTAGTGGCGTATGATATTTACAAGAGATAGACATAGTTGTTCATTTTATTCATATGCTTTGGGATAAATTTTGCATTTTTCCTTCTTGTTGAAGGAGTCTACCTCGACAGTCACTCATGTTTGATTTTGGTAAAAAATCAAAAGTTGGTTCTATTAATGTTGTGTTTATAATTCGAAATGAGATGATGTTGGAATATAACGGAGCTTTGAATAATGATGGCTTTTAATCCCTTCAATGTCTACTTTCTACCAATACCATGTTCCTGTTTAATTTGTTCTTTTCTTTGCAAGATTTTGATTAAGCTTGTTGGAAAAAACTTGGTGGATAAAAAACATCGCTATTGATGCTCATACTCATAACATCTGAAAATCCACAATGATGATATGCATACATTTGTTGCACCGATATTTTTGTAAGGGCTGTCTAAACTTTTCTTTAACTAAAGAGATACATGAATGAGCAGAAACTTTGAGTGCAAATGCAGTTTGAATATCCAATATTACCTTCAATTTTGAAAAAAATTAAAGTTATAAGTAGATAATGAGAAAGCTTGAACACTAGGAATTTAAGAAAGGAAATGCCAAATCTAATCCAATAGAGTGAAAACATACATTATAGAGCACAGATTACTTAAACTACAGTCAAATTTGGACTGACAAGCTCCTTTACAAGTGCACGATCATCCAAACAGAAGTTTGGTCAACTAATATCCAACCAACAATTCTTGAATATTGATGTATCTGGGAAGTAATTGGATTTTCAATTAAGAGAACTGTGATTGGTGAATTTTTTTGCATAACTAAGCTGCACAAATCACTGTATCCTTTTATCCTTGAAGATAATTAGGTATGCAATATAATGAACTGTGGTTGGTCGCTAATGTTATCTATATTCATTTGAGAATCAGATTGCTTAAATAAGATATATTACACTGTCGTCCTTCACCTTTTATCAGATGTTCTTATCTATAATTTCTCTAAAGGAACTCTGTCTACATTGGCATGCTCACACCCCTTGGATTACATGGGAAGGTATTTTCTCAGAACTGACAGCTCTAATAATGCCACGAAAAATTGTAGTGACATAATACTTAGGAATTAGGATTACTTTTTGCACTACAGGTAACTTCTTGTATGATTTTTATCTTAGTCCAAAAATTGATGGTTTTGCTTATACACAAATCCAAATAATTGTCGAATACCTTACTGATCCCAAAATCATCCCCTTCCCAGCAATGAATTGAATGTTACTGTTTGAAATATTTGACCTTTGAATTACCAATTCCTTGGCCTTTTGCTTATTGCCTCGCTTTATTTAGAGATAAACTTTCAATTAGTTTACTGTTGACTTTATTTTTGGATATCTCATGATGATTGTGCAATCCAGTTAGCTATTTTTTCTTTTGATTTTCTCCTCTCTATGTTCACTTATTAGCTTAAAACATGCTTGGACCAAGAAAGCAGCTAGAGTTTAATTTCAGAAAAAGGTTTAAACACTTGTAAGCTAACATCTTTCATAGTGTCGTCTATTTGTTCTAAAAAATTCGTTTGCCTTCCCTTGTCTAGCTCATGTGTGATCAATTTTAGAATCAGCTTGACGAAAATCATTTCTTTCCTATTTTAAAACCTGCTACTCCATCCTTGATATTTGCTGTTTGGAGTAAGTCCTAAGTAAATTTCATGTTCCATTTGCCTTCTCTGCAGGGCCTAATACCTCTTCACTAAGAATTTAATCAAGCCTACTTATTTTTTCATTCTTATCTGTAGGGCCTAACACCTCCGCACTGAGAATTGAATGAAGATCATGAATTTTTCATTCTTCTGTGCAGCCAGTGTACTTTGTTGAAATGCAAGCTCCCCAAATCTACCTCATCAACTTTTCTTAGTATCGAGCTGCCTTGGTACAAATTCTTTTCAAAACATGTAGCTGAAAGTAGCAAGCAATATTTGGAGGACAAGTTGACTGAAAGATTGAAATAATTTGAGGAATTGAGTATCTTGCTGAAGCAAGCTGAGGAATTTTTCACAACCTCTTTCCCAACACCAGTTTTGCAGATATATATGTGGATCTCCTCTTTTACAATGGAAGACTCATTTTAATCCTCTAGTTGCATTTTTTTTTCCATTGTACTATCACAGTAAAAGATAGATGCCTAGGGCACTTCCATAGGACCATATCTGAAGATAAAGTAGGAACGACCATATTTTTGTAATGTTTTTTAAAATTTTACTAAGAAGATTTATCCAGGTGTCAGAGAGGAGGAACTTGAGATTTCACAGAACATCAGAGAAGCTTTTAGGTTATTTATCTATTAGGTAGCAGCCATTTCTTGATGTAATTCTTTTTCCAATTTCTCCTAAAAATTATAAAACAAATTTTTTATTTCCATTCCCTTCCAACATGTGGAAGCCAAAAAATACTTTCTGAGTGGCACAAGATCATATTTATACAAACTGGCTTTAAAAAATTTCTGCACAGCAGCAGCTAAGAAAAATTAGAAGCACCCCTACTACGAGACCACTACCCACAGCCAAAATTGGACATACCTGAGTGGAGGGATCCTTCCATGGGGACCACCACCTAAGCCAAATTTGGTCATGCCCAAGTGGAGCTTCCCTATTTGGGTGGCTCAAAAAAGGTAAATAGACACCAAAAGAAACAATAATAAATAAATAAATAAGCTTTCACCACTATACAAATAATGCAGAATTTTTTTATTTTTTCTAAATTTCTACTTTACCCAAAATAGATGTAATGCTAAAGAGAAACATGGACACAATTTTTTTGGGGTATTAATCTATGTTCTGTGACATGTATTTTGGCTTAGCGAATGAGCTGAATGATGCCTAAACACGATTGAGGGACTGGAAGCTAAGATGAATGCAGAAATGTAAAATGAGAATCTCTCCCTCTCTCCATTGAATTCCTAAATTGAAATCTTCCTGATTCAGAGGTTTTTTTCAATTGTGTTTAGATCATTTGAAGCTATCACTTTTCCATTGGCCTACCAATTAACCTCATGTACTACACAAATGTATGAAAAAAAAAAACCAAAAAATTCCCTAATTGATCTTCCACACCTCTTCGGCGTACCCATTGCACACCAGGTGCGATTGCTAGTTGTAATTTTTATAATAAAAATGCAGATTCCATTAAGGGGGTTTTGAGGGCAAAAATTTCAGAGTTTATTGTATTGAATTCCTTTCATTTCCAGCATGTTATTTTCCAATTTTGCAACTTAATACTGTCATTTAATAAATCAAGTAGAATAGTAAATAATAAATTTGTGATTTGAAATTTACTTTAAGTTGAGAGTTTGCGGACCACCCTTACATCCATATTTAACTCTTAAACATACTCACCAAAGAGATTTTTTTCGCTAGCAATAAATCAACCAACCTGAAGGCCCTTGCAGTAGCTGTCCACCCCTGCAAAAACGGAACATCTCTGCACAAGGCTCCATTTCTCTGTGCAGCAACCTGAGATTCCAGCAAACATATACACGATGTATATACAGTTCTGAATTTGAAGGGTTTTACATTTCGCTTGGAAACCGCAAAAAAAACCATAATAAACTTAAGCGAATGACAAGGATGTTTGAAGACCTGGGAAAAACCAGATGCAAATTGTTTGGTCTGCGATCTCCTGAAAATGCGTGCTAACGCCATTCTCCACACTCCTTCGACAAACAATCGAAAAAGATGACGTTCATTTAGCGACACACAAGCGGAGCCGAATACTTTGAAGCGGGAATATTAATATTGATTTTCGTCACCGTAAAAGCAAAGGAAACAATTGCATTTGCCATTGCTAGTTTTTTAATGTTAGTAATGTTTCTTGATATAATAGTTAATTAGTAATGATATCTCTGTGTAATGGGTACGCTCAAGATCTCTAATTTGAAAAGAGCAAAGGAAATAGAATTTTGAGGGAAAAAATATTTTATGCTGGTTTTTTCTATCGATAATAACAATTAGTTGGGGATCTCTAAAAATAGAATCATAGATATTACAATAACTTTTTTTGTTGATTTATGTGAAGTATGATATAACAACTTAGAATATTAACAATCAGATAATACTTATTTTTTTCAAGGAAAAAATATAATTTTGTGTAAGTTTATTTCATTTGATTATATAACACTTACTATTATTATATCAATCACATGCAAACTAAAATTTGCAACACATGACATCCATAGATAAATTATATAAAAAAGAAAGAAACAACATGACATTTTATTTAACACTTACTATTATATAAATTTGCAACACATGACATCTTCAAATCCAAATTACAATTGAAATGTTCAGTCACGCAATAGTTTATATAAGTTGAAAAAAAATGGGTATTTTCACGGAAGAGGAATATTACTTCATAGTTCATACAATATGAATGGCATACAAGGTAGATTAAATCCCATAGAACAAATTTAAATAACATGCAAGTCCATCGTTAGCATGTAGGTATGTGAGTTTGGGATTACCCAACATGACAAAAAATAGGAATATTGTGTAGCATTTCAACATGGTGCTAGAGTTTGAAGTTCAACACCAACCAAACAAGTTGAACCCAGCCAGGCAATTACCATGAACATAAATAAATCGTAATGAAGAGAGAGCACAACCATAATAAACATGGGGTAGTATAGAAGATCTCAGTATAGAAGTTTGATGCTAGCATAAGGAGGCACTTAAACAGTATGGATTTTGGATGAGATTAAGCTTTTGTATGAATGAAATAAAAAACTCCATAAGATACCCCATGATCAGTATAATGATAAGTCCAAGAAAGATTAGTTCTGATTCATAAAACCATAAGATATCAATATTTACAATTCACTATAATAAATATTGTTAATAATTTTAATAGTAAATATAAGATATATATTATATAATTATTAAAAATTCACTGAAACCAGAGCAAGTGAAGCACCTGAAGATTCTACACAATTTGTGTCTTGTTGTCAACGAAGCCCTAACAAAGGAGGTATTTTGTAAAAATAACACGAACCAAATCCAATCTGCCTACAGATAACAACACAGTTCTCTTAGAATTAAAAAAAGCCACAAAAAACTCAATACTGTGCATCTCTTACAATACAGATAGAAGAAAAATAGAATATCACAAAATCCAATCGCACTTACAGAATCAAGAGTAAGAGAATGATGAGGTTCCAACCTACAATCCTTTCATATGCATTTCTTTTATGCATTGCATGGTCTCAAATAGCAACAGACTCAAATTCATGGATGGATCCAATTTGTTAAATGAATGAAGATGTGTTTCATAAACAACAAGGAAAATTTTGTGGCTATTATATGCAGATTTTACTGTAAGTTACTTCTTCAAAGAGCCCTGAATATCAAGTAGAGCCACACTCAGTGGTGCAATGACAACATAAGTCCACTACTATGAAACTTATGCCAATTATGTTGGTGGTATTTCTATTGTCAGATGCATGAAGAAAGAGAAGCGGAGCCAGTAAGGACCTGAAGTGAATTTTTTAAGGTTCTCTTTGTTGATTTCTATCTCATTAGGGATTATGATAGATTAGTCTATTGAGTAGTAGCAGTTGCCAAAGAGGAGAGGGGACTGCACAAATATCCTATGAATTTAACAAATTATCTAATCAATTAAGAGTTTCAGACAATGAGCATTATCAAATTCCTAAGTGTCACAAGGGACTTGAATCTTAAATCCAGACAAGATTGGAATTTTTAACCATTTGGTATTAACACTCTTGAAGCCACATGTAGGTAATTGATGGTTTCACATCATAGCTTTTGTCAAAGAAGACAAATTAAACCATGGGAAGCAGCACAGAGAAAACCAAGCTAGATTGTCTCAAGAAGCAACTTTCACAAAATTAATAGCCTAAAGAATTTTTAGCCACTTTGGTACCACAAAGCCATCAATAATCTCATAAAAAACCATAAGCCAAATTGGATAAATGGTGTGATTTTTACTAGTCCTCCAAATACTCAAATGAGAAGCATTGGGTGTGATAAACTCTCCTTAGCTCCTTAGTCTAACTGTCAGAGCCTTTAGAAAAAGATCCTAAAGTAGAAAATAAGCATTATTTTGATTCACAAATGTGGTTTTAAGGACAATTTCTCTAGTTTGTCCAATTTACGAACTTTAAAGTTTAAATTCATGGGAATTTTGGACTTAAATTCCACAAAAGGGTTTAATTCACTTTAAAGTTTGAAAAATCATACAGTGACTACTTGTTGGCAGTTGGATGGTTGGATTAACTACACAATAGAGAAAGACTGAGAAACCTATTTAGGGAAAACTCCACTATGGAAATGGTTGCCTCTTGGGCTTGGCATTGAGCTTCAATACAATTTCAAAGTGAATATGACTCCCAGTGGAGGATGGAAGGGGAAATACTTTTTGGAATCAACCATTGACTTCCCTACAATGGACTATGGCTCTTCCCTTGATTAACATTCCATCCAATGTTCCTTGTCAGCTCTCATATGCCTTGCCTTAATGGCTAGGTATTGGAACTAAAAAAATACCTCTTGCTTTTCCTTTTTAGTAGCTGAACAATCACTCTCTTGGAGTTAAGTGAGGTTGTTTTGTTTTTTTCATTTTTTTTAATCTTTTCTTGTGTTTTTATTTTTTGTGTTTTATTGATCTTCGATAACTAAACTATCCAGAATATATTATGATCACTATGCCTATCAATTTCACATTTAGGGGTTATATTTGTAGTGTGACCACATAGAACACTGAAATCTATATCAGACTTGTTATTTAGAAATTATCTGGAAATACAATGTATGGCCTGAAACAAAAGATCAAACAATTGTGAGACTATGAGAATAGAAAAGAAGATTCACTTACAAATCTAACCAACTATTTGGCAGAGGAGAAATAGTAATGATGGGCTGGGGAAAGAAAAAATTTGTTGATACTAATAATGATTTGAAGCTTCCTACTGGGAAATATGAACTAGTGAATAATCATTTAAATTCTTCTTGCGGGAAGAAGACCATGAACACAAATGTGCTTGCCTGTGCAATTTTGGCATCCATGAATTCTATCATGCTTGGATATGGTATGTATGTATGGACCTTTTTTTGTCAAAGTTTAGACACATTATTGATTTATTGTTTCAGATCTGTGAAACCCTTTTTAAGTGAGATAATTGTTCTTTGCACTGTAATGCCAATTGCATTAGCACAAATGAAATAGATGAATACCAAGTGTGAAAATTTCAATAGTTTTTATTTTTTATATTGAAATTGCACTGTATTGAGATGGGTGAGTATAGATTGAAAAGTGGGCTTATCACAGTTACACATTCAAATTAGAGCAACAAAGATTGAGGGCCCTGCTTGAAACTGGCCACAACACCCAATTTAAACATTATTAGTTTTATTTGATAAAATAAAGAAAATGCAGACAAAATGCTTGTTGAACATCCTTTTTCGAAGCAGTGTTTTGATATCAATATCTGCACAGGGGGTAGTGAGTAAAAATGAAATTAATCTTGGAACATTTTACTTATAGATGTTGATCTCCTTTTGTCTAGCTTAGTCACTTAGAAATTTTAGATGCTTCAAGGTACATGGACTGAAGATTTTTGAAATAAGGTTTTGGGTATAGATTAAAGGTATGACTCATCAGGAGATGTGGGAAGGGTTAGAGTGTATTTCTTGAATCATTTTTTTAATGTCTATCAAAGTTGTAGTGTGTGTGAAAATACTGCAGGTGTAGGAACTGCCTTTCAGGATTGGATTCATGCTTAGAACAGGAAAATGAGCTGGCAGTTGGTGCAGGATTTATAGAGGAAGAGTCCTTCAAAATTCCTTCTAGATTAAGTATTTCAAGTAAGAACAAAAACAACTAAATTAAACTCTTAGAATATAATCAGAAGATAAATAAATCAAGTGGAAGACATAATTTGTAAACCTTAGTAAGTGACCATGTAGATTCAAGAAGCGAGAGCCATGGTTGCTGACCAATTACCAATTATTTTACCAAAATCCAGTTCGTAATTGAGCCAAAAATGAAATTAACCTATTGCTTAGTATATGAAGCTTCTAAACCCAATTTAAGTTAATGACAGGCAGTATCTTTGACTAATTTTCAAGCACGACATTTCATCCTATCTCAATACTTGGTTTAAATTTCATTCCACAAACATTTTGTTATCTTGAATCCAACATAGTTGCTAGCATATGGTATACCTCCATTATCATAATATGATATCCTTCATGAGCATGGTATAATATTCTTCATGAGTGGCTAACTATTCCCAAGCTTAAAATGACACAGAAAATGGAGTCAATTTTCTCAATTGATGTGTAGTTGCAGGCTAATTATGAATATGGTATTAAAACTGATTATAATTTCTCAGAATTAATTAGATAGGTGGTTTGAGTTGCAATTTGTCTCTTCATTGGTGTTTTCCAACCTAGTAGTAAGTTCTTGGCTAGTTCTTTATTTTGAGAATATTGTTTTGCAAAAATGTTTTTTAATCTTATCACCAATCTTAAGAAACTGGAAATTATATAAGAGATTTTCCAGGTTTTGTGAAGTTTGAAAAACAACTGTGCTTACTGCAAAATTTCCCTAGAAACAAGAGGAGGGGAAGGAGCAGGAGGAAGAAATCCAGCAGTAGCAAGAGAAGTTTGAGGAAGGACTATTCTGATGAATTAGAGGATGATCAATCCCTTGAATCTAGTGAGGAGGAGAGGAGGCACAGGAA
The DNA here is from genome assembly GCA_007115665.2 of Sequoiadendron giganteum. Classification (NCBI taxonomy): domain Eukaryota; kingdom Viridiplantae; phylum Streptophyta; class Pinopsida; order Cupressales; family Cupressaceae; genus Sequoiadendron; species Sequoiadendron giganteum. Next base: position 453,785,818 of record CM021105.1, read on the forward strand.
GGAGAAGAGGAAGAAGAATAAGAAAAGTAGGTCTCACTATTCAACTGATAGTGGTAGTGATTCTGAAGTAGCAGTGAGGATGAAGAATAAGAAAAGGAGGTCTCACTATTCAACTGATAGTGGTAGTGATTTTGAAGCAGCAGTGAGGACGAAGAGCAAGAAGAGGAATGGCAAAGATGAAGGTCTACAAAATAGAGCAGAAGATTTACATAATTTATGGTTTTGTTTGGCTTGGTATATACATTGAAGGATAGTGCCTTCATTCAAGCAAAGAGAAGCATGGTTGGCAGCATAGTAGGGGTAAATCATTATTGTGAAGGATGACATTTGCATTAATTTGAAAAATCTTGGTAATGTTAAACTTGCAAATTACATGCATTGATTGTTAAACTGTATTGTAGTCTATTTTACAAATAGCTGGAAACTCTTTGCATGGCATAGAAATAAAGATACATGTATATTGCAGAAAACATAGAAATTGGTTCTAATATTTGTAGATTTTTTTATCATTGACATTTTTTTACATTAAATAGGTGGTTTTGTATAAATTTTTGGCTTTTATTTAGTAAAATTTTATCACTAGGTAAGTCTTGACTCTTGAGAAAACAACAAATAATTGATCAATAGCCAAGAAAAGACCCAAAAGTTTGCCCTGTTTGTCTTCATATAGGGTAGATTAATCAAACATCAAATTGAAAGACTTTCTTTATGTTCATTCATGGTTTGGTGACAATATGTGTTGAAGTTACTTTTAGTGATGTCTCTTTTTAGTGAGTAGGTGTGAAAGATGATGTAGATAAAAAAGAAAATGATTCTGGAAAAACTTGTATGAGTGTTATATGTCATCAAGATGAAGATAATGCTTGGGTTACAGATTACAACTTCTAATATGGGTGAGTGTTGAACGGTTGAGCCTATTTAGCACAAATAATCAGGATGAAAATAGTGTTTTTGAAAATTAGAGCTCTTCATAGAGGCAAGGACCTATTGAGTTTTTTAGAAACAATAGAGCAACCAAAGCCTGAATTGACTTGTGAAGCAACACCCCTTTGACAACAGTACTCTTAGATACCAAATTTTTCATTTTTTCCTCGACAATAGTATGAATTGTGCACCCATCAAGATGCTTCAACAGAACATAAAAGCCAAAATATACCCATTACACAATACTAGGTACGAATGTACCCAAAGCCTCGTCTGTCAGAAAAAATCCATCCATTGACCCATTATATGATCACACACCTAATTCTCCTTTTTATTTGCTGATCATTCCAAGCACTGCCTAAATAATCACAATTCCTTTATTCCTCTCCAACACATAAAGAAAATTAACAATAAGAAAGTAGGAAACAATAATATAGTATACAAGCCAGTAGATATCAAAAAAGAAACACAATTTTCCTTGATATCAATTGACTCCCTACTCAACCCCTGAAAACACTAACTAATTTCAAATCCCTCAATGGTCGTCTGCTCATTCCTCCATCCTTTAAATTATCTTAATCTCCAAGACCCGATTTAGTAAAGGCCCCTCAAGTCTTCATTGTTTTGAGTAGACCATTTTATGTTACAGAAGATTATAGAGGACTATGAATAGTTACACACAATAAAGTTTAAATTAAAAATCTAATACAAAATTTTAGTTTAAATTAAAAATCAAGTTCATCAGGCAAGCTCGCCCCCAAGGCATTGAAGTATTATCATTACTCTATTCTTTTCTTTTTTTTTTCCTTTTCGGCTCCAATAATAGTTACAATAGTTGTATTGTGAGACTGTTGTTTTATACTTTCTTTGTGTTGTCAAGAAATTGATTCTATATCAATGGATATCAATGGAAATTGTCACTTTCACATACAGTTGTACAGTTTTTTTGTTGCAAAATTTTAAAAATACATTGATTGGCTATTGATTGCACGGATTCTGGCTGCAGGAAAAATATAAGGCAATGCACAGATACAATTCATAAATAACATGCATTTTTCCATTGGTGAGTGATTTGAGAATTTCCAAAATTGACAAATTAGACGCCTCTTCTAATACTATGCAAATGGTGGAGTTATGAGTGGAGCAATTATATTTCATTGTGGAGTAGGGGCCGAAGCAAATTCCTCGCCCGAATTTCTTAAAAACGGAACTGCCTATGATGAGGCGGGGGATAAGTTTTTATTGTCTGTGAAAAACCCCACTTCTTCACATTAAAAAATAAATAGGGGATTGAGGAAGCTCTGAAACAAAAGCATATTCAAGGCACATATTTTAGTTTGGACCCATTTGACCTTTCACAGATCAACCCCTTCGAAGGTGGGAATAATAGGGCAACAAAACAAACTGAAAACCCTAAACTCATGCCATATTTTCATCACTTATTTTCTACATGCTCTTTCAAGGTAACAAGATAACCTAACTTTGGATCTTCTAGTCATAAGGCATTCAAAAATACAGGAAAAAACATTTTCTCAATGACTTTACAATTGAACAAATACATTGAACAGATGAAAATAGGAAAAAATCAAATAGAAACTATTGAAAATGATTTACCTCAAGATTCTTTATGCGGCTACTTCAATTCATTCACAATGACAGTAAACAGAAGCGCGAGAGCTTTTTAAAACCATAATGGCAGTGAAACTGCAGTTTAAGTGTTGATTTTTTGCATGGAAATTGATAAGAGATGGGAAAGCCATGCAATTTCAGTGAGGGGAAGTGGAAGTGATGTCAGTCAGGATTCTCTAAATTTCAGTCAAGCTGAGAGAACTTCCAATTGAAGTTTATGGAGGATTGAAAATGAGTTGTTTTATTTTAGATTTACCTCACTTCAATTAAAATCTCATCTCATTTACCTCAGTTAAAATCTCATCTCATCTACAATCAATAGTTGCCGAGGAACGAACTATCAACCATGCCCTCCAGTGCGTTTATATCCATTGAAGGACAAAATTAACTTTGAAAGTTCATATAGGGACACGCCTTTGGCGTAATTACTAGCAACTGCATCTTGGTGTGCAATGGGTACACAAAAGAGGTATGAAAGATCAAGTAGAGAAATTTTTGGTGTATTTTTTGCAGACATATGTGTGATATATGAGGTCAATTGGTAGGTCTTTTAACAAATGATGTTGTTTATGTAACAAAGGTCTTAATGGAGAAGTGATAGCTTCAAATCAATTAGCATTCACTTACAGGGATTAAAAAATGACTTGAAGTGTGGAAGGTCAATTAGGATAAATCTTGGTGTATTTTTTGCATACATTTATGCAGTACACGAGGTCAATTGGTAGGCCATTTAGCAAATGATGTTGTTTGTGCAACAAAGGTCTCAATGGAGATGTGACAACTTCAAATCAACTATGTATCCACTTATAGGGATCCAAACATGATTGAAATAAAAATTTTGAATTAGGAAGATAATCAGGCTCCATTACCAATAGGCTCATGTTATGTTTGAAATAAGGAGAGAGAGAGAGGGAGAGGGAGAGATAGGGATATAAAGAGGGAGAGATAGAGGGGGGAGAGTGAGAGAGAGGGGTAAGGAGATAGAGATAGAGAGGAAGATAGAGATAGAGATGGAGATGGAGAAGGAGATGGACATGGACATGGAGAGAAGGAGAGGGAGAGATAAAGAGAGATGAGAGAGAGAGAGATGGAAGGTATAAATATATAGAGAGGGATAGAGAGGGAGATAGATGGATGGATAAAGAGATAGAGACATGTCTACAGATAAAGGGGAGAGAGGAAAATAGAGGTAGAGATGAAGATAGGGTGAGAGAGGAAGAGTGAGACAAATAGATAAAGAGATATAGGTAGAGGGAGAGATAAACATAAAGAGAGAGGGAGAGAGAGAGGATGAGATAGAAAAATATAGAGGAAGAGGTAGAGGGAGATATAGAGAGATATAGATCTGGTGGGATAGAGTGATAGAGAGATAGATATATAAGGAGATATAGAGGAGGAGAGGGAGAGAAAGACAAAGAGATAGACAAATAGAGAGAATTATAGATAGGTAAATAGAGAGGGAGAGAGAAATAGAGGGAGATAGAGAAAGGGAGAAAGAAGTAGGGGGAGATAGATATATATGAGAAGAGAAAGAGAGAGATAGAGAAATATGGGAAGAGAAAGGGGGAGAGAGGTGGAGATAGAGAGATAGATAGGGGGATAGGGTGAGAGCCAAGGAGGGAGAGATAGAGAGAGGGGGAGATTGAGAGAGGGGGAAAGGGAAAGGGAGAGAGATAGGTAGAGGAGGGGAGATAGATAAGAGGGGGAGAGAGGAAGAGAGAAGATGGGGAAAGATAGGTAGAAGAGGGAGAGAAAGAAGAGGGGGGATAAAGGGAGAGAGAGAGAAGGAGATGGGGGAGAGAGGGAGAGATAGCTCAATAAATATAGAGGGAGAGGGAGATACATAGAAAGGGAGTGATATAGAGAGATAGAGGGGGATAGTGAAAGAGATAGAGAGATAGTGAAAGAGGTAGATAAAGATATGGATAGAAAGAGATAGAGAGGAGTGAGAAGGAGATAAAGAGAGAAATAGAGATAGAGATATAGATTAGAAGAGATAGGGTGAATGAGAGAGAGGGGGGTAGGGAGAGATAGCTCTATAGATATAGAGGGGGAGAGGGAGTGACATAGATAGTGGGAGATATAGAGAGATAGAGAGTGTTATGGATAGATATATCAATCACCCTCCCTATATATATCTATTCATTTTTATCTCTCTACCTCTCTCTATCTCTTTGTCTTTGTCTCTATCTATATGTTTCTCATTATCTCCCTCTCTCTCTATATATATTTTCTTCCCTCTATTTATATTTATCTCCTTATCTCTTTATATGTGACTATCTCTATCTATGTATCTCTCCTCTCCTCTCTTTCTCTTTTCCTTCATCTATTTTTCTCTATCTCCCTCAGTATCAAGTCTCTTTCTATGTCTCTCTTTATTTCTCTATATCTCTACCTCTCTCTATATCTCTTTGTCTCCCTCTTTATCTCTATCTCTATCTTTGTTTCTCTCTCTTCTTTTTTTTTCTCCCTATCCCTCTTTTTATCCCTTTATTTCTATCTTTGTCTCTTTCTCCTCCTTTGTCTCATTTTGTTCCATCTCTCTTGATCTCCTATTTTCTCTCTCTCCACCTATCTATATCTTATCTCTATCTCCCTCTCCCTTTTCCCTTTCTCTCTTTATATGTTTGTCTACTTAAGTGTGCAATGGGTACATTGAAGAGGTCTTAAAGGTGAATTATCATATCCTTGATCAAATGGCATGCTACCTTGTGCATAACTCCCCAAGGACACATGCCATCCTTGGAAAGATTTTCCACCATGTGAACTCTCAGGAAAATTTAATTATAATCTTCATGATTTTATTTTATTTTATTTTCTATAAAAGACTATTTATTTCCCACAACTCCATTTTGACATTTAACACCAAAGGTTAATATATTTAACCTTGTGTAGTTTTAACTTCTTTACCCTCAATGTCTCTCTCATTCGCTTGATCGTAAGCATGCTTACCTTAACATGATGCAATCTATTTTTCACGGGCTTTACTTTCTATTTCCATGCAGACTTATTCATCCCTCTCATCCCTCTTGCCAAGTCACCACCTGTCACTAATACCATTCCAATTGCCTCTAGTATCTCCTTTAAAATGACTAATCTGAAAAATATCAACAATCACTAATTCATGAAAATTTTGTGGCTTCATATGATTCTAAAACCCCTAATTACATGCTTAGCACACCACCTTTGCTTTTATTTTTGGCCTCACTTCTTTGTACACTAGGAATATTTCTTTGCTCCTCCCGCTGCAAAATAGCCTGCCTAGCCTTTTTTAGTTGGAATAAGCAAATCAAATAATAATACGAAGAACTATTCCCACAAAAGAAATAGTGTCTATCACTAACATTGCTAGCCTCGACATTAATGAGTTAGTATTTTTTGGTAACCACGAACTTTCCATAAAATGCAAATTTCATTTCAAGGCCATGTAAAAAGATCAAACTCAATAGAAAAGGACCGCTATAAAATGAACGTGTGTGATCGATTTAATCATCTCCCACGATCTATCCAAAATAATGGGTCGTTGATTTTAACATTTAGCTTGGGCATGTTCATATTGGATACCCTTCGGCGTAAATTAGTGAGACTTGATAATTAATTATTTTATTATATCAAATGATTTTATATTTTTAAATATTATATTTAATTTCTAATTATTAATTTGATGTAAAAATGATCATCAAATTTAAGGGTTTTTAGTGAATACACTCATATTATTATAAATTTTTTAATGTTTTTTTTTGGTAGATAAATAGTTGCTTGTGGGGCAACACCCAGAAAAATGAGCATAAATAAGAAATAACGCTTCAGACCCATGCGTGGGGAGAACCAAAAGGAGACAAAGAAGTAAGAGAGCAATAACCCCTCATAGACTCCAAGAACTGACACACAACCAAATAGAAAAATCCACTGAAACCCAAGAAAAAAAGAAGATTGAAAATCCCACAACCTCCAATCAAAGCATCAGCCAAACCAACACCTAATTAGGTCTTATCAAGAGGATTTCTTATTCTTCCCCTTCCTCATACTCTGAGTGAGGAGGGCATCCATATTCCACTGCATTCCATCATCCACAACTTCTCTACCTTCGATGCAGAGCTTCTCAGCCTCAGATTTGCTTCCCTTTTTCTTTTTAGAGATGTTGGGTTTGGATATGGCACTCGTAGTTTGGGTGAGGCCGCAATCTTTAGCAAGAAAAAAAAATCATCAGGATCAATGAAATCAAAGTAGTCTTCATCCAAATCATCCATAAAGGGATAAGATCCATCAGAATCTGAGCCAGAGTCGACACCCTCAGGAGGAGAGGGGGGTCCCCACAAGGATCCCCAAACAATTGAGAGGCCAGAGCCATGCAAGGGTCAACGATGGGCAAAGAAGAGCATTGTACCAAAACTGCAGGGACCCCAGTCAGTTCCACTTGGGGAGGCATGGGATTTTCATGGGTAGCCAAAAACATCCCATGATTGCGCCAAATGAATTTAGCATTGGGGGTGCCTGGCTTTTTGACCCATTTTTTGAGACTAAAATTCTGAGTAGTTACAGCCTTGGGAGAAGAACATCCAACAATTTTATGTCCCAACCTATTGAAACAGAAGCATTTGAAGGGTAGACCTTCGTAGATGAGGAATTGGGTCCAGGTGCCATGGGTTGAATGGATCAAAACTGAGTGATGCACACGTTTAGAAATATCAAGGATGGCACAGACCCTGGTAAACTTGTTGTGAGGGGCTCCCAGCTCCAGTTTCATAAAGGTGCCAAACTATTCAACCATGTCTTTGATTAACTCCTGCATCTACATAATCGATGGAAGATTATACAACTTGATCCAAAGGGGAACCGTTGTGATCTTGGTAGAGGTAGGATCAAGAAAAGGGGACCAATCTTGGAAAAAGAGCTCGGACTAGCCAAAACACCATGGGCCCTTCTGCTTGACAAAGGAGCACTCCTCCATAGAGATGAAGCAGAGCAGAAAAAATATGAAATTGAGAGATTAGATCTCTGGCAAGGAGATGCTATTCCAAGAGACTTTCATCCACTCAACAAATTGATCCACTAGGGGATGCTTGCTCAAACAACGAACAATAAGGGATATGATCCCAATGTCATTCGCCAAAGCATCCAGGCAGGCATCCAAAATATGGAAATCGACAGGGGAGTTTGACATACAAACACTCAAATCCCCCAAGGAGTAGACTTCCACGGGATTAGGCATAGGAGCGACATCATCCTGCAACACAGGCAATGACAAGGGAGGATCCAGAATCACCTGTGACTTGCAAAATTTAGAGCACTCATGAAAGGGGTTTTTCCTGTTGCGACAACCATGAATAATGAGAGGGGTCGTAGGGGATGGAGTAGAGGTCGGCGAAGAGGCAGGTGGAAGCACAATTGAAGCCTGAATTTGAGCCTAATGGGCCTTAACCTTGCTTGCATTACCCTTCTGAGAGTTCTTTACACCACACCCCAACAGTGACGCCCGTTCGCCACAACACCACCACCGTCAGGGATTTCACACATTGCGAATTCTATAATATTTTTAATGTTAGTATAGTAATGTCTCTTGATATTGAACTGCCAAAAACATATATGGATCTAACAAGGGAAAGAGGATCCCTTTACTAGGCTCTTAGGGTTTTTCACCCTAAGAGCACTTGAGTTAGGAATAGCACTCTTTCCGCTGTGTTGATATGTGTTAATGGCGTTGGTTCATTCAAAAGGGGGAGAGGGATTTGATGATGGTTATGAATGTGTGTGATGTGTGGCTAGAACTGAAAGTAAAATGAAACTAATCTGAATGTATGCAAATTCAAATAAAGTAAAACTAAGCTAATGCAAACTAACTAACTATATGCCCTAAATGTGTGTTTTCTGGAAAATGACAGAGAGGGAGAGAAGGTGTGCACCTGGAGAAATGTTGTTGCAGTTGAATGCTCCCGAAAGCTTCTGGAAAATGCTTGAAAATGACAGGAGGACACTTACGCCAAGTGGGGCGACCTAGTCCTCCAACTGGAAAACTTTCCTGAAACAGGTTTCGAGGAAATGGGTATCCAAAAACATAGAAACCCTTTTTCGGGCCTAGCATAAGGACAAGGTCACCAATAGGGGCGACCTAGTCCTCTTGTGGCTTTCTGAGGAATCAGGCTTTGGTTTTGTGGGTCTCGGTTGATGTTCCCCTTCTCTACAACAATCTGTGACAGGAACCCCCAAAAGTGACCTACAACTTGTCTTTTGTCCTTCCTAGGGTTTGAGACTTGGAGTTGACTTGAGGAGAATGTTGGTACTTCTTGCAACACTTTATCTTTCACGTAACCTGCATCAAAAGATCTAAAAACACATGCAAAGACCAAAAATTGTTAGGGTTAGGATATAGGGGTTTGCCTAAGTCAAACCCCTTTGTAGGTGATTAAACCCAAATGAGATGAACACAAAGGAAAGCAAGAATGAATGATAACACAATAGAAATGCTTACCAAACCTTTGTTGATGGTTTGCAATATGCATGATCAAATCCAATGGAGTTAGTCTAAAAACCCTAATGCTTGTAGGCTTGCTTGTGAAGTCTTAGTTGCTTGAGCACTTGATGATTGAGAGCAAGAGAGTTAAAATGAACCAAGAGAGTAAAACTGAGCTAGGAGAGAGGGAAAATGGAGGTATAAACCCCTATTTGTACATGTGAAACCCTAATTTTCTCAAAATGCAACCTAATAGGCCGACCTTAGGGTTCAGGAGGCAAGATTCCCATTGAATCTTATTTAAAATTTGAATTTTATGCTTAAAGGGACTAGGTCACCCAAAGTGGCAACCTAGTCCTCTTAGGCAAATTTTGATGATTGTCAAGAATTAACTTATGTTTAATAAAGTTTATCAGATTTTCCTCCCAAAACACACTTAGGTCGAGACTAATGATGCATTAAAAGGACCAATTAGCATATAAAAGGGGTTGATTAAGGGGTGATAAGCCTAGATAAGTGTGAAAATGCAACACAACACTTTACAACACTTTGTATTAAGGCTTAGGAAGGTGCAAGAATGTATTATTTAGGTGAATTATGTTGAAAGGGTCTTAGAAAAGTGAGGAAATGTGTTACAACACTTCACAACACCTTAGTAAAACACCATTAGATTAGTGTTGAATTGTAAGCTTACAAGGTTGAATCAAGGTAATCAAGGCCAAAACCTAGTGGAAAAGGGTAAAATGAGTGAAAAAGTGCCAAGGTATACACTTTTTGGTGACACATTTAGCCCCCACTTTAGTGAGAGTATGAATGTACTTAAGACTCACACTTAAGTAGTTGAATTAGGCGTGTTGAGTGAGATCTAATCTGCTCATGCTAGTAAGGTGAGATGACTATGATCAAGAGGGATGATCAAGCCCCCAGGATCAAGATCTCATGGCAAACTAAACATAAGTGCGAAAGATCACACAGGGAGTGATGTGAAAGGGGTGGAGAAAAGTCAGATCAAGCTTCGACTATTTGTCTAGCTAGTTGTGGATTAGATCTAGGTTGTTTGTTTGAAAGGAAGGATGTACTCACTTTGGGCCAATGAGATTTTTGGTTATTCATCGAGTGAGAATGTTGAAAGATGGTGAGAGACACACACACATGATTGGTATGTGCTCACACACACAAAGGGTGGCTATGGGGAAAGTCATGCCACTAGTTGGGCTTCCCGCCCAACCATACCAAAGTTGTACTCCTTGACAACTTTGATAAGGCGCCACAAGGACATGGGTGTGGTTCATGAGACAAGCAAAGCCTTGGATGCTTAGAACCCATGAAAAAGTGCAAGTTGGCACTACAGTCATGCAAGTTGTGTTATGAAAGGTGGCCATGTATGCACAAAATGCAAAAAGGGCAACATGTGGAATGCAAAAGACGAAAAGTGCAAAAAAAATGAAAAATGAAAGTGTTCGAAGGAGTCTTGTTTAGTTCATATGAGGTCTTTACCTTAGTGGAACATTGTGTGTAATGTCTCCAAAAAGAGAACCGATCAAAGTATAGAAGATTCACAACTTAGGGCATGCAGTGCATCGCATCAGGCCACTAAGAGGAATGTAATATGCTGAGATAAGTCACACTTATGAAAGACATTATACCCAATGTTGTCCACAAAGTGAGAAAACACATCAAGTGAAGTGACAAGGTTGCACTAGGAAGCATGGGTAAAGAAAAATAAATGCAAATGCAAAAAATAAAAGTAAAAGAGAATAGTGCCAATGTATGCCCTCACTTTAAAGGGATTGCTACACACCGCTTTGTGAGAAATTGATTTAAAGTAGAGAAAGGAAAAATTCAAAGGGAACATGAGAGCTTGTCAAGCAATGAGTATCCATGAAAGGCTACGTCATGCGAAAAGAAAGAAGAAGCAAGCAAAAGAGAAGGGGGAAAAAATATGCCCCCAAAATGGAATATACGAAACACACAAGGGATCTATGTATTTGAGGTCAGTATGTTCATTGCTGCAATGTTTATTTTTAGAGAGCGTGAAAATATCATCATCTCCCCAAACACATAGAATGGGAAGGACACAAAGAGAGCGAAAACAAATGAAAAGAAAGAGTCATTTTGGGTCAACATGGAGGAGATATTGGATGTCTCGATGTTGTGCATCGTCCCCAAAAGGAAAATAAAAAGGCAAAAGAAAAAGAGCCCTATTTTTTTGAGTCAACATGAAGGATACATTGCAGTCTCAATTCCTTACATCATCCTCAAATGAAAGGCAAAAAGGTCACAAAAAGAAAAAAGGGGAGTATTTGGGTCAACATGAAGGAGACATTGCAGTCTCAATGCCTTGCATCATCCCCAATGAAAGGAAAACAAAGGACAAAAAAAGAAAAAGAGGTTCATGTGGGTCAAGATGAAGGAGACATTGCGGTCTCAATGCCTTGCGTCATCCCCAAATGAAGGTCAAAGCAAAGGGAAAAGAAAAAAGAAGAAGGAAAAATAAGGTTTCCTTTTGGGTCAACATGAAGGAGACCTGGTGGTCTCAATGCCTTGTGTCATCCCCATAAGGAAGATAAAAACAAAAGGCAAAAGGTAAAAGGAAAAGCAAAGGCACGACATATAGAAGAAGTGAGATATAGATAGAAGATTGTCACAAAACATCAAACAAGATAGGGAATACATGACATACAAAAATAAACACAATACTAGTAAGGCAAGTGTAAGTCAACCGTGAGGCAAGGCATCCACCTCCCCATCTCAATGGGGAAAAGTGGGAGGTGGACAACAAAGCTAAGGGACAAAGACAATTGCATTACTAGGACAAGGCTAGCAACCTCTTGCCCCCACTAAGTGCAAGGTTGGAGGGAGCTAAGATAGGTGATGAGAGGGGTAATGTAATAGTGAGAAGGACATGTTTTGCAACTATTACATGAATGGGTACACGAGAATGTACTATGGGTCAATAGGGTAGCACTCAGAACCGATGAATTGATACTTATTCAGTATCTCTCGCAGATGGCAACATTCATCACTTCGATGGTCGAGAACATGATGATAAGCACAATGGGGTGAATTGGAATCTCAAGGATGAATGAACAGCTTATTGTGATGAGGTAGGTTGATGAGGCCTTTGTTTAAGAGGATGTATAATTGTCTCTCACATTCAGGTGGTGGATGGAGAGGAAACTTAAGTTTCTGCAATTTATAGGGCCTCTTACGGTGGCTAGACTCTCCTACCTTGAAAGATGGGATGGGAGAAGGAGGTCCTAAAATGATTGGAGATTTAGTATTGTTGGTAGGAGGAGATGGCGACCTTTCCTAAGGAAGGAGAACATCCAAGTTGGGAGGGTTATCAAAGATTACTATGTCATCATTACAAAGGTTAAGGCACTCTTTAGGGTGCACTCGAGGACGAGGGAGATCATGATAACTGATGCCCGTATGGTGTTCATCAGGTTGCAATTGGTCATAATATTTGTGAATCTCATGTTCATTAGTAATATCACCACCTTGTTTGCTTAAAATGGTGAACCCTTTGCCATAGGTTTGTTACAAATTAATGGGAGGGTGGGTGACTGGGTTATGGTAAACGGGTTGAGGAGGGGCTGGTTGAGAGGGACTAGGCTCACCTTGGGTAGGTAGTCGAGCTCCATTGTGAATCTCTGGATGAAGATAAGCAAATGAGTCAAGAGGTGATATGGTAGGCATCACGGGTTGGTTCATAGAGGGGTAAAAAGACGCATTGGCTTCAAGGTTGTCAAGGCACTCATTAAGGAACCAATACATGCTAGCATCATCATCCCCATTGACTTCTACTACCGTAGGAGGACGTTCATGGGGAGTTGGTGGAGTGGGAGTGGGTTTCAAATCATTAGGATTAGTAGCAAAGGTGCATCTTGACATATCCATTAAGGATTTGAGGGAGGTCCATAACTTCTTTAAAGACATGGCCATGATGAGGGTTAAATAATGACAGTAAAGGGACCCAAAAGCAAATCTGGAAATGAAAGCAAAAAGGCAGTGAGAGAAACCAAAAATGCAGAGGAATTACTGAAAAATGGAAGAAATTGTGATGCAAATTGTGGAAGAGAACTAGGTCGCCCAGTGTGGCAACTTAGTCCCAATAGTGTTGTTTTTGAGAATTTTTTGAATTTTTATCTAATTTTTATGATTTTTTTGATATTTGAGTGCAAAAACAAAAATTGAAAATACAAAAAGTTTTGTGTTTTCTTATTAAAAATGCGATGCAATGTACAAATTTACCATGAATTTTCACTAAATGCACTTTTATCACTAACCCTAGAATGCAAACAACGCAAGATTTCAATGCAATGCACACTATCTCTGAGATGAAATGCAAAAGAATAAGAAAGCTAGCTAATGGTCAATGGTTGGGTTCACCAAAATGAACTGCCAAAAACATATATGGTCTAACAAGGGAAAGAGGATCACTTTACTAGGCTCTTAGTGTTTTTCACCCTAAGAGCACTTGAGTTAGGAATAGTACTCTTTCCTCTTTGTTGATATGTGTTAATGGCGTTGGTTCATTCAAAAGGGGGAGAGGGATTTGATGATGGTTGTGAATGTGTGTGATGTGTGGCTAGAACTGGAAGTAAAATGAAACTGATTTGAATGTATGTAAATGCAAATAAAGTAAAACTAAGCTGATGCAAACTAACTAACTATATGCCCTAAATGTGTGTTTTCTGGAAAATGACAGAGAGGGAGAGAAGGTGTGCACCTGGAGAAATGTTGTTGCAGTTGAATGCTCCTGGAAGCTTCTGGAAAATGCTTGAAAATGACGAGAGGACACTTATGCCAAGTGGGGCGACCTAGTCCTCCAACTGGAAAACTTTCCCAAAACAGGTTTCGAGGAAATGGGTATCCAAAAACACATAAACCCTTTTCTAGGCCTAGCACAGGGACAAGGTCACCAATAGGGGCGAACTAGTCCTCTTGTGGCTTTTTGAGGAATCAGGCTTTGGTTTTGTGGGTCCCGATTGATGTTCCCCTTCTCTGCAGCAATCCGTGACACGAACCCCTGAAAGCGACTTGCAACTTGTCTTTTGTCCTTCCTAAGGTTTGATACTTGGAGTTGACTTGAGGAGAATGTTTGTACTTCTTGCAACACTTTTTATTTCACCTAACCTACATCAAAAGATCTACAAACACATGCAAAGACCAAAAATTTTTGGGGTTAGGATATAGAAGTTTGCCTAAGTCAAACCCCTTTGTAGGTGATTAAACCCAAAAGAGATGAACACAAAGGAAATCAAGAATGAACGATAACACAATAGAAATGCTTACCAAACCTTTGTTGATGGTCTGCAACATGCATGAGCAGCTCCAATGGAGTTAGTCTAAAAACCCTAATGCTTGTAGGCTTGCTTGTGAAGTCTCGATTTCTTGAGCACTTGATGATTGAGAGCAAGAGAGTAAAAATGAACCAAGAGAGTAAAAATGAGCTAGGAGAGAGGCAAAATGGAGGTAGAAACCCTTATTTGTACATGTGAAACCCTAATTTTCTCGAAATGCAACCTAATAGGCTGACCTTAGGGTTCGGGAGGCAAGATTCCCGTTGAATCTTATTTAAAATTTGAATTTTATGCTTAAAGGGACTAGGTCGGCCAAAGTGGCGACCTAGTCCTCCTAGGCAAATTTTGATGATTATCGAGAATTAACTTATGTTTAATAAAGTTTATCAGATTTACCTCCTGAAACACACTTAGGTCGGGACTAATGATGCATTAAAAGGACAAATTAGCATATAAAAAGGGTTGATTGAGGGGTGATAAGCCTAGATAAGTGTGAGAATGCAACACGACACTTTACAACACTTTGTCTTAAGGCTTAGGAAGGTGCAAGAATGTATTATTTAGGTGAATTATGTTGAAAGGGTCTTAGAAAAGTGAGGAAATGTGTTACAACACTTCACAACACCTTAGTAAAACACCGTTAGATTAGTGTTGAATTGCAAGCTTACAAGGCTGAATCAAGGTAATCAAGGCCAAAACCTAGTGGAAAAGGGAAAAATGAGTGAAAAAGTGCCAAGGTATACACTTTTTGGTGACACAAATATAATAGTTGATTATTAGTGAGACTCCATAAAAATTATGACACTTTTCTCATCAATTTTGGACTCATCCACATCAAGTTGTTCTATTAGACAATGAGTAATGCACAAGAAGTGTGTTTCTATAGAAAAAATTGATAACTAAATATTGCAAACATAACATGCACATGTTGGTAATGGTGCCTGATTATTTTCTTGACTCAAAGATTTTATTTCAATTGTGTTTGGATCCTTGTAAGTGAATGCATAATTGATTTTAAGCTGTCACTTCTACATTAAGACATTTGTTCCATAAACAACATCATTTGATAAATGGCCTACTAATTGACCTCGTGTACTACACAAATATATGAAAAAAATAGACCAATTTTTTCTCTAATTGACCTTCCACACCTCTTCGACATACCCATTGCACACCAAGGTGCAATTGCTAGTCAATAATAAAACAAAAATGTAATGGCTTTGGGGTTTTTATCAAGGTGGAGTCCCTTGAAACATGTTTTCCACTTTCTAACATTAAAAATTCCTCAAATTCATTAGCGATGTAAGATCTTTGGTTCAACTGGAACCCATTACAATTTCATTAAAAGTTGAAGTTAAAAGACACATAAAATGATTAAGTGAATTTTCTATAATTTAATTAGAATTTTTAATACGTGTTATTAGTGGTGGGCATTTTAAAAGTATTTAATAATAGTATTTTTTTTTGTAATTGAAAAATTGATGAAAAATAATTTTAACATATATAAACATATACATACATACATACATACATACATACATACATACATACATACATACATACATATATACATACATACATACATACATACATGCATACATACATACATACATGCATACATACATACATACATGCATACATGCAAACATACATACATAAATACATACATACATACATACATACATACATACATATATATGTCATTTTAAAAAGGCTTAATTTTAGGATAGTGAATAGTAGTGGTAAATAGTCACTAGGTCTAGTTTAATCATCTACATATGGACCGATGAGATATCGGTACAAAAAAAATTAAGTACTAAAAGCACTTTGATGTATATATAAAAATAGAATATACAAAAAAAAGCAAACCAAACTTTCATAAACCATACAATATTGCAATAGCTCATTCGACACCACCATACCAACCATAACAAAAAATACCCAAACCCCATCCCATAATAGATCATCCCCCACCACAAACATCAAAATTAAAAAAGAGAGTATATAGTCTATTAGGGGCTGAGGCAAATTATGTAGGCCTCGACCTATCAGTTCATTACATTTTTCACATGAAACATCCTTACTAAAGAAAATACCTTTGTCACATCCTATGGCTCGTCCTTGTAATAACATGTAGAGAATGTAAGAATAGCCTCCACCATAAGGAAGACCTTGATCCATTTTGTTATCTCTTTCAAAACCCTTTGCAAACAAATATGTTTATACGTTGTTGCATGAATATGCTCCAAAATACTATTGAAATATACTTTGGCTTGATGAATTACCTCTTCAATATCATGATAGAGAAAGAAAAAGTTAGCAACATTTGATAGCATGGAAGTGCAACTAAGAATTTGAGCCATATCAAACACATTACTTTTTCCTCACTTGTGGCCTAGATCCAATA
Source organism: Sequoiadendron giganteum (assembly GCA_007115665.2). Lineage (NCBI taxonomy): Eukaryota > Viridiplantae > Streptophyta > Pinopsida > Cupressales > Cupressaceae > Sequoiadendron > Sequoiadendron giganteum. Next base: position 453,802,538 of record CM021105.1, read on the forward strand.
ACAAGTTTACCATGATGCACCTAATATTTACATAGGGGGTGGGTGCAGAAAGATGGGGGGCCAAAAATTGGCCACTTCACTTTTTCATCTTGAAATAGCAAAAAAGTGAGCGCGTAATAATAAAATGTGCTCGCGTTATGGGTTGGTAGTGACCGAGCCTAGGCTCGATCATTACCAAGCCAAAATGCGAGCGCATTTTAACGCGCTCATGTTATGGTTTGAATTTTAAAAAATGTGCAATTTTTTAATGCATTGCCAAAATATGAGCACATTATAACACACTCGTGTTTTGTGAATGGATTGACAAAACACGAGCATGTTATAATGCACTCGCATTTTGGTCTACATTGAAAAAATAATCTTCTCTTTTTATCTCTTTCTTCTTGTTGTCTTTCAGGGAAACTATATACATGAAATAAACATTAAGTATAAGTATGCACATTTACTTTCCTATAATTTAAGTTATATTTCATGTATATAGTTTCAGGATGTTTGAGAGTGGTTTCAGATCTCTAGGAGTTACAATTCTAATTCTAATTTTTGGAAGATCTTATATTTTTCAAATAGCCAAATTTTAGTAATCAGCATGTCAAATTTTAGTAGTTAGGAGGTCAAATTTAAGTGATCAACAAGTTGTATCATCTTTCTCTCTCTATCTCACTCATTATTTAACCTTTATGCTCTAAACCTCTCTCTCACACTCTCTCCTTCCCTGTATACTTCTATCTATCTCACCTCTCTCTCTCTCTCTCTCTCCATCCCTCCCTCCTTCCCTCTCTATTTTTCTATATCTCCCCTTCTCTCTCTTCCTTCCTCCCTCCCACCTTCCCTCTCTACTTCACTCTCTCTCTCTTCCTTCATCCCACCTATCTTCCCTCTCTACTTCTCTCTATCTAACCTATCCCTCTTAACCTATGTCTCACCGTCCCTCCTCTCTCTCTCATTCTTTCTATCTCACTTATCTCTCCCTTTGTCCCCCATCCCGCCCTCTCTCCTTTTCTCTATCTCTCCCTCCCTCCTCGTTCTCTATCTCACTTCTCTCTCCCTCCCTACCTCTTCCTCTCTCTCATCTTCTCCCTCGCTCCTTCCCCGTCTCTATCTATCATTCCCTATATACTTCTCTCTGTCTCTCTCTCCATATCTACCTCTCCATCCCTCTATCCCTCTCTCCATATCCATATCTACCTCTCTCTCTCTCTCTCTCTCTCTCCTTCCCTCTCTACTTATCTCTATATAGCATATCCCTCTTTATCTCACTCTCTCTCCCTCCTTCCTCTCTCTCAATCTCTCCACCTTCCTCCTTACCCCTCTCTCCCTCTCTCATTCTATCTATCTCACTTCCCTCCCTCCTCTCTTTATATCACCTATGTTGGAAAATGTGTCTCAACTTACTGGCTTGAACCTCTGTTATAGACTTGGCAAATGTCCCCTTGGTGTTCATGCCTTTACCTCATTACCGCTGGGAGCTTTCAGAAGTGGCACGGTTGCATGATTTACCGCCTTATCGCAGGTCCCTTCCGGTTGAGGAGTGGTTGTGTGGTGTATACCACAAAATCCTTCATCCTACTTGGTGGTAGCACGGGGAGTCTGGCTATTGGTGGTGTTACTGTCATACCGGTGGTGATGTCTTTCTGTCTGGCAGTTGCACGGTTACCTCCCTATCGCGGGTGCCTTTTGACTGAGGTGCAGTGATGTGGTGCTTACCGCGAGAGATTTGTTTCTATCTAGCGATTGCACGATGGATATTGCCATACCGCGAGTCTCTGCATACAAAGGTGCGGTAGTGTGGGGTAGTTCATTTGATGGTTGTGTGCTAATACTTCCATGTCGCAGGTGTCTCCAAGTTGGGTCATGGTTGTGCGGTGTATACCGCCGCACCATGAGGGCTTTGCACCTGTTGAGTGGTAGCGTGGTATATCACCTTACCTCAAGGTCTGTTGGATGACAAGCAGTGGCGCGATAGAAGGATCCTACGGTGGTGCAGTGTAGTCACCACCACACTGTGAGGGTGTTATGTCTTGGTTGCGCTAGAGCGGTGGGCATTTGTATTTGTATGGTCGGATAAAGGATGTTGACTTGGTTGACCGAATGATTATCCTATGTGGTTGGTCATGGACAAATGGGAAAAGGCAGAATGTGAACTGTTGGCAGTTAGACTGGTGCGATCGTTGGAAGATCAACAGACCGGATGAGAATGTGAAAATGATGGAACTCTCTGTATGTTTGAAGGATGATGTGAGAAGGAGAGGATGGTTATGTTGTTCTGAAGGAGGCAACTATGTTCTCTCTGCCTGGATCGATTGTGAAACCTCTCTCTTTGAATCTTCTTTGTATATTGTGTGAGGGTATTGTAACAGTGTGAAGGTTGTAATTGGCTGAGAGGTTGATTAGAGGTTCATGAGAGATAAGATCTATTATGTATGTTGTATGATAGTATTGTAACAGTGTGAAGATTGTATAGGGGGTTGTGTTGTTCAGTTTGTCTCTAGTTGTATTTGTAACGATCTAGTTGCATGAATAATACAATGGCAACCTGGGCTTTTGGAGTGGAGTTTTTTACTCGAAAGGGTTTTCCCCACGTAAATCTGTGTGTTTTGTTTCATGTTTCTTGGTTAGAATATGTTAATGTTTGTTGTTGAAATTGAATTTACATAAGCTTCTCTCAGAAGGATTAATGTGGGAAATGAACTGTGTCTGATTCCGCTTTGTGACATAGTTGTACGTGTCTTTGAGGAAATTTAATGAAATTAAAAGTTACTGAAGGCACTACAGATCTTAGATGCTTATCTGAGATGACCAATTTTTCCCAACACGTGGTATTAGAGCTGGTTAATGGAGGCCAAGGTTTGTTCATGATACCATCAAGTGGTATTAGAGCCTTCTTTTGGTTGCTGGTTCTGGGTATTTCTCCTATGAAGATTTCTTAGTCTATCAGGATTGAGGAAATTTGGAGGAATTGGCTGATGTATTGATCCTTTGGTGAGTGGAAGTCTTGTGGTATTCAGAGACAACACACAGGTTGAAGGATGGTGAAGATGGAGACAATAGAGTTGGTCATGTTGAATTGTTGTGATCTGTGTCTCCTAGTTGGCAATGGTATAACCTTGATGTATGAGGTGGATTTCTTTGCTTTGTGGTTGTGTAGCCGTAAAGTTTTCATATTGGGTGTCTGTGTGAGAGGCTCCCTGGTAATATGGAGAGGTGTGGGTTGTTTCTCATCCATGGAAGAGAGTGTTGATGCTAGATGGTGTTTCCTAGTGTTGGAAGGCATTGGTTTCTGTTAACCTTAAATGCATAATGGCTATGGAGTTAATCATTAGATGATTTGAAATATTTTGAAATAGCCTATCTCTTTCTTAGATGCATGTGCATGCTATTAGTTTTGGAGTTGGCTTGAAATGGGCCCAGATTTCTTGAATCGCTGTTCCTTTTTTGAGGATGTATTGTACTTGCATGTTTCTATGGTTTTGCAAGTTTTACATGGTCAAGAAAACTTGTTGTTTTGTGGATTTGCTGAAGAGATATTTTATAGACTCTTGCTTCCTCAAGGTGTTGCTGGATGAGATAGTTGCAACTCTACTTGCATGCTTTGTCCATGGTGAGAGAAGGTGTGTTTCTTTCTCTGCATAGAAATGTTTGGTATGTGATTTGTCACTCATCGTTCTATGGTAATTCTTGATGGATTTCTATATTCCGGTGCTTGGTGTGGACATAATCGGCAAATCAGATCTGTACTTGATTTGATGTTTTGAGTCATGGTATCTACATGTTTGATCTCTTGTGAGACCTCGTATTGTGCAAGACATTGATGTGATTGTGATTCTTCATGTTTCATTAATTGGATCTATAGATTGTGCAATGTTGTGGGTTGTCTTTACACATATGTTTGCAGTGGGATAACCTGGAAGCGGACTATCTATATCCAAGCGATTTGATTAAGTGTTTATGCAAACTTGTAAGTTGGCCTTGTCTGTGGTCACTTGTGCATTGGTGTGGTTGCTTTGAGGTAAGAGGATGGATGAAAAGTGAATTATGGAGTCCTGTAGCATGGTGAATCTCCTTACATATGAGATCTTGGTTTCACTTGGGATAGCTAGCAGTACAGTTATATGTTTGTCGACTTGAATTTCCTTTTTCAGTTTTGGAGATTGTTGGTCATGATGCTTGGAAAGCTCGGTATCACTGTTCAGTGGGAGCTTCAACAATGACTGTTAAATTTTTTGTCTTCTTTAGTTTGTAGATGTTACTAGGGGGAACTCTTTGATCCTGTTGTTGCAGAAGGGTTCTTTCGCATTTGTGGGGACACTATTTGAAGATGGTTAGCATTTTGAAACCATGGAGGACTTGTGTGTTCTTTGGGTTGAGGTGTTGATGGTGCTTGATAGGTGATGTTGGTTTAGAGCTTGGTTGTTTTATGTCATGGTATACTCTTGCTTTTGCATTGGAGATTTGGCATTGAGCTTTGCTCTTGATAATTTGGTTTCTTCACTTGAAGCATGGTATTTCCTAAGAGGGAATGAGAAGGTCATGATGTCATGTTAAGTTCCCGATTCTGCATTTGGATCATTGACATTGATCTTGGTACATTCTTTGTGTTTTGGGTGCATTGATCATTTGCTTGATACTTCATGATGTTGTTGTGGTGCATTTAGAGTTTGGCATGAGGTGATTGTTTGCAGGTGCTCATTGATACATGGAGAATAAGGTGAGGCTAGATTTCTCTTGAGATAAGATAAGTGTATTGAATGGTTACTCTTGTTGAATTTTCTAGCAGAAAGTTTGAGGAGCCTACACCTTGATTGACGTGAGTTCAATAAAGACCTATGAGGGGATTGCTCTTGGGTAGGTCATGGTGGCTTGTATATCTTGGAGGAGCATTCTCTTTTCTTATCTCTTGGTCTTCTCGGCAGTGAAGTCTATTTGAGAGGTATTTACCCATTACATCTTTCAGATGTGTTTTATGATTTCTTTCATGATATGGATCTTGAATTGTTGTTTAATGGTTTTGGAGGATTCATAGTGGAAGATGGAAAGCATGGTTTATCTCCTTGAGCTTTTGTGTTATATTATTTATTGATGAGAACATGTAGGAGATGCTTTATGGGCTGATTTCTTGATATGGGAAATGAATGGTTTGATCTTCTTTGAGAGGCTTACATTCATATGTTGTGTTTGATCTTGGAGGTTGAACAGTTGGATGTTGTTAAGTATTTTCCCTTGGGGCTTTGAAGGAGATCATATTTGCCACAGTTGGCTTTTAGAGGTGTATGTAGGAGGATGTTCTACAGGTATATGTTGTGCAAAATTTCTCTCTTTGGTCTTGGTTGTATTCCTGGAAGTTTGATTTCATTTTACATTGGTTTGAGATTTGGTCAGAGCTGTAGTGATCACTAGCTTGTGGTCATGTGTTTTCACTCATGTTTTTGAGTGGCAACTTGGAGGTTCTTTATCTTTTTCTATGTTGGGTGTTGAAGAACTTGGAAGAACTCTGGAAGATTGTTGAGAGAAATGTTTCTTGTAGCATTTTGTTGCAGGTTGTGCATATCATTGTGGAATTTTCCTTGGTACTACATGGTTAAATTTTCTATGTGTTGAAATTGGTAGACTTGTTATGCTATTGATATTTTAGATTTGGCATTACCTATGTAGTGGGAGTAATTGGGTGTGTTTGGTCTTCTTTGACTGGTTGGCACATGGTGCTTGTATCTACGGTTGATGGGTTGACTGTGCTGCTAGCATGAGTTTACTAGTGTGGATACCTTTCAGGTATGGATGATTGTATGTACTAGCACTTGTTGTGGGTGCTATTTTTAGTCATGTGGGTTTATCAGTTGGATAGAAGCAGTATATTTGATTGTTGTTCTACTTGATGTTTTTATCTTGTTTTCTGGAGTGATGGCAGTGTCTTGTTGCTGGTATCACTAAGATCTTTTGCTTGTGTTCATTAGACTAGTGCATATTCACCTTGGCTTGTACCTTTCTTCCATAGGTGGCATGTTGGAGGAGATAGGGATTGTTGCCTGAATGGTGGAAATCTTAGATGTTGTTGCAGAAGTCTTGGTGGAGCATGAGAGCATGTTTGAGATCTATGTGGTTTCTTGGATGACTATCATTGGTTACAATGTTGGACAGTTAGTTGCAGTTGGATACTTGATTTTGTTGCAGATTGTCTGGTAGACTGTTATCTGTGGAAACTTGTTGGTTGGGTGTCCTGAATGTTGTTAAACAGGGTCTGAATTATGTGCCAATTCAATGGGTCTTGGGCCTATGATCTTTATTAAGTCTAAATCTAGAGGAAGCCAGTAAGTCTTCGTCAAGTGGGAGTTTGTTGGAAAATGTGTCTCAACTTGCTGGCTTGAACCTCTATTAGAGACTTGGAAAATGTCCCCTTGGTGTTCATGCCTTTACCTCATTACCACTAGGAGATTTCAGAAGTGGTGTGGTTGCACGGTTTACCACCTTACCGTAGGTCCCTTCTGGTTGAGGAACGATTGTGCGGTGTTACCACTATACCACAAAATCCTTCATCCTGCTTGGCGGTAGCGCAGGGAGTCTGGTTGTTGGCGGTGTTATTGTCATACCGGTGGTGATGTCTTTATGTCTGGCGGTTGCGCGGTTACTTCCCTACCGTGTACCTTTTGACTGAGGTGCGGTGATGCGGTGCTTACTGCCATTTTGTGAGAGCTTTATTTATGTTTGGCGGTTGTGTGATGGATACTACCATACCGTGGGTGTTTGCATACAGAGGTGCGGTAGCGCGGGGCAGTTCGTCTGACGGTTGTGTGCTGATACCACCATACTGCGGGTGTCTCCAAGCTGGGTCGCGGTTGTGCAGTCTATATTGCTGCACCGTGAGGGCTTCACACCTATTGAGCAGTAGCATGGTATGCTGCCTTACCTCAGGGGTCTGTTGGATGATGAGCGGTGGTGCGGTGTAGTCACTACCACAACGTGAGGGTGTTATATCTTGGCTGCGGTAGAGTGGTGGGCGTTTGTATTTGTTTGGATGGATGGAGGACGTTGACTTGGCTGACTGAATGATTGTCTTATGTGGTTGGTCATGGATGAATGGGAAAAGGCAGAATGTGAACCATTGGCAGTTAGATTGGTGCGACAGTTGGAAGATCAATGAAAATGAAAATGATGGAACTCTTTGTATGTTCAAAGAATGATGTGAGAAGGAGATGATGGTTATGCTGTTCCGAAGGAGGCAACTCTGTTCTCTTTGCTGGATCGATTGTGAAACCTCTCTCTTTGAATATGCTCTGTATACTGTGTGAGAGTATTGTAACAATGCAAAGGTTGTAATTGGCTGAGAGGTTGATCAAAGGTCTGTGAGGGATAAGATCTATATTGTATGTTGTATGAAAATATTGTAACAGTGTAAAGATCATATAAGGGGTTGTGTTGTTCAGTTTGTCTCTAGAATGAAACAAGATGTAATCTCTGTGTAAAGGCTTAGTGCCTAAGTTGTATTTGTAACAGTTCAGTTGCATGAAAAAAACAATGGTGATCTGGGCTTTTGGAGTGTGGGGTTTTTTACTCGAAAGGGTTTTCCCCATGTAAATATGTGTGTTTTGTTCCATCTTTCATGTTTCATGTTTCTTGGTTAGAATCTGTTAATGTTTGTTGTTGAAACTGAATTTACATAAGCTTCTCTCAGAAGGATTAATATGGGAAATGAACTGTGTATGATTCTACTTTGTGACATAGTTGTACGTGTCTTTGAGGAAATTTAATGAAATTAAAAGTTACCAAAGGCACTACAGATCTTAGATGCTTATCTGAGATGACCAATTTTTCCCAACAACCTCTCTCTCCCTCCCGCCTCCCCCTTCTCTATCTCTCCTTCCCTATATATAATTCTCTTTATCTTTTTCTCTCTATCTCTACATCTCCCTCCCTCCCTCTCTCTCAATCTCCCAATCTTCCTCCTCTCTCTCCATCTTTCTCTCACTCTCTCCTTTCCTATCTACTCTCTATCTCACCACTCTCTCTCTACTTCTCCCTCTATATCTCTCCTTCCCTATATAATTCTCTCTATCTCTACCTCTCCCTCCCTTCTTCCTTATCTCTCCCCACCTTCCTCCTCTATCTCCCATATTTCTCTCTCTACTTCCCTCTCTACTCTCTCTCACCATTCTCTCTCTCAAGGAGATCATTGAAATTCAGTGCTCTCCTCCAACTAGCAAGGGTGAGGATATCAACAAAGAAGAATTTCAGTCTTAAGAGTAAAAAATACCTAATTAGAAAAACCTCTACCCTGCGTGATAAAAATGCTCGCAGATAATAATCTTCATCATAAGATCCAAAGACCACACTAATAGAATACCCCTGTAGTTAATCATTACAGCTAATAAGATTTTTTGATTTGCAAAGTATAATGAGGGATATTAAAATTTGAAGTTGCTAGAACTTCTTTGCCTTCAACGAATTGGTAGTGAGTATAAAGTTATAAACAAAAAAAATCACCATGTACTTCAACTATGATAGACAATATAAAAAGTCATATCGGCACCAATGGATTCACTAAAAAATAGATGTTTATTATATCACACGGGAAACAACTTAATCCATGAAGTTAACAATTTAGGTTATTCCCTAACACCTCAAAATTGATTAAAATTCCTATGACAGGATCCCAATCATCCAAAAATTTCACACAAAAGTGGGACTAGAATATAGTTTCAATCAATATTTTTAACATCCCAGATGGATAGGAAAAACCCTCTTGCTAAGTGGAAGAGATGATACTCTTGGATTTTTACAGTTGACGGGCTTGAATGATTCTCCTTGCAATTAGGTAGATCGCCTATCAAAACCACATTATTACTCTTAAAAATATTTCTCTATAGTATAGATTTGATGCCAACCCCACTAACAACTAAAGATTAGGTTGGCATTTGACCCCTGTGCCTTTAGAACCTAATAAAAATGTACTAACTTTATAAAATCATAAAATTTCTATTGCATATGCTCTCACCCACCAATTAAATATTTATTATTTATTTCATAATTTATAAATGTTCTCCATTTTGAAAGTTTATTTAAGATATTTTTTCGCTAGCAATAAATCAACCAACCTGAAGGACCTTGCAATAATTGTTCACCCCTGCAAAAACATAACATATCCACACAAGGCTCCATTTCTCTCTACAACAAACTGAGATTCCAACAAACATATACATAATGTATATACAATTTTGAATTTGAAGGGTTTTACATTTCTCTTGAAAACTACAAAAAACATAATAAACTTAGGCGAATAATAAGGATGTTTGGTTTGTGATCTCCTAAAAATATGTGCTAACACCATTCTCCACACTCCTTCGACAAACAATCAAAAAAGATGAATGAAAAATTTAGAGAGAAATGAAAAAATTGTTTCAGAGAGATTGATGCAAATGAATCTCATAACTAAGTGTGTCATGTTCACATTGATGTTCAATAATAAAATGAAAATGTAATGGATTTGGGGTTTTTATCGAGGTGGGGTCCCCAGACGCATGTTTTCCACTTTCTAATATTAAAAAATCCTCAAACTCATTACGTTATGTAAGATCTTTGGCTCAAATAGAACCCATTACAATTTCATTCAAATTTGAAGTCAAAAGACACATCAAATGATTAAGTGAATTTTATATGATTTAATTAGAATTTTTAATGTGTTATTAGTGGTGAGTATTTTAAAAGTGTTTAATAATAGGATTTATTTTTGTAATTGAAAACTTGATGAAAATTAATTCTCTCTCTCTCTATATATCATTTTAAAAAAGGGGCTTAATTTTAGGATAGTGAATAGTAGTGATAAATAGTCACAAGGTCTAGTTCAATCATCTACATATGGACCAATAAGATATCGGTTCAAGAAAAAATTGAGTGCTAAAAGCACTTTGAAGTATATATAGAAATAGAGTATACAAAAAGAAGAAAACCAAACTTTCATAAACCATTGCATCATAACCCATACAACATTGCACTAGCTCATTCGACACCACCATACCAACCATAACAAAAAAAACCCAAACCCCATCCCATAATAGATCATCCCCCACCACAAACATCAAAAATAAAAAAGAGCGAATATAGTCTATTAGGGGATGAAGCAAATTATGTAGGCCTTCACCTATCATTTTTATCATTTCATTACATTTTTCACATGAAACATCCTTACTGAAGAAAATACCTTTGTCACATCCTATGACTCATCCTTGTAATAACATGTCGAGAATGTAAAAATAGCCTCCACCATAAGGAAGACCTTGACCCATTTTTTTATCTCTTCCACAACCCTTTGCAAACAAATATGTTTATACTTTGTTGCGTGAAGATGCTCCAAAATACTATTGAAATATACTTCGGCTCAATGAATGGCCTCTTCAATATCATCATGGAGAAGGAAAAAGTCAAACATTTGATAGCATGGAAGTGCAACTAAGAATTTGAGCCATATAAAACACATTCCTTTTCCCCCACCTATGGCATAGATCTAATAGCAAGTTTTCCATGATGGACCTAATATCTACATAGGGGGGCAGGTGTAGAAAGATGGGGGGCCAAAAAGTGGCCACTTCACTTTTTCATCCTGAAATAGCAAAAACACGAGTGCGTTATAATAAAATGTTTTCACATTATGGGTTGGTAATGATAGAGCCTAGGCTTAGTCATTACCAAGCCAAAACGTGAGCACGCTTTAACATGCTCATGTTATGGTTTGAATTTTTAAAAATGCACATTTTTTTAATGCATTGCCAAAACATGAGCATGTTATAACACACTCATGTTTTGTGAATGGATTGACAAAATGTGAGCATGTTATAATGCACTCACATTTTGGTGTGCATTGAAATTTTTTTCTTCTTGTTGTCTTTCAAGGAAACTATATACATGAAATAAATATTTAAGTATAAGTATGGACATTTACTTTCTTATACTTCAAGTTATATTTCATGTATATAGTTTCGGGATGTTTGAGAGTGGTTTCAAATCTCTAGGAGTTATAATTCAAATTCTAGTTTTTGGAAGGTCTTATAATTTTTTAGATAGCCAAATTTTAGTAATCAAGAGGTCAAATTTTAGTGATTAGCAAGTTGTATCATCTTTCTCTCTCTCTCTCACACTCATTGTTTATCCTTTATGCTCTATACCTCTCTCACACACTCTCTCCTTCCCTCTATACTTCTATTTATCTCACCTCTCACTGTCCCTCCATCCGTCCATCCCTCCCTCCTTCCCTCCTTCCCTTCTTCCCTCTCTAATTTTCTTTATCCCCCCTCTCTCTTCCTTCCTCCCACTCAACTTCCCTCTCTTTCTTGCTCTTCCTTCATCCCACCCACCTTCCCTCTCTACTTCTCTCTATCTAATCTATCCCTCTTCGCCTATCTCTCACTATCCCTCCTCTCTTTCAATATCTCCACCTTCCTCCTTCCCCCCTTTCTCATTCTCTCCATCTCACTTCTCTCTCCCTTTGTCCCTCTCTCCTTCTCTCTATCTCTCCCTCCCTCCTCTCTCTTTATCTCACCTCTCTCTCCCTCCCTACCTCTCCCTCTCTCTCTACTTCTCCCTCGCTCCTCTCCCCTCTCTATCTCTCCTTCCATATATACTTCTCTCTATCTATCTTTGTCCATCTCTACCTTTCCCTCCCTCATTCCCTCTCTCTCTCTCCCCCTCTCTCTCAATTTCCCAACCTTCCTCCTTCCCTTTGTGTTCATATCTCACACACTATCCCCCCATATTTATCTCCCATTCTATCCTTCCTTGGCTACTCTTTATCTCACCATCTCTCTCTCTCCCCCTCTCTCTCCCTCTCTCTCTACTTCTCCTTCTCTATCTCTTATTCCCTATATACTTCTCTATATCTCTCCATCTCTCCCTCTCCCTCTTTCCTTCTAAATCTCCCCTCCTCTCTCTCTCTTTCCCTCTATACTTCTCTCTATGTCATCATTATCTCTCACTCCCTCCCTCCCTCCCTCCCTCCTTCCCTTCCCCCTCCCCCCCCTCTCTCTCTTTATCTCTTTCTCACCACAGTATAGATTTGATGTCATCCCCACTAACAACCAGATATTAGGTTAGCATTTGACCCCTCTGCCTTTAGAAACTAATAAAAATGTACTAACTTTATAGAATCATAAAAAGGTTTGCTACATATGCTCTCACCCACCAATTAAATATTAATTATTTGTTTCATAATTTATACATGTTCACCATTTTGAAACAATTTATTTAAGAGATTTTTTCGCTAGCAATAAATCAACCATCCTGAAGGGCCTTGCAACAGTTATCAACCCTTACAAAAATGAAACATCTCTACACAAGGCTCCATTTCTCTATGTAGCAAACTGAGATTCCAACAAACATATACATAATGCATATACAATTTTGAATTTGAAGGGTTTTACATTTCGCTTGAAAACCACAAAAATAAAACTCAGGTGAATGATAAGGATGTTTGAAGACTTGAGAAAAACTAGATGTGAATTGTTTGGTCTGCGATCTCCTAAAAATGCGTACTAACGCCATTCTCCACACTCCTTCAAAAAATAATCGAAAATAATGTCTGAAAAATTTAGAGAGAAATTAAAAAAAGGTTTCAGAGAGATTGATGTAGAGGAATCTCATAACTGTGTCATGTTCAGATGGATATTCAATAATAAAACAAAAATGTAATGGCTTTGGGGTTTTTTATCGAGGTGGGGTCCCTAGATGCATGTTTTCCACTTTCTAATATCTAAAATTCCTCAAATTCATTATATGATGTAAGATCTTTGGCTCAAATAGAACACATTACAATTTCATTCAAAGTTGAAGCTAAAAGACATAAAATAATTTAGTGATTTTTCTATGATTTAATTGTTAATAAGTTTTATTAGAGGTGAGTATTTTAAAATTATTTAATAATAGCATTTGTTTTTATAGTTAAAAAATTGATGAAAATTAATTATATATCATTTTTTAAAAAGGGGCTTAATTTAGGATAGTGAATAGTAGTGGTAAATAGTCACTAGGTCTAGTTCAATCATCTACATATGGAACAATGAGATATCAATACAAGAAAAAATTGAGTGCTAAAAGAACTTTGATGTATATATAAAAATAGAGTATACAGAAAGAAGCAAACCAAACTTTCATAAACCGTTGCATCATAACCCATACAATATTGCACTAGCTCATTCGATATCACCAAACCAACCATAACGAAAAAACACTCAAACCCCATCCCATAATAGATCACCCCCCACCACAAACATCAAAAATAAAAAAATATAGTATATAGTCTAATAGGGGCGGAGGCAAATTATGTAGGCCTCAACCTATCATTTTTATCATTTCATTTTCACATGAAATATCCTAACTGAAGAAAATACCTTTGTCACATCCTATGACTCATCCTTGTAATAAGATGTCAATAATGTAAGAATAACCTCCACCATAAGGAAGACCTTGACCTATTTTGTTATCATTTCCACAACCTTTTGCAAACAAATATGTTTATACTTTGTTTTATGAAGATGCTCCAAAATACTATCAAAATATACTTCGGCTTGATGAATAGCCTCTTCAATATCATCATGGAGAAGGAAAAAGTCAACAACATTTGATAGCATGGAAGTGTAACTAAGAATTTGAGCCATATTAAACACATTCCTTTTCCCCCACTTGTGGCCTATATCCAATAGCAAGTTTTCCATGATGGACCTAATATCTACATAGGGGATCCAAGTTATGGATGCCCTAAGATGAAGGAGTTATATCTCTGTAATGATATCTAATCACTATATTTCGAGAGTTAAAAGTGGCATAAGACCATGGAAGAGGATTCACTTAGTTAGGATGGAATTTTTGAATCCCTCTTGTTATGTTTTTGTCCTTGATGTCATCTTATGATTATCTTGCAGTTGATACACATTTTGATTGGCACACTCACATCATTGGTTTTATTATCTTGGTGGCTCTGATCGTTTAACTTCATGTGCAGATTATAAATGATTGTTGAGGCATTTTGGTTACATGTCATTTGTCTCCATTTGATCAAGTGATACACTTATGGTTTAATCTTTTACTGGTTCAGTGATGAATTTTTTACAGGTTGTTACAGTGTGAATTTAACATGCAAAATCAGTCTTAATATGTCACTGGGCACTATCTTGGCATAGATACATCATATCACAACGGACATTTCAAGAGGACAAGTTTGGCCTTAATGAATTTAGTTTTTGGTATTTGGTATGGGAAAAAGGCATTCAAAAATCTTGCACAATAGCTTGCTTCTATTTCTTAGACACTTTGAATTCACCATGAAAATTCAGTCTTCTCTATTCTTTATAAGTCTTTAGACTTCTTCAGGAATTGGCATAATATTGCATTGAGCATATCAAAGTGGCTTTTCGACCTTTGGTAAAGGGAAATATCAAGTCTTTGGCATTTACTTGTGTGAATAATGTGGTCTTTTCAAAACAGTTCCTTTGGCATGATTATGTCAGCAGTTGACTTGGAAAATTTGTAAAGGTTTTTGTTTAAGTTTTTTGGACAGCATAATTACCTTATTTCTGCCTGCGGACTTGACATGGCATAATGTGTTTGATTAATATCTGTCCTTTTTCAGATTCCAAACGCCTATCTTATATTGCAAAGGTATTCACACTTGCTTGCATTGGAAGTTTAGGGCAAAAACATTTTGTTGCTTCACTTTTTGTGTTGCCCACAGTCTGGCCACCACCATGCATCCTTCACCTTGGGCGTTATTGGTTTTCTTTAGGCGTTTTTGCTGTTGGACAGCGATTAGGAGCAGTTTGGAGTCAAACAAAATGGTCGCCTTGTGTCACTACTTCCAGCCATTGGGTGTTAGCATAATTTTGGAAGGCAGTGTGGTTGTTTTGCTCTTCTACAGGTCTGGTAATCATTCATTGAAAGCAACATTAGTTTGTCAGGTACTCCTCTTTTGATTAGTTTACAAATTCACCTCTGGACAAGCAAGATGTTAACTAATTTATTCTTTCTCTCCTATGCAAAGTGAAAATCTGAAAAACATCCATTACTTTCATGAGAATAGTCAAGAATATCTACTTCTAAGAATCAAAATGTGACTGCAATTTTTTTTGGGTTATCATGTCAGTTATTTTAAGGATCTAGTTTGTCTGGTTATGGGTAATGATAATACCATCGAATCTTTGCATATGGTTATTCGGGTTATTGGATAACGTTTCCTGTGAAGGCATTTCAGTCAAACTTCAAAATGTTTTCAATTGGTTAAGTTTTTCAGTCACTAAATTGGACGTAGGTCTCAGAATATTCTCTCAGCCTCACTGGAATTTGTGGGTAATAGTTAAAATGCTTGGTTATTGCTTTTCGGTTGCATGCTGGTTGGGGTTTCAGTTATCTCTCTTTCATTGCAGCTTACTTGTCAGATCTCGTTGGGTATATTCCTTCTTTATTACTTCATGTGGGTAAAATCTGAAGGTGGTTTTCTTTTTGCTAAAAATACCTATGATGCATTGCTGGTCCAGTCAAGAAAAATGATTATCATTTCGTTTATAAATGATGTGCTCTCATTGCATTTGTTTAAGCACTGCATGTGCAGGCTTCTAGTGAAGACAAGGCTCTGTCACTCTTCTATTCTTGGTAATTGTTGTTCTATCCTAAACAAAATGAAAGAATCTCTTTATTGTGAACTCTGCAACTTCAGATCTGACCTAACAGTCATTAGGTAACCTGAAAAATATACTTGCATAACCTATTTTCTAAAAAGAGAAATTCGAGAAAAAAGCTGTAATACTTCAAATTTGTAATGATCTTTTTCTGACAAAGGAAAAACCAGTGAGTTTAGGGTTCAATCATGACAGAATATCAAAAATGAAAAACAGGGGTATTACCATTGAGTGTTCTGGTAGTCTATTATGTTCTCTTATGCTGAAAGTTGGAAAACACAGTGTGTATTCAAATTTGTAGTTTTGTGTATGGGAAAACATTGAAAATCAAACAGTGAAAAAGAAAGAAAGCATGTATGTTTGAAAAATAGTTGGATGAGACTGTATTGTAACTATGTTAAGATTTTCCTCAAGCTTTCTTAAGGCTTGATAATGGGTGGAACACTGAAAAGTCACTCTTGACTTTTGAGTGTTTTACACATTGTCCGTCAAGAGGCACTTGACAGAAATCAAGTGAAACAGAGAGATCCTTTGTACTATTGTATGTTCTATTTAAAGTCAGGAAAGGGGTTGGTGCTCCTTGAGTCGGTGCTCAGAAATCAACCTTTGAGGCTTTGTCAAAATAAACTATTAAAATGAAAGCCTGAAAAAGGCAGCAGGTTCAGGAGTGGTTTTTCTACCCCAGGAGGGTTTTCCACTCGACATATCTTGTGTCTTTGTGTCTCTTTTGCTTCAACACTTTACTGCTTTAAAATGCAATGTTACATTACTCATTTTCAGTTTATATGATTGCATTCGATTACATGAATGACACTATCACTGAAAAATGAAAACATATGTATGACCCTTTCCAGTTTCACTTTAAAATGTTTAAGGAATTATAAACACTGATTCACCCCCCCCCCCTCTCAGTGTATTTTCACTCCAACAATTGGTATCAGAGCCTAGGGTCCTCTGATAGGTCTTTCCAACCTAGGATTGATTCTGGACTTGGAGTCTATTCAAAATGTCTCAAGTTCATGAAGGTACCTCCATGACTAGAGCTCCATTATTTGATGGAACTAATTATGTATTTTGGAAAATCAGAATGGAGACTTACTTAACTTCTATAGACCTTGATGTCTGGAGCATAGTATTGACTGGGTACACTGTACCAGCTACTTTGCCAACTACTTCTGATGAAAAGAAGAGATATAAAACTAATGCAAGAGCAAAGCATGCTCTTCTATGTGCTCTGACTAAAGATGTCTTCATCAAAGTCATGCACTGCAGTTTTGCTAGAGAAATATGGACTAAACTTGAAACTATCTATCAAGGAAACAAAAAGGTAAAATAGTCCAAAGTCCTCACTTTAAAACATCAATTTGAAGAATTGAAAATGAGGGACGATGAAAAAGTTGCTGACTATTTTCTAAGAGTTGATGAAATAGTAAATGCTATGAAGGGTCTAGGAGAAGAAGTCAAGGAGTTTGACATTGTGACCAAGGTCATCAGAACCTTGCCAACAAAATTCAAAGCTAAGGTAGCTACTCTAGAAGAGAAAAAACATTTTACCCAGCTTATCCTTGATAGTTTACAAGGCACTTTGACTGCCTATGAAATGAGGACTAGTAAAAACAACACCTCTACAAAAGAAGCAACATTTAATGCTGAAAGGAAAGAAAGAGATGAGCTCTCTGAATCAAAATTTTCTGATTCTAAAGAATCCCATTTTGTAAAGAAACTCAACAAGGGTTCTGGAAAGTATAAGGGAAAACTTCCCTTCAAATGCTTTAACTGTGGCAAGATAGGTCACTTTGCTGCAAAGTGTCCCTATGGTGACACAAATAGTTATAACAAGAAAACTGAGAAGTTTTCCAAGAAGAAGGCCTACAGACCCAAACATAAATTTAACTTCAAAAAGAAGAAAAGTCTGTTCAGCAAAAACGAAACAAATTCCGAATCTAATGACTCTCTAGATGAAGAAGATGAAAATCTCTTCATGGTTGAAATCATTCAGCAAGATGAAACAAACAACAATGATGCTGAAGAAGGTGAAGTGGACTATGAAGGAGAACTGAAGTGTGCTCTAAAAGAGCTGAGAAAACTTAAGAAACAATTGCGTGATCAAGAACAAAATGCTATTCAAGATAACTTACAAGAGCAGCTCACTAATCTTGAGATAATTTCTCCAAAAACTCAACTTGAAGAATCCAAGAGAGTTGAAGATTGCCTTCGAGTTGACATAAGTCTTAAAGACCAAGAGATTCATAAACTTGAACATGAGATTGTAGATCTCAGGAAGAATATCGAAAAGTATGAAAGCACTCTTAAACTGAATGACATGCTTAGCAAATAGAAATTAAACAAAGACAAAACTGGCATTGGCTTTGTTAAAGGTGAATGTTAAAATGACAGTGAGAAGAACAATATTGTTGCTGGAAACAAAAAGCCTAAACACAAAAATTCAGAGTTTTTCAAGGATCACATTCATCCTTTTAGGAGCAACAGAAAGGTTTACAACTCCTACCCTCTCTTTTATGGGTACTGTTACTTCTGCAATAAATTTGGTCGCAAAGTAAATTCTTGTAGATTTGTGAATGCTAGAACTCCTAGATTTGGCTTTAGGCAGAATCATGGTTTTGCAAGATAGATTAGATGCTTTACCTACAAATCCTTGGGTCATTTAGCAAAGCAATGCAATGTTGATCAACAAAATAAAAAGCTGAAAACCATCAAAGTTTGGAAACCCAAAGCAGTTAACAACATTGAACAAACTATGCTTGTTCAAACTGATTTTCACTCTAAGAAGAAGGACCTATGGGTCCTGGACAGTGGTTGTTCAAATCACATGACCGATGACAAAGAAAATTTTACAAATCTAGAAGACTATGTTGGCGGATATGTAAAGTTTGGAGACAACTCTGGAATTCAAATCAAAGGAAGAGGTTCTCTATTACTGAATGAAGACACTCCAATCTCAAATGTTTATTATGTAGAAGGATTAAAACACAATCTTCTGAGTGTTAGTCAAATCTGTGACAGTGGCTATCAAGTCCTGTTCACTTCACAAGGATATGAAATCAAAAACCAGTCTAGTAAAGTTGTTGCAGCTGGAAAGAGGACTAAAGGAAATGTCTACAACCTACTAGAAACCTCTAGACATGAGAACAATCATGGTATATGCTTAATGGGTCAGGTTGAAGAAAGCTGGCTGTGGCACAAGAGACTAGGCCACATTAATTTTGACAATATGGTAAGAATCAGCAAAAATCAAAATGTAAGAGGTTTGCCCCCTCTTAGAAAACCTGACAAAGCTATTTGTAAAGAGTGTCTAAAAGGAAAGCAAACCAAGGTAAGCTTTAAGTCCAAGGAACATTTTTCTACAAATCCTCTGCAAATTGTTCATACTAACTTATGTGGCCCTACAAGGACTAGATCCATAAATGGTGAGAAATACTTCATGTTGTTTGTTGATGACTACTCTCGTATGGTATGGGTTACTTTTCTCAAGAGTAAATCAGAAGCTTTTGAACGCTTTAAAGTTTTTAGAATACTGGTAGAAAGAGAAAGAAACTTAAAACTAAAGTGTTTAAGATCTAACAAAGGTGGTGAATTCACCTCACAAGAATTCATAGACTACTGTGACAAACATGGCATAAAAAGACAGTATGCTGCTGCTAGAACACCCCAACAAAACGGGGTAGTTGAGCGAAAGAATAGGACTATCAAAGAAATGGCAAGAACCATGCTAAATCAAGCAAATCTGGCAAATATGTACTGGAAAGAAGTTGTTCATACAACTATTTACATTTTGAATAGAGTGCAGATTAGAGTGAAATCAAATTTCACTTCATATGAACTGTGGTATGGAAAATCTGCCCAAATTAAATACTTCAGAATATTTGGCTGCAAGTGTTTTATTAAAAGAGATGATGAAAATTTAGGCAGTTTCCAGTCTAAAACTAATGAAGGTATCTTTTTAGGATACTCTACTCATATTAGAGCCTATAAATGCTTTAACAATAGGCTGAACAAAATTGTTGAATCTGTCAATGTTAAATTTGGTGAAAATCTTCTGTTAGATGCTAAACCTATGCAAGATGATGAAGAGGATGAATTTGAGCTTGATATAATCACTGAGAGCTTTGAAACTGCAAAGCCTAAACCAAAACCAGCAAGCCCTAAACTTGCTGAAGCACAATCTGAAGATGTTGAAATCAACTTAGAAAAATGTGAACCCAAAGTTACTTTAAAATATCTTGCTAGAAATCATCTTAAGGATCTGATTATAGGAGATAGATCTATAGGAGTTCAAACAAGAAAAAAATCTGTTAACTATGATGAAAAATCTCACATAGCTGAGCTTACTGCATTTTGTTTAATCACCCAGTTTGAGCCCAAAATTTTTGATGATGCTCTAACTGATGAATGTTGGATTAATGCAATGCAAGAAGAAATTAATCAAATTGAAAAAAATCAGACTTGAGATCTAGTCCCAAGACCAGATGACAAAAATGTCATAGGTGGCAAGTGGATCTTTAGAAACAAACATGATGAAAATGGTCAGGTTGTTCGCAACAAGGCCAGATATGTCTGCAAAGGATATGCTCAGCAAGAAGGTATTGATTTCGGTGAAACCTTTGCTCCTGTTGCTAGACTTGAATCCATTAGAATTTTCTTGGCATATTCTGTTTTCAAAAATTTCACTATATATCAAATGGATGTAAAAACAGGTTTTTTAAATGGATACTTAGAAGAAGAAGTTTACATAGAACAACCTGAAGGGTTTATATGTAAAAATAAACCAAATCATGTCTACAGGCTGAAAAAGGCTCTATATGGCCTAAAACAAGCTCCTAGAGCTTGGTACTCTAGATTGGACAGTCATTTACTGTCAAAAGGGTTCATTAGAGGAGGAGTTGATAGCAATCTGTATGTTAAAATTGAAGGATCTGATATTCTTGTTGTTGAAATTTATGTTGATGACACCATTTTTGGTTGCAACAATGTTGCTTTGAGTAAAAAATTCTCACAAATCATGGAATTTGAATTCAAAATGTCAATGTTGGGAGAACTGTCATTTTTCGTAGGTCTCCAGATTTCACAACTTGACTCTAGCATCTTTCTATCTCAAGCAAGGTATGCAAAAGAAATGTTAAAAAGGTTTAAAATGGATGAAAGTCATCCAATAAGCACCCCAATGGCTAATGGCTATAAACTCAACTAATTATAGGTCAATGATAGGCAACCTATTGTATTTAACAGCCTCAAGACTTGACATAATGCAAGTTGTTTGCATGGTTGCTCGTTTTCAATATGCTCCTAAAGAATCTCACATCAATGCTATGAGAAGAATTCTTAAGTATGTACACGGAACAATTAATTATGGTCTCTAGTATCCAAGAAGCAATGACTTCTCTTTAATAGCTTATACTGATTTTGACTGGGCAGGATGTCTAGATGACAGGAAAAGCGCCAGTGGTGCTGCTTTCTTTCTTGGTGATCGTTTAGTGGCTTGGCACAGCAAAAAGCAAGAATCTGTGTCGCTCTCTACTGCTGAAGTAGAATATATAGCTGCCACTTCTTGCTGCACTCAGGTAATTTGGATGTCACAGACATTATCAAATATGGGTATTGAAATCCCAAAACCTATTACTATTCTATGTGACAATACTAGTGCAATAAACATCTCAAAAAATCTAGTTATGCACTCTCCAACTAAGCATATCGCTATAAAGTTCCATTTTCTTCGCGAAAAGGTGTTGGCCAATGAGGTATCTATACAATATGTTCCTACACAAGCAAAGGTTGTTGACATTTTTACAAAACCGTTGGCTAAAGATGCCTTTGAGAGACTTCGGTCTTGATTGGGAGTGGTCTCTCAATCCTTGTTATCTTAAACAGTCTATCTTGATGATAGGGGGAGCTGGTTAACTTTTCCTGCAGCTTATACTTTGTTGCTCATAGGTTCTTTCTGCAGTTTGATGGCATGTCACAGTTGGTTCTGGATTATCTTTGTTTGGTCTCCCTTTATCCTTGTATCAAAAAGGGGGAGAATTTTGAGCATCTGGTTACAGTTCATTATCTTTGGTTTGGTGGCTCAGTTTTTCCATCAAGGACAAAGGGGGATTTTGTTGAATCCCTCTTGTTATGTTTTTGTCCTTGATGTCATCTTATGATTATCTTGCAGTTGATATACATTTTGATTGGCACACTCACATCATTGGTTTTATTATCTTGGTGGCTCTGATTGTTTAACTTCATGTGCAGATTACAAATGATTGTTGAGGCATTCTGGTTACATGTCATTTGTCTCCATTTGATCAGGTGATACACTTCTGGTTTAATCTTTTACTGGTTCAGTGATGAATTTTTTACAGGTTGTTACGGTGTGAATTTAACATGCAAAATCAGTCTTAATATGTCACTGGGCACTATCTTGGCATAGATACATCATATCACAATGGAAATTTCAAGAGGACAAGTTTGGCCTTAATGAATTTAGTTTTGGTATTTGGTATGGGAAAAAGGCATTCAAAAATCTTGCACAATGGCTTGCTTCTATTTCTTAGACACTTTGAATTCACCATGAAAATTCAGTCTTCTCTTTTCTTTATAAGTCTTTAGACTTCTTCAAGAATTGGCATAATATTGAATTGAGCATATCAAAGTGGCTTTTCGACCTTTGGTAATGGGAAATATCAAGTCTTTGACATTTACTTGTGTGAATAATGTGGTCTTTTCAAAACAGTTCCTTTGGCATGATTATGTCGGCAGTTGACTTGGCAAATTTGTAAAGGCTTTTGTTTAAGTTTTTTGGACAGCATAATTACCTTATTTCTGCCCGCGGACTTGACATGGCATAATGTGTTTGATTAATATCTATCCTTTTTCGGATTCCAAACGCCTATCTTATTTTGCAAAGGTATTCACACTTGCTTGCATTGGAAGTTTAGGGAAAAAAAATTTTGTTGCTTCATGTTTTTGTGTTGCCCACAGTCTGGCTGCCACCATGCATCCTTCACCTTGGGCATTACTGGTTTTCTTTAGGTGTTTTTGCTATTGGACAGCGATCAGGAGCAATCTGGAGTCAAACAAAATGGTCGCCCTATGTCACTACTTCCAACCACTGGGTGTTAGCACGTTTTTGGAAGGTAGTGTGGCTATTTTGCTCTTCTACAGGTTTGGTAATCATTCATTGACAGCAACATTAGTTTTCCAAGTACTCCTCTTTTGATTAGTTTGCAGATTCGCCTATGGACAAGCAAGATGTTAACTAATTTATTCTTTCTCTCCTATGCAAAGTGAAAATCTGAAAAACGTCCATTGCTTTCATGAGAATAGTCAAGAATATCTGCTTCTAAGAATCAAAACGTGACTGTAATTTTTTTTGGGTTATCATGTCAGTTATTTTAAGGATCTGGTTTGTCTGGTTATGGGTAATGATAATACCATCAAATCTTTGCATATGGTTATCCGAGTTATTGGATAACGTTTCCTATGAAGGCATTTCAGTCAAACTTCAAAATATTTTTAGTTGGTTAAGTTTTTTAGTCACTAAATTGGACGTAGGTCTCAGAATATTCTCTCAGCCTCACTGGAATTTGTGGGTAATAGTTAAAATGCTTGGTTATTGCTTTTCGGTTGCATGCTGGTTGGGGTTTCAGTTATCTCTCTTTCATTGCAGCTTACTTGTCAGATCTCGTTGGGTATATGCCTTCTTTATTACTTCATGTGGGTAAAATCTGAAGGTGGTTTTCTTTTTGCTAAAAATACCTATGATGCATTGCTGGTCCAATCAAGAAAAATGATTATCATTTCGTTTATAAATGATGTGCTCTCATTGCATTTGTTTAAGCACTGCATGTGCAAGCTTCTAGTGAAGACAAGGCTCTGTCACTCTTCTATTCTTGGTCATTATTGTTCTATCCTAAACAAAATGAAAGAATCTCTTTATTGTGAACTCTGTAACTTCAGATCTGACCTAACAGTCATTATGTAACCTGAAAAATATACTTGCATAACCTATTTTTTGAAAAGATAAATTCGAGAAAAAAGTTGTAATACTTCAAATTTGTAATGATCTTTTTCTGACAAAGGAAAAACCAGTGAGTTTAGGGTTCAATCATGATAGAATATCAAAAATGAAAAACAGGGGTATTACCATTGAGTGTTCTAGAAGTCTATTTTGTTCTCTTATGCTGAAAGTTGGAAAACACAGTGTGTATTCAAATTTGTAGTTTTGTGTATGGGAAAACATTAAAAATCAAACAGTGAAAAGAAAGAAAGCATGTATGTTTGAAAAATAGTTGGATGAGACTGTATTGTAACTATGTTAAGATTTTCCTTAAGCTGTCTTAAGGCTTGATAATGGGTGGAACACTGAAAAGTCACTCTTGACTTTTGAGTGTTTTACACATTGTTCGTCAAGAGGCACTTGACATAAATCAAGTGAAACAGAGAGATCCTCTGTACTATTTTATGTTCTATTTAAAATCAGGAAAGGGGTTGGTGCTCCTTGAGATCGGTGTCTCTAAACAGAGGGGTTGGTGCTCCTTCAGTCAGTGCTCAAAAATCAGCCTTTGAGGCTTTGTCAAAATAAACTATTGAAATGAAAGCCTGAAAAAGGTAGCAGGTTCAAGAGTGGTTTTTCTACCCCAGGAGGGTTTTCCACTTAGCATATATTGTGTCTCTGTGTCTCTTTTGCTTCAAAACTTTACTGCTTTAAAATGCAATGTTACATTAGTCATTTTCAGTTTATATGATTGCATTCGATTACATGAATGACACTATCACTAAAAAATGAAAACATATGTATGACCCTTTTCAGTTTCACTTTAAAATGTTTAAGGAATTATTAAAACTGATTCACCCCCCCCTCTTAGTGTATTTTCACTCCAACAGGACTATTATGAATCTAAGAAAGAACATATGTACCAGATTTTGGGAGATTAAGGAATACAATGAGGTAATTGATGTCATAATCAAGTGACACTAGAATGAAAAAAACTATTTGTCTGATGTGGAACCACTATAATCACGATCTTTCTACGCCGATGGAACTGACATAAGTTTATGGTGGATAGATGCACCAAGGTAGCCAAATCTGATTGGAAAATTTGATTTGTAGGACATCTATCCTAAAACAACAAATTTGTGTAAAGAAAATTGCTTAATGTTCCCAAGAAGGTTATCTTAGATGAGGACAAGCAAGTAATGTTAAGGTTTTGTGTAAACCATGAACACCTTGTTGAAAAAATAAATTGAATGTATGCTCAATTTATGATCTTGAGTTAGCCAATTAGGCAAAGAGGGATAAACCAAATCTTGGAAGATTTGTGGAACACTTTTATTACAATAAACTTCTATCATTTAAATTTGATACATTGAAACATTATTCGAAAGGAAGGGAGGAATTCCTATAAGTTGGGATAAGCTAGGGAATAGGAATAGCCTTAGACCAAAAATTTTGTCATAAATGGAGGAATGAATCAAAACGATCAAGGAAACTTTGTTGATACAAATTTTGAAATAAGAAGCATTACTAATAGGCTCAAGATTGATAGGTGTCTAAGGGCAATGTTACACTCAAAATGGATAGTAGTTAAGGGCAGTACTATTATGCTTAGGTAAATGTTTATGTTAGTGATGGACAGTCTTAGCTTTTGAGTTATTCGATGATGTAAAAACTAGAGGGAAGGATGGGACCCAAAGTGTAGTGTGCAATGCATCGACATTCCTTCTTCACTTGGGTTTCACTAAGGATAATTATGTGTTAGGTGTTGTTGAAATGCACAAGACAAATGAGAGGGGGGGGATTAGTTGTAACTTAAAACTTAAAAACCCTCATTAACATTTAGATCCACATTCGTTTATTAAACCCTTAAATCTATTATGATGAATTAGCATGAAAAGAAAATAACAAAAACTTCAACAACTCAACACCAAACACAAGAGAACACTAGATTTATGTGAAAAACATAAGAAGGGAAAAACCACAGTGAGGATTAGATCACAATATAAGTAATATCAACACCAAATACAATAGGGCTCACTTCCAGTAGGGCTCACTACCCAAAGAAAAAGGCTCACTTCCAAAAGGCTCACTACCGTAATAGAAAAGAAGATAGAGAAGAGATGTTACACAAAAAAAATCATCTCAATTCAGAAAGGAATCCACCACAATGACTTCTAAACCTTTGTAGTCTAATTGAAGAATTATAGCCACCTTTTGCTCACTACATCCAATAAACTAACACTTGAAATCTCACATTGCTCTGCTCAATTTGGTACTCTAACACACTACACTTCACATCACTTTATAACACATGCATCTATCTTTCATCTATTTTGTCCTCCTTCAACAACTCAACTCAATTATATCATCCTTAACCTTGAAACCCTCTCCAAGGTTGACTATGCACCTTAAACGTACAAATTCAAATTAGGTCAGTGTCAAAACACTTTCGTGATGGATAAAAGTGAATGCGGACCACATCAAAACTTAATTGGGACCCAAATCAACAACAACACT
>CM021105.1:453828797-453992454 GCA_007115665.2 Sequoiadendron giganteum
AGGTATGAAAGGAAAGTTCATTTCTTTATAATTTACTAAGACAAACATACATCAGCTATGATAGTGAGTTTTGCACTAGCATAAGTCACATGTGTTTTCTAAGTAAAACATAAAGGATGAGTTTATGTGTTAATTTATGAAAACATAGCATAAAATAGATATGTGAGCCATTATGTGTACGAAAGAACAACAAAGAGCCATTTGAAGCTATCATGAGCTACATGAAAATCATGTCAGTAAAATGGTGAGAAAGGTCAATATGAGACTCCAAATAACAGTCATTAGGAATTTTGCTAGTGCTATAAGTGTTTTGACAAGGAACATGGTATGATGGACACAAGGCAAAATAATAGGTTCATGCTATAGGTTAAAGAAGATAAAGCCATTGGGGCCATTGGAATGAAGGGTAAGATTCATATATAGTAATAAGAGAATTGTTGGATATTGAGGTTATGTTGTTGATATGTGGTTGTCATTGATGTCAACACTATTAGCATTAATGGATTGAAGGTTGTATATGTCGAGGATATTGAGAAAATTGTAATAAATATATTGTAGGCAGTCTGTGAATATGAGAAGGTCAGAGTGATGGAAAGTTTTGTATGTCGATGATTAGAAGGTGTGCATTAAAGGGTTTGTTGTTGATCCTATCTAGTATTTTGTCTGAAAGTTTCAGAGGTGTGCATCAAGAATTGAGAAAGTTATGAAGTTTTGTGTTCCTATAGTTATTCAGTTACTGTAGTAGGTGTTTCTGGAAGATGTGATTGCAATTCTAGTGAAGTGAGTTGTTGCATACATTCCTGAGATGTTCAATGATTTTTCTAGATCATTCTCTATTAGTGTGGTATGTCTTCATTGATTGGTGTGTTCGTGATCGAAGATTTTTCCCTTGTGTGTTCGAGTTTTTCATGTTCTTGGCCGACATGATGGTGGTAGCGTGTTATGGATCCTTATGAATTAATATTGTATTGTTTGGCATGTTTGAGGATGTTGATTTAGGTCCTCACTATGTTGTGACCAACTTAGGTTGGTGTGCATTAAGATTTGTTCATGAATTGAGGCCAATAGTTGTAATTTATTCTTTATTTGTGGCCGACAGAGTTATTGATGTAAATTCATGTAGCGGATATATAAGAATGATTGTTTCTTCATTTTAGTGTGTGTGTGGTGTGCGAGCATGAAGTGTATATGTGAAATGTGTGAATAAAGATCAGATCATCCAAATAAAGAGCAGGGTGTGAAGAAGATTGAGCAAAGTGTGAAGAAGTGTTTTTGTGCCTAACTGAAACTGTCATCAAGATTTTGTAGAAGCTAATTTCTCAGTTCAACCTCATCAGATGGATTTAATCTGATTGTTTTATGTAAGGAAATGAGCCTTCCCTTTGAGCAGTGAGCTCTAGGTAGTGTGTTTGAATGCATGTGCATTCCCTATTCATTTCTTTCATTATACTTCTAATAGGGTATAATCTTGTGGACTAACATCCACCGTGGTTTTTCCCCTAAGAAGGTTTCCACGTATAAAATCTTGGTGTTCATGTGTCTCTAATGTGTTGTTGATTTATGCTTGCATTGTTAATTAACAGATTTGAGATCAAAGGTTGTTTAAGGTTGAATTTTTGTAACAACTGATTTACCCCCCCTCTCGGTTGTCTATCCTTGTTTTTCCAACAAGAATATGTGTATTGACAAGTGGATGGATGAGTTGAGAGATACCCAAATGGCCAAGTTCAAAGCAAGGTGTAGGTATTAAGACCCTCGAGCTAGGGTTCTGGAGACAAAACAAAACCTTTTTTATAGAAACCCAAATGCAAAATTTGAGACCCTCATGCATAGGAAACCCAAGGGATCGAGCAAAGGGTTTAATAGAGAGTATCCAAGTGAAGGAAATGCAACTCTTGACAGGGATAGGAGCTTTATTTGAAAACCTTGCCAAGGAAAATTAGAAAAGCCTCTGTATACCATGAAAGGTGTCTGAAGGTGGCTGAGAGTAGAATACAAAGAACCGAAGTCCATATGTTGGGCCAAAAAGTGATTTTTCTGGAAAAGAATGTACAGGAGCAACCTGTGTGGAGGCACGGGTTTTATAACCCATAATCATTTTTTTTTAAAGCAATGGAATTTATCAAATGGACGAGCAACAATATGTAGGGAAATACATTCTTTTTAGTTTATGGATTTAAGTCTGAGATTCAAAGAGGAAAATACACAAAAAAAAGCAAGTCAGTTTCATCTTTTTCCTCACATAAAAACTGAAATAACCATGAAATTTCCAGAAAATATAATGCAATAGAAAATATGGCTGCAGTCAATTATCTTTTACTCATGTAGTGCATGAAATCTTCAATATTTTCAGGAAGGAGAAAAAAAAAAAAGTTTTATTCTTTTTCTAAAAATTTGGCTCGATTTTTGAGCACTTTACCTTCATAGAATACAAGAAAATCCAGCAAATGCTCTCAGAAATGCTTACCAGAGCTTCTGGAAGTCGTGCAACCAACAAGATAATGAAAAAGCCCTTTGATTTCTAGAAAATCACCATGAACGTGCTTTGTGGAAAAACCCTTGTATCGGCGATAGAGCTTCTTCATGAAGCTTTGAATGAAAAAGAGATGAGTTTTTCATTCCTTTTCCTTGTTTTGTTTTAGGGTTGAAACCCTAGTATTCCGACAAGAGAAACATGGCATTTTTGCCATTGTTTTATCAAAAAATCAAATGCAACTAATATGTACCCCACGACCTTATAAGGTGATTCCTATGCCTTGTGCATTTTAAATGCCTTGTTACCTTTAAAGCCTTAGCATATATTAAGCCTTGCACATTTAATGGCTTGTTTAAACTTTACATGTGGAGCTTCTTTTTTAATCAAACTTTGACCTCATTTTTACGTGTTGACCACCATAATGGTCAAAGCATGGAGTATTTTGCATAAATAATAATGTAAAACAAGTGACTTAAAAGGTGTGGTTATAAGCCTTTAATTCATCTTCTTATCCTTTAATGCAAAAAATGGATGAGTTGGTCGATCTAAGAAAGCAATTATCAGTTGTATTGATGCTTTTGAGAGCATTTAGGAATGTTAATGAGTTTGTTGAAAACATATGGAGAAGATTTAGGGTGTTTTCATCACCTTGTTGAGAGAATATAGGTTTCTTTGACTCAATTTGGAACATTTTTAGGAGTGTTTATGGTTTGATCAAGTCATGCTTGACTTTTTCACCCATTATGAGCTCTTTTGGAGAAAATTTAGGTGCTATATTTTTGGATTTTTGGGGGCATCTGACCCAAGGTGGTTTCTGGAACCTTTTTTGATGGAACCACTCAGGGTTGTGTACTTAATCACTTTTGTAACTCACTTTTGAGTCAGTTCTTGATATGCAGTTTTCTGAGTTAGTGACTTTTAGAGTCCTTTTGACAAATCATTGGCATCATTTTGTAACTCTTTTGGATATGGAATTCAGAGGAAAACTTGCTCATTTCTGGTAATGAAATAATTTTCATCTTGTTCTTACAGTACTTGTGTATGTTTAAATGATTGATCGAGCTATCTTGTGAAGTTTTTCTATCTTCCTTGTAGTTTTGTCTCATATGTTAATACCTTTACTGCAAATAGTGAGCTAATGTAGGTTGTTGATTGTGTCTATGAAGTACTTATAGCTTGTTAATTGTGAATTTTTTCTCCTCCCTTTGCAAGCTATTTGTGTTTTGACCTCTTAGTGAAATATTTATGCAAAAGCCTACTGTAACAAGTTTGTGCAAACTATATTTCTGTCAGAAGGAACCAAGTGTGCAGAGTTTTGAGTTTCATTATCCTTTTTAGTTTGGTGTATCACTTTAGTTTCCCTTTAAGTTTAAGGTTTTTTTCCAAGTTTAGTCTTTTTAAGTTATCTTTCTCCCTTTTCCTCGGAAATTAGTAGTTTTATGTAACACCATAGGAAGCCGACCTTCTTCGAAGGTGACCTCTATTTATAAGTGACCCAAAAATTTAGAGGTCTTCCCATGTTTTCTCTGAATTGTTGAACATCAGGTTCAACAGGGTGCAATTTAAGTAGATAACAATTACTTCACATGGTTCTCTCTCCCCCTTATATCTTTTTCACATTACTCTCTCCCCCTTTGACATCAATGGGAAAGGACATAATGTTTGTACTATTTTATTCTTTTCCTTTGTCATCAAATAACCTACTTACAACCCCTCTGCAACACCTTTACTTCACTGCTCTGAATGCTCCCCCTTAGGAGCACACACCAACCTGTACCAATGAAAACACTTACTTCCTCTAACTGCAAAAACCAACAATTCCATTACCTACTCCCCCTGAGAGATGGCCACCAACATCAATCCAAAAAATGAATGAATCTTGAGATCCACTAGACTGATGCATTTCCATATACATCTAGTTCAAAGGAGGGGTAATAACCCCCAACTTCTCCTGGAGATACTCAAAAGTATCCTTATAAAGATCCTTAGTGAATATATTAACAAACTAATCCTTTGTAGGCACATATTCAAGCTTCACTTCATTCTCCACAACCTTCTCTCTTAGAAAATGATATCTAATTGAAATATGTTTTTTCCTTGAATGCATCACTGAATTCTTTGAAATGTTTAATGCACTTGTATTGTCACAAAAGATATAAATAGGCTCATCATACACTACTCTGATATCCTTCAATATTTTCCTCATCTAGAACACTTGTGTGTAACAAGACGTTGTTGCAATGTACTCAACGTTTGCAGTAGATAAAGAAATTGAATCTTGTTTCTTACTTAGCCATGACACTAATCTACATCCAAGAAATAATGCACCACCACTTGTACTTTTTCTATCATCCACACAACCAACCCAATCTGCATATGTGTAGGCACTCAATGTGAAATTAGTATCCTTTGGATACCACAAGCCATGATTTGGAGTGCCCTTTAGGTATTCTAATATACTCTTTACTACTGTAATATGTGACTCTCTAGGATCTTCTTGAAATCTATCCATAAGACAAACTGCATGCATGATATCTGATCTAGTACCAATTAGATATAGCAGTCCACCAATCATTGATTTGTACTTTCTCTGATCAGCCTTAGGGGGTTCATCAGTCTTTCTCAGCTTGCAACCAATATCCATAGGAGTACATACTGGTTTGTATTCTTCCATTCCAAACTTCTTCAATATCTCTTTGACATACTTTGATTGTGAAATGAATATACCTTTATTTGTCTGATTGATTTGTAGTCCAAGGAAGAAATTCATCTCCCCAAACATAGACATCTCAAACTCTTTCTGTATCTCTTTTGTAAACTTCTTGCACATAGCTTTATTGCCTCTAAAAAATATTTCATCAACATACACAATTACAATCAAGATTTGATCCTTTTCAACCTTAAAGTAAAGGTTACTATCTACGGTTTCTTTATTGAATCCTTGTTGTATCAAATACTTATCCAACCTTGCATAGCAAGCTCTAGGATCTTGCTTCAATCCATACAATGCCTTCTTCAATTTGCAGATCATATTAGGTTTATTTGATAACTGAAATATTTCTTGTTGTTCCATGTATACATCTTCTTACAACTCTCCATTCAAAAAAGAAAATTTCACATCCATTAATAAAATTTGAAATACTTATGTGCTACAAAAGCCAAAAACATCCTGATAGCTTCCATTCTGGCCACCAGGCCAAATATCTCTTTAAAATATATTCCTTCAACTTGTGAATAACCCTTACACACAAGAATTTATTTGTTCCTTACCACTTCTCCATTCTCATCCAATTTGTTTCTAAACACCCACTTAGTTCCAATTATGTTTTTGTTTGCAGGCCTTGGGACAAGTTCCCAAGTTTGATTTTTCTCAATTTGCAGTAGTTCTTCTTCCATAGCTTTCATCCAATACTCAACCTTGCATGCCTCAATCACCATCTTAGGTTCAACTTTAGAAAGTAGACACAAATTTACCTCTTCTTTAGTAGATTTCCTTCTTGCCAGTACACCTTTGCTCTTGTCTCAATGATCTATTCTTCAGAATGATTTCTTTGCACATATTTAGGGGTTCTAAGAGTCTTTTTCAGAGCTTCTTCCTCTTCTTCAAACTGTACTTCCTTTTCCTCAGCTTTATCTTTTTCTTTGCAATCAAGTTCATCTTATTCATATCCATCTATCACCACCGAGTTCTTAAAATCTTCAGCAACCTTGACACTTGCAATCTCAATAATCTTTCTCAATCTTTTATTGTAGCACCAATAGGATTTTCTTTTAGTAGAATATCCAAGGAAAATTCCTTCATCATAACTTTCATAAAACTTTCCCAAATTTTATTCATCTCTTCTGATATAGATTTTTCTTCCAAACACTTTGAAGTATTTGATAGTAGGTATCTTTCCATACCACAACTCATAGGGAGTCTTTGTGTTGTTTTCTTTGGCTTGAACTCTATTTTTGATTAAAAAAAAGTTGTATTTATAGGGTACAGTACCCTTCACAAGGATCCCAGGGGGCCAAAGTTAGATCAAACACCAAAAAATAATAACATATAGTCTAGTTACAAAAATACTTGATAGACACCAAAAAATTACATAAACAAGAGACAAAAAACAAAAGGAAAACCCAACCAATGACAACACACAACCCACCCATTACTTGGCTAAACCCCCCACTCCTCAAAGAGGAGTTTCAACACATCATCCCAAACCCACTTAGTGCTGGAATCCTCATCTACAGTCTTCTTTTTGACCTCCTCTTTCAGCACCTTAGATAGAGTAACAGTGGAGTGGTGGATGACCTTGATCGCGAAGCGTGTCATCCTTGTGAATTTCTTTTCTAGTTTATCAACGCGAGTCTGCAGATTATTGAGCTCTTCTCCCTTATCAGTTTCCACCTTGTTAGTCACCTTAGCCTGAGTCAGATGATCCGAGGACTCCAGTGTGGATTCCTCTAGGATCATCTTATTTAACTCAAGGAAATGGCTCGAACCTTCCACAAACTCCTCGGTCTCTTCAACAGTGTCAAGTTTGCTCTCCTCTTTGCCACCATTTTTCTCAAAACTACTAGAGATCTCATCAACTAGGACCTCATTTTTGTTCTTTTCTAGTATTTTAGATCTTTTGACACTAGTTTGCTCAGTCCCCCTATCAACATTGGCTGCAACCACCATATCCCATGGGATTCTCTGTTAGCAAGGTCCTCATATTAATCAATGAAAACATAATGTTACAAATCAAAGCATGGACAACACCAACCATTCATATTCAACACCAATCTCCCTCAAAATATACAATTTACATCAATTACAACAAAAGCTTGTTGACATCAATGACAACACCAATCTGCACATACTTGCAACGAGTGTCATATAGGATTCAATCACTATTGAACTTATGATGTACATAAGAGTCAATATGAGTCAATGCAATTGTGTTGAGTAGTTCTCTAGAGAGAAAGTGTCCTTGAAGCATGTAAGCTCTTCCTATGTGATAGTAGAGTCACTCAATGCAAGGTCCAGGAAGGACGAGATTGTAAAGGGTCATGCTATGAGGAAAGATTATTTAGATATTTACTTATTTCTTACACAATTTAGAAAATTGTAAGTAAACCTTTATTTGACTTTATTTATATGTTTCAATACTTTAAATCATTGGGGACGATGATTCACAAGGGGGGATGTATGTTACACCTTGTTTCTTAGTTACCGAGTTACTTTTACCTTCATGAGTGAAAATTTTGATAAATATAAATTATGACTTATGTATGATTAAATAGGTGAATGAAATACTAAAGAATATGCATTAAGATGTTATTGAAGGAATGGTTATGTTTTATATTAATGGAAAATGTGATGAATGAATATGTATTACAATTAGATTAGGTTAATGCTTTGATGATGTAAATGGATTCTATGTGAACGACTAACTACCTATGTGGTGTACTAAGTTGGATGCAGGAAGGAGTCAAGCCCTCAAGTATGAGAGGGGAGTATCACTCAGGAGAGGAGCTTGGTTTGGTAACCCTTAATGAGCCTAACTAAGTATACACACACTCACACCTAGTATTGGTAAAGTTGATTTGAGTCAATTTGGATTCGGTAAGTGAACCCTTGATCATAGTCTTGGCTTATTAGAATAATTGGGAGGTTGTCTTTGATTGCTATGGTTGCTTATTTGGATTGAATTATGTGATTGAATCTTTGTATAGAGTATATGTTCTTCTTCATGTGTTCATATTAATATGTTAATTGATGAAGCATATACATAGAATGTATATATATATAAGTACATGTCCTCGATAACCCAAATATATGGAGTATCGTTTGGAAAAATACATGTATATATATATCTATATATATGTATTTCATGTATATACATCAATCGATGAGAATGTGATTATATGTGAGTATATGTAAATATAAAAATAATGATAAATATAATATATGTATATATTTATTAATATATATGTATGTAGCTTCATTGATGGAAACATACATACATATACATTAATATAAGTATATATGCATATAAATATATATACACATAGTTATTTTGATGTATGCATATATATTCAATTAGCAAGTAATGCATTTATTAATCATGTGAATATGATTATATATATTAATATATATATGTAAGTATATATATGTTATGAGATATATATATTAATAATATATACATCATATATATTGCTTGAATTATATTAAAAGTGATTTGTAAAGAGCATGGTGCATTACTATAGCACATCCTTATATGATATTTTGACCAAAGCCTAAAGGTGTTGTGCATAAAGTGCTTTAGAGGAGAGTTTTGAAACAAAACACATGATATAGAAGTAGGTTTAAAATGCAAGTAAATAATCAATATTTTTGAAGCATGTGCATTATAGAGGAGTCTAAATGCAAGGGGCAACGTTGCCATATATTATATTGGTAAAGTTTACATCCTGCGCAAACAATATGAATTGAGCCAAAACATTGCAAGTCATTGTTGTGCACGAAATGCAAAGAAGAGTAATGCAAAACACATGAGTACTTCATAGGCTAAGTTATTATTATTAAATGGAGAAGGTTAAGCACTGTAATTTTTATATTGTTGTGGTTAAATTTGTGCATAAAGCAAGTGAAGACTAAGTCAAATGCAGACTTACTCACCACGTATGAAAGAAGGAACATAGTTTATATGTTGCATTGAGATTAAATATAGATTCTAGCAAGTAGAAGAAGTCTTTGGAAGCACTATATTTTGGGGCACTAAGTTGTGAATATGTGGCACCAAATTTGAAGTGTGTGAAGCAAATAGGAAGTCTAAAACGCACGCCATGTACAGGTGCAACATTTGGATAAACATTAAACTCAGCCAATAAAGTGTTGGTAGAAATATGAGAGGGTAGTCGACTTGCAAACTTAGTAGGAAACCTGTAGCTTGTCATTGTTGTTCCTTGACTCAGTAAAGAGTCATGTTGTCTCTCTTAAAGAGTTCAACTTAGCCATTAGAAGAATGTGGACTGTTATGTGTTGAAAATTGGTGAGTTAATCAGATGAGTCATTGCATGTGATTAGGAAGGTGGCAAAATTACTAGCTTGTTTGTAGCCTTTGGTTGCTCAAATTTAGTATATATAGAGGTTCTCTTCCTATCATTTGTTACACTTCTCATTCTAATTTCTCCATCATTATTTTGCTATATTTTTTGTGCAAGAGAGTTAGAGAGCTTGAGAGTTAGTGAGTTGCTTTATTATTTTGTAATTGTATTATTCAGAGGATTTTGTGAGAGGCTAGTGTTTAGAGGCTAGTTGATCTTTGGTGTAGTAGATTTCGTGGAGGTGAAAGCTAAGGTTGGAAGGTAGCATTATCAAGTTGGAACTTATATCTAGGCATGTTGATTTATATTCTTCATTTTCTTATGTTTGCAAGTTTATTTGAAATAATGCCTTTATTTGGGAAGATTGTTTGAATGCATGATATGCTTGTTCTTATGAACTAGTTATTTCCTAGCTTTGAATTAATCTATGTATGCATGGTATGCATGTTATTATAAACTTGGTTAATTCCTAGAATGGAATATTCTTGTGTGATTATTGATTGAGTCTCGAATTAGTGAATCCTATCATTGGGATTACATTTATACAATGTTAAATATGTGTGGCTTATATGATATTATAACTATACTTAGTTCGTTAAGTCTATATGGATATGGTATGAAAAGTGAGATGTGAAATATGTTGCTATCTTGATTTGTAGCTTATGATGTTAGGCAAACCTTTGTGGATAATAAGGTTAGTAATACCACATGAATTATAACATAATAGGCATGTTTCCATTAATAAGTTGTAATGTTATGCAAACCATGATGATAGTATATGATGAATTACTCATATCTCATTGAAGTAGGAAGATAGTATTTTCTCTGAGGTTAGGGTGTATATTTGATTGTTAAATCAATATTCTGCAATAGGGTTGAGAAATATATTTTCTTATTATGCTATAATCATATACATAATTAGGAGTTTATTCCTATTCTAAAAGAGGAGTAACATTCCAAAAACCCAAAGTTGTGTTGAGAAGAGGACTTGTAGGTGCAAAAGCACAAACTCTTCTCAGGATAATGTCCTCCAATTTTTAAACAAATGTAGTGAACATTATAAACATGTGAATATTTGAGGTAAAGTGAAAGAGAGGATTTATGACTTGTTTATGTTCACTTGATCATTACATCACTTTTGATTGAAACACTAGGTTGGGAATAACCTATTTGGTTAAGTTGTTTACTTGATCTTTGAATGAAGAAAATAGGTTGGGATTAACCTATATGATCTGATTGATCATTTGATTGTTGATTATATCTTTTGATTGGAGTCATTTATTAATGCAATTTTACTCTTGAATGGAGTCATTTATTGATGAGATTGTACTTTTGAATAAGTTCATTTATTGATAAGGTCGTACATCTAAAAAGAAGGCACTTAATGTTGTGATTATACTTTTGACTAGAGTCATTTAATGTTATGACATTATGATTACCCAAGGTGGTTAATTAGGTTATTCCTGGGGTTAGTGAAATCCATGGGAAAGGGGGTAACCTAGCTAGTCACTAGTTTATGTATATGTATGGTTAGTTTAGTTTGGTTATTCTTGGGGTTAGTGAAATCCATGGGTAAGGGTGTAACCTAGATAAATATTTTGTTATGGACATAGATATTCCTAGGGTTAGGATAATCCATGGTTAAGGGAATTACCTTGTTGAACAATTTATTATGTCATCACCTTAGAGTGAATGTATGTTATGTTTATGGTCAATACCAAATCGAGCTAAAGGGTGGGTGGACAAATGACTCTCACTCGAAGTACTAGATGTTGAATTCTTTGGCCAAATTAGTGTAAGTAGCCACTGTTTACACTATCAGTTCATTGTGATCCATGATTGCATTCTAGGCAAGGAAATGAAGGTATGGTAACTCTATTTATGTAGGACACAACACTATGCTCAAGAAGGCCAGTATTATGAGGTTGTCAAACCCATATCTTCACCGAAGGGTAGGGCCATCTTACCAGTCACTTAGATGTGCAGGGGACCGTAATAAGTCTGTGGTTGGTGGAAAAGTGCTTGAGTGATGCTCTCCCTCATACAGTTGGTGGCCAGGATTTGACGATGTATTGGGGACAACTAGAATGTACGCACCAATGACATGGACATATAAATGTATGCACCAATATCGGGGACATCAAGGATGTATACCCAGGTAGGGACATCTAGACCATTTATAAATATAATTCATTAAGCTCATGGAAGCTATGTATGCAAATATGTATCTCTATTCTTATTGAGAAATTGTAAATTGGAAAAATGTTATCATTACATGGGTGTATGAAATAGATAACCATTACTTGGAAATTATATAATGAACTTTATGAAAATGCAATGAAAATTTGAAATGGGGTTAAATATGCATCTTTTATTATTGAAATATATTGGAAGTTTTGAATGGGTTTATTCCAAATGTGCATGTTATTATTGGATTATAAAAGAAAAAAATTATTATTTATATTTTGCAAGCACATGTTATTTACATGTGGGTAAAACATGGAAAATCTTCGGGTTAAACACCAAGGTTGTTACATTTTTCCATTGAGGTTTCCACTAGTTTTGTTGTAGTGGCCATTGGGGTTGAGTTGGATCCTTGATAGTTTTTTGTGGCCACATGTTTTGTTGTTGATGGTTCCAATTTGGTTGAGGATTTTTCCATTGGTTTTGTGTATTTGCCTAAGGTTGAGGGTTCCAACTAGAGAAATTTTATTTGCTAACTAGAAATGGAATATTATAATTCATAGGATATTGAGGTATAACTTGTCTTGGATTCCATGGTTTCCTTTGAGCAATATAGAACACTTGTCCATCTTCACCCTCCAGTGCTTGAAAGTCTATTTTCCCAGGTCTATCCTCATAAATACTTGCCACTCTTTTTCACTTTCAATTAGCTTTTCTCTATCTACAATCAAGGCAATATTCACTAAGGACTGGCTTTGTCTCTTCTTGCTTCTTCTTCACATGTGGAGTGTCCAATTGTGTAGCCAATGACTTATTATGTATTCTTTCATGTTTGATAGTAGGTTACTTAATTCCACTCTAGAGACTCCATTAGATGTCTTGTTGATGGAAGATGTTTCATCTCCTCTAACCTTCTTTGTGAAAAGACCTTGAATAGTTTCTACATGTCTTGTAGATATCCTCAAATGGTACTTGAGAAATATCTCCTACCCCAATGAGATCAAGTGCATCCATACAGTCCTTATTAATCCTTCTTAGGAATATTAGCTTTAGAGACTCATCAAGGAGCCTATTTTGGTGGGATTTCTTAAGGAAAAATTGGAATATTTCCATGTAGTCTTCCAAAGATTCATCCTCTTTTTGAAACATCCTAAAAATTTCATCTCTTCTTTTGTTAATTCCTCTATAGTGGTCCTAGTATTTCTCCAAGAAATTTGTCTTCATAGTATTCCAATCAGGAACAACATCTCTTCCCAAACCCATAATGTAACATGCCCATTGTTCTAACCATTGATTTTTACTATGTTTTACCCACATGCGAACAGTTTATGATACTAACATTTAGGCAATAAATTTTTTCTTTTCTAATTGAATAACAAGATGCACATTTGAAACAATTCCATTTCAAACTTCCCCATTGCATTACAAAGAAACATTAAAAAGTTACAAGTAACGAATCCACATTACATAATTTTATGATGATATTTTCCATTTACAATTTCTCAATAAGAATAGAGATACATGTCTACATACATAGCTTCCATGAGCTTAATGATATAGATATACAATCAAAATACAATGATCTAGATGTCCCCAATGTTGGTGCATACCTCCTCGATGTCCCCATTATTGGCGCATGCATTATAGATGTCCCCAAAATTGGTGCTTACATCCTCAAATCTCAACCACCAACTATATGATTGAGAGTATCACTGAAGCACTTTTCTGCCAACCACAAACTTACTAGGGTCCCCCACACATCTACCTAACTAGAAAAATGGCCATACCCTTTGACAAAGAGATTGGTTTGGTAACCTCATAATACTGGCCTTCATGAGCATAGTGTTGTGTCCTAGATATCTACAACTACCATATATTGGCTACAACCTACATGCATGAATTCCTTGCCTAGTATGCAATCTTGGATCACAGTGAACCGATAGTGTAAATAATGGCTACTTACACTACTTTGGCCAAATAATTCAACACATAGTACTTTGAGTGTAGGTCATATGTTCACCCACTCTTAGCTTGATTTGGTATTTGACCATTCACACTGTTTTCAATCATGACATACATTCAATATAAAAGGTGATGACATAACATACTAACTAACTAGGTTACACCCTTTCCCATCGATTATACTAGCCCCAGGAATAACCAAGTTAACCATACATGCACACATACTAAGTGACCAACTAGGTTACTCCTTTTTCCATGGATTAACCTAACCCGAGGAATAACCAAGATAACCACCCATGTTCAAACTGACATTTTCATTAAAGTACTTCAAGACAACAACATATTCAACATTTCACATTTCATGCAACATACATATAGTCTTGACAAATTAAGTATAGTTCTAATAGAATTATAACCATGCAAATTCCAATATAGTATATATATATATATTCCAAATAAAAAGGTTTCACCAAATCAAGACTCTACCAAGAATCATGCAAGCTTATCCAAAACTAAGAAATAAACTAAGTTCGTAAAAGCAAGCTTAACATGCATTTAAAATTATCTTTCCACAAACAATGGCATTCATAGATAAATAACATTTCAACATAAAAAGATTAGAGAAATATAAATCAACATGCCTGGAATTATAGCTCCAATTGATATTACTGCTTTCTAAGCTCAACCTCTACAGTCATGATTTCTACAACTTCTAAGCTCAACCTATCTCCAAACTCTAGCCTCTTCACAAAGAACTCTCAACAATTGTAAATTCACAAATAACTCTCTTTCTCACAAAAGCTCTCAAAAATACACTTGCACAAAAAACTACAATAGAATAACAAATAAAGAAATCAGAATGAGTGAGTGTAACAAAAGGTAGAGGAGATGCCTATATTTATACTTAAATATGAGCAACCTAATGCTACAAACAAGCTACTAAATCCACCACCTTTCTCCTCTTCCTACCACCACTCAACTGTAAGACTAATTCCTCCTCTAAATGAATCGACTCAACCATTTAAAATGAAATGTGGTTAATTCAAATTCTCAATAAGAAACACATAAATAGTCCCATTATTTCCAGCTTCTTAGAATGGATGAGTCACCCCTTTTCAAGTGACAACCATGACTCTTTTACTAAGTCAAAGCACACCAAAACATATCTACAGGTTTCCTAATTTTAATGCAAGTTGACTACCCTCATGAGCTTTAGCCAACTCTATTTTGTCAAATTCTACTTACTCCTTTTCAGCTGAGCGTTGATTTTAGACTTCTATTTACTTTATTCTTCCTTTCATGGCATTTCCTTTTCCACATCTGTAGCTGAGTGGTGGTTTATATTATCAACAATATAAACGTATTGAAACATTTTTCCATAGCACTGCTTATGCACTTTACAAACTTGGAACATTATTCACATTGCATATGGTATACACTATTTACTCATGCACTAACTTTTTCTTATCTCATGTGCTTTATATGCGCAACCATACATTCACATAATGCTAGATTTTATTTAAGCCAATTGCCTTTGCAAGGCTCGTGCTACATATGTGTTATGTTTACTTTGTAAACATTTCAAAATGCATTCACTATTATAAATAATATATATTATAATATTATCATTATAATATATATTAGTGTATATATATACATAAAATCATTCTTTGATATTTAACTATATTCATAATTATATATGATAATATATATATATATATATATAGGTATATATGTGAACCTACCTTATATATTGATATATATATTATATACATATACCATTATTTTAGTATCCAAAATATACTCATACATTTACATATTCATTGATTGACATATACATGAAAAATGTATATATATATATGTTGCATATGTCCATTCGATATTCTCATGTATACGGTATATTTGTACATGAGTATTCATAGATACGTCTACCTACGTATACACATGCATGTATATACTCATATGTATGAGTTATCGTAACATGTACATATATATATATATACATTCTATGTATATATTTATTGATTAATACATTAAAGTAAACACACGAAGAAGAAATTTCACTTAAAACATAAAGACTCAATCACATATTCTCAATCGAGGACAATCAGAGATCAAAACCATAAACCAATACAAAAAAATTCCAAACCATGATTGAAAGTTACTTACCATTTCCCGATCTAACTTGACTCAATTAGACCAAACTAGGATGTGAGTGTGTGATAGCTCAATTAGGCACATTAAGGGTTACTAGACCAAGTTCTTCTCCTTAGTGATACTCCCCCTCTCTTCCAGAGGTTCAAGTCTATTCCTGCATCCAACTTAGTGCATCACAGTAGTAGTTAGTTGATAACATTATATTTATATGCATCATATATTTTCTTCTAAACATTTAAAATATCATATTGAATTGCACATTCATTCATTAAATTTTCCATCAAGATAAATATACAAAAAAAATTCATATATTAAAGAATTTAACTCAACAAAGTAATAGTAAATAGGTAAAAACATAATGGGGTGTAACACATAAACCATCTTAAAGTAGCATCCTTCAAGATTGTTGGAAACTATTTGAGCCTATGTGCATCTATTGTATAAGCATAGCTTCTACACATCACATCAAACTCAAACAAGAAGATATTTGGATCCTTAGTAACCAAACCATAAAAGACATGCAATGTTGAAGGAGGTATGTTCTT
Source organism: Sequoiadendron giganteum (assembly GCA_007115665.2). Classification (NCBI taxonomy): domain Eukaryota; kingdom Viridiplantae; phylum Streptophyta; class Pinopsida; order Cupressales; family Cupressaceae; genus Sequoiadendron; species Sequoiadendron giganteum. Next base: position 453,845,202 of record CM021105.1, read on the forward strand.
CAAGGAAGTTTCTCTCTCCTGGCTGGTAATGAGGAACTCAAAAGTTACATGTTCTGGTGGGTCATCCACCGCTGCATCAACCATGGTTTGGAAGGTCTCCTTTGTATCTACAGTGGATGTTGGTGTTAGGGAAAGTTATTCAGAAATACCCTCACTCTATTCACTTTGATCACCAATATCCTGTCTAACTTCCTATGTTGAGGAGAGAAATCTTACCAAAGTGTCTTGCTTCCTCTGCATACAAAATTTATGACTTTTTATGTCATCAACTCTTGCACAATGTTAGTAAAATATGCTAGTGTTGGTGGATTAAAACCTAATTATCCTAATGCTAGAAATAAAACTGTAAACTAAGAAAACTTGAAATAACATAGAAGAATCTTGAATTTAGCACCATCCTCAGCAATGATGCCAAAAATGTAAGGCCCAACTAATGCTCAATAAACTTGGTGATAGACACACAATTCAGAGGTGGTTCCTAACTGAATAGACTACTAAACCCTTGTAAAGACTCTATTTAATTATCAACCAGGGTTAACATAAGCTTGTGATGATACTGGCACTATATGTGCATACATAGATTCTATATTGCATATATCATCTATTATAGGTGGTTGTCACATATGAAAAAGGAAATAAAGCATATACTGCAAAACAAGGAAATAAATTAAATCTAGAATTATTGCTATGGGTACTTACAACTTAAGACTATGACTAGTTCACTGTTAAAATTTAAACTCTATAATTAACTTAACACTGCTAACTTTGAATTGTTAGTGTAATATATTATTTATTACACTAGCATAAGTTAACTTAGGTCATATTAACCCTAGGTTGCATTTAATCTCTTAATAATGTTGTTAGGGTTTCCTTGTTGTCACATGTTGTTAGATCAAGACACATGGAAACATTTTAATGCATCTTGTATCTCACCCTTTCCTATATAAGGAGGGTTATTATATCATTTGTAGCATCCTTTTTACTTCATCATTTGAGAGGTCTTAATATCAAGCAAGCTCGTTCTTGCATATCTTCTTGTGGAATATTTATCATTGTTTTTGTAGGTGTTCTTGGTTATTAATCTTATTCAAGATTTTTAACATGGTATCAGAGCCTTTCCTGCAAGACTCTTCCCAAATCTGAGGATTGAGCTATGGCTGTAAGATCTTCTTTGAGGTTGTCTCCATATTAAGGTTTTCTTGGAAGGTCACTTTCAGTGCATGTTGGAGGAAATCTGAGCTCATATCCGAGTCTAGGGCTGTCGAGAAAGTCAGATTTGGCTTTTGCTTCATCGAAACAGAGATCGTGATACACAATTGCAGAACCGGGGTTTCAAGTTCAAATTTGACAACCGACTTGCATATTTTTCATTTTTAATCAACATTGCAAGTTTCAGCATGCCTTTTCATGTTTTAGGTACCTGATTCAACCTTTGCATGTCGTTTTTTGGTTGTTGGGGTCGTTTTTTGTTGCTAAAGGCGTCTATTTTACACTAGATTTACATCTTTTGTACATCTGCAAGAAAAAATGCCATCTGGGTTTTGTTCGCCGCATCAAAAAACCATCTGGGTACTTTTTAGCTTTTGCATGCAATCAATATATTTTGCAGAAATGAACTTAGAAAACTTCAGCCGTACCCCTCTCCGTTGGCAGTTACAGATTTGAAGACAGTTTTCCAATGCTCTGTTCTTGCTCATACGAACTCCGTTTCTCATGATTTTTTTTTTGAATTTGGCTTTTTTTTTGTGCTCTATGCACTAGTGTAGACGTTTTTTGTTTTTGATATAGAAATTTTTCAGAAATTGCAGATTCTCAGTCGTGACATTGCACAGTTCTCGTTTTGGGAACTTTGAAGAAGCATAACTTTCTCATACGACCTCGTATCAAGGTGATTCTTTTTTTGAAAGTGCATTATTTTTCAAGTATATTGCAGTGGTGCTGTTAGTTTTACTTGTATAATTTCCAATACTGTAGTTTTAGTTTACACCCTATTTGTGAGGGTTTTGTAATGCATTGAAATCAAGACCACTTAGTATTTCTTGCTGGTGGAAGTTGTAAACACACTAATATAAAGTGCCAAATCATATTTTCTTGAGGGGGGTTCTTTGATTGAGTGAAAAGGGGGGGTTTAATGTGTTGACTCTTATTAGCACATATTCTCTTTTAGAAACATGATTTTATGCATCATAGTTCATTATGGGGTTCTCATTTCATCCTGCTTTGATCATGTTGAAATGGGGAAACTACACACAATGGAGAAATGGTATCATCACACATCTCCGATGGCTTCATTTGTTGCCAAATTTGTATAATCTTGTTCCCCCTCCTAGTATTGACAGTAAGAAATTTGCTTGGAATTGCAAAAGGGATCATGTCTTAGGAGTCATTGCAATGCATATTGATGTTTCCACCTTGAAAAGTGTTGATCATTGTGATTGCCCTCATACTCTTTGGACTAAAATTTAGGAGATACATGGAGATCATGACATTCAACCATTCCCAGATGATCCTATTTCAGATTGTCTTGTGCCTCTTCATCTTTTCGACAGGATACCCTATGATGCAGATACTATGTGGGAGTTTGAATATTTGGAATACTTTGAATCTTCAGATGAGGATGAGGATGAAGAGGGTTCTTTCGATGCTCCTACTTCTCCATCAAAGACAGTTGATGTACCTTCACCTTCAGTGACTTCATTACAATCAATATCACGTTGTCTTCCTGATTGGGATTCCTATCTATCAAACATTGCATCCTTGTTTGTGGAGTCTCACATTTCAGATTTGTAGGACATATTTGAGGGGATATCTCTCCTATTTGATGACAGTCATTGCACTCCTGTTGTCAAATCATCACAGTCTTTGGATTTTGTTCAGCATCTGTTTCCGCATCGTCCTGATTTGTCACCTTCTACATTGATTGGGTATGTACCTGAGTGGGTTGTGGCATCTTCATCTTCATCAGGCAAGGAGACACATGAGCTGCTTTCAGAGACATCATCAACATTCATATACATCCATCCTTCCTTCGATTCCTATTCAGAATGGGAAGCATCTCTGCACTTGCACCTGGTTTTGTTTCTTCCGAAAGGGAGACAAGTTGTTTGTCAACATTGGATCATGTTTTGTCTACATACACTTACCTTTTTTGCAGGTGATCACATATTTTGGGGGGGCTATATTGTCTCTCTATTTCCCTCCTATGGGGGGGGCATTGATTGTATTGTATCCATGTGATGATTGTTGTCCTTGGGGGGATGATGTTGAGTCCTCCAATCATCACCTTTCTGCATTTCATCTCCTTTTTGGAGAGGGGTTTTCTTCCCACTGGGTTTTCCCCTTTTCTCCATTTGTGGGAGATCAGTTGTTTTTTTCATCTTATGTTCATGGGTACCTAAAATGGCCATCAGCTGGGACCCATCATCATCATGCATAATCATTTCATTTTTCATTTCCTCCCTAAGTTGCACTTATGGGGGGGTGTTAGTGTAATATATTATTTATTACACTAGCATAAGTTAACTTAGGTCATATTAACCCTAGGTTGCATTTAATCTCTTAATAATGTTGTTAGGGTTTCCTTGTTGTCACATGTTGTTAGATCAAGACACATGGCAACATCTTAATGCATCTTGTATCTCACCCTTTCCTATATAAGGAGGGTTATTATATCATTTGTAGCATCTTTTTTACCTCATCATTTGAGAGGTCTTAATATCAAGCAAGCTCATTCTTGCATATCCTCTTGTGGAAGATTTATCATTTTTTTCGCAGGTGTTCCTAGTTATTAATCTTATTCAAGATTTCTAACATGAATCACCTAGGAGGACAATACATTGAAACAAAACAAAACATGAAGCATAAGACAAGATATCATTCACAATCTCATTCACATATAGGAAATGGGGAATCTGATTGAGATGACTACAATAATGAAAGCATCTAATGTAACAATAGAAATTAAAGTGGAGAACAGTTACCTTGAGTGGCCCTTTCTCAAGTTATTGTATCCACAAAATAAACTCAATTCTAAACTCCTTGAATCGACTGAACATAATGATAAATTGAAGCATCTTCGTTGCATATAACTAGATTTCATAATCTAACAAGAATCTTCAGAGATATCTTATTCATGAAAGTATAATAGGAAACTAACAAAGTATTGTTTGTGTAATGGAAAAACTATATCTATCACAACATATCCATATGCTATATCTAATCCTAAGCCACCAAGCCAACTAAATAGGTTTGAGGGAGGTTTATTAGAATGAGGACTCAAAATAGAAAACTAAATGTAAAATATCACTCCCCTATGAAATAGAGAGTGACAAAGTCTATATAACTAAAATTATAATTGAAAATATGGAAGAAGACGATTAGAACTAGAACTTTGTTTCAAACAACATAATAGAGATGTGTATTGTGGGAACAATCACGTTAGCTTCCTATCCAAAGTAGACTCCTTTATTTAGCTATCTTATTAAATGTTCTAGTGATTCACAATCATCCTCATTAACAAGTGCTTCCATTTCTACAACTATCATGTTCCTATTGTTCTAGAATCTCCCTTGTATCTATGTTTGAAATATTTTGGTTGCGGGTTGTGCTTCCTAGTTGTTGCGGGTTACAATCTACCTACTTTGGCTTCTCGGCTACAAGGATTTAATTCATCTAACATATACAAAATAATAATAACCATAAATTAAACATAGATCCATAATGCATTCCATACACACTCACACATTTAACCATGCAATTACCAACATATCATGATAATATTTCCATACATCAAAACCTGGTTCAAGTTTCATGGACATAAAAAGATAGATAATTTTAGGAATGTATATGAAATGAGTATCTGGAAATGTCTAAAAGCGTGAACTAAATAGAATAAAACTAGCTAATACTTGGTCTCATCATGCTGATCAAGAAAGAAGCAACATGTGCTATTTTTTTCTTTTATCTACAAAGGTATAGTACAAAGGAGTTGTGAATGATACTACAGAGGCCATTTGACTTCACCACATACTAATAGAGTTGAGCATCACCTATCGTTTATCATCTATAATCTATTATAATAACCAAAGTGTTATTACAATCTCCAAGAATTTGATTCACCACCAATAAGCAATGTATATTGAGATCCATATGCACTACATCAAATATTTTATAGAGCATATCATAGATCTTTAGTACTATCCCACATTGGAACAAATTGTTGATATATTCACCAAACCCTTCACAAAGAGCGCATATTTTAAATCTCTTTTGGGGTGCAAGATGCTATCACTTCTAGGGGCTATCTGGTCCTCCTCTATTTCTCTTGAGAGGATACTCTCTCTTGTACATTGGGTTTTTTTCCACATTGTAAATGAATATTAACATGAATTTCTTGTCAAGACCATTTTTTTACCTCTATTGTACTTAAGGGGGTGTTAGTGCAATATTTATGTTTCACATATTATATTAATTTTACTTATGTAATTTCATTTTTATTACTTAGGTAGGATAGGATAATGAGTACATGTTTTGCCCTTGGTTTTCTAGAATCTACCTTATCCTTATCGTCATTGGATTTGAGAACTTAGAGGCTATATATTCTTGTTCTTTCCTTTCATTTACAAACATCTAACTAAGTTTCAATATTGAAATATTGAAAATCATATCTTTGATTGTATGTGGTTTTATATTATCATAAGTTATTTTGTTTCTCAATATATTTATAGTTGCAATTTCATTATTAAATCTAATATGATGAATAGGAGGAAGGGTAATCAAAATAGAGCTCAATAAGCATTGAAGTACGTTATCCAAAGGTTCCTATATTTTTGTAGACTTTCTAGTGACAAACAACATGATTAACAATTTCCTTCTTGTCCTTGTAATCACTATCCTTAGAAAAACATGTACACTTTTGAGATTTCAAAGGATATAAAGAAGAATTAGGTGTTGATGATTACATATTTGAATACATTTCTTGTTAGTAGCATGGAATTAACCATTTTTATGTGTGTAAAAAGATCCATGAAAGACATGAAATAATTGATTTAAACATTATTAGCAATTGGCTTGAACAATCCCTCGATAAAGATATTTTGTAATTCCAAATCATGTAAGAGATGATGCAATATAAAACATAAGGATTGAAATGATATGGAAATCACTTATGCATTCATTAGATCTTTGGGCACACTCAAATAGATAAAAAAAGAAACTTTAAGGCCCATGTTAACTTTGAATTGCCCCAAAAATGCCTTGGTTGATAGTCAAAAAATGAATATATAGACCAATAAGGAAATGAAAAAAAACATTCAATATGATAATATTGTAATGTCCTAAGAACAAATTTACCTAAGATTGTATCCTCATATACAAAATCCAAGCATAAAATAGTGAAGGAACACAAATATGTATTCAATTCATCTTAACCATCATACATTGAAAAGTAGGGTGCCACAAAACAAATTGGTAGAGGATGTGTAACAATTCAAAATGTCAATGGTATTCTCTAACCTCCATGAATTCTTTATTATATTATCCCCTATGCATGTTATCAACTATTTCTCAACTTTATCAATCTTATAAAATAGTGCATCTATGGAAATAAGGAGAACAATAACTAAAGAGGATTGGGCACCAATAGGATGGGTATATGTAAGAGCTACATAATAAGTCATGGTGGAAGATTGGGTATGAGGTAAATAAGTAGTGGAATGAGGAATAAGATGGGCCATGGGAATCAAGGATAACTTTAAGAAACCCCCCCTTAGAGAAGGTGTAAAAACCTAGCAAATCTTGTATACTTCCCAAAAAATATTAGTTTTATTGGCGATTTTTTTCTTTTTTCAGGAAAAAATAATAATCTCAATTGGCGAATCTTTTGTAATTGCTAGAAGTCTATGGAAAATCCTAGCAAATTATATATTTTTTAAAACCAATAAAATTTTGTCATTGGCGATTAAAACTTATTTTCAAACCAATAAAATATTTTCATTTGCGAATTAAACCTATTTCCAAACCAATAAAATATTTCTATGAGCGAATTAAACTTGTTTTCAAAAAGAAAATATTTTTGTTGCTGATTAAAACATGTTTTCAAACCAAAAAAATATTTTTATTGTCAAATTAAACCTATTTTCAAACCAATAAAAAAAATTCAATGGCGAATTAAACATAATTTCAAACCAAAAAAAAATTCATTGGCAAAATAAACTGGTATGCCAATAAAAATTCATAGTGTGGGTGGTGAAAATATCAAATTCACTATATATTTTTCTATTTCGGGATAAATTTTCCACACATCCAAATTCCTTCATAAAGTGTCTAAAATGGGGACAAGTGTCAACATATTTATAATATGTTCTTAAGTGAAGTTATATGTCTGAAGCTAGACGTCAGCACTGTTAGTTTTAGGATTAGATTTAACAAAAAGCAGAAATACAACAATACATGAACAATAGAACACAACATATACCCTGGGAAAACCCTCCTTCTCGAGGGAGAAAAACCTAGCCAAAATTTATCTCTTATATATTGAATTGAATGAGCAGAAATCTTCTTACAATCTTAGGCCAAACTCAAGGACAATATGATGCAATGATAAATACCACCTCTCTTAGATGCAAAATACACAATGATAATAATCTCTCCTTGATATTGAACTGCACCAAGCAATATTATACTCTGTTGTAGAAGTACGAACTCCTTGATGTCTTAAAAATATCTTGAGAATTATGATATGATGTAAGAATGAGCATCGCCTTCTTTATATACAAGGTAAGGTGCCTCCTCACAAGTAAGGCGACTCTTCACAAGGGTCAGCCTCATTCAAGAAATATAATTATATAAAATCTAATTTGCAATATGAAGGTCACTTGCCTTTAATTAAGGAGAAAATATCTCCTGAAGCTACCAAACACTAAGACTCCCTCTTAGCTAGGGAGATATTTTCCAGATATCTACATCTTGGAGTCTCTCAACATGATGCCCATAATGGCTACACCCATTTGTGGAAAGCACAAAGGTTCATCATGGAGTCTCTCAACATGACGTCCACCATGGCTACTCCCATGTGTGGAAAGAAACACACGTACAAGTGCCCATCACAGAGTCTCTCAACTTGATGTCATCATGGAGTCTCTCAACATGACGTCCACCATGGCTACTCCCATGTGTGAAAAAACACAAGTACAAAGGGTTCATCATGGAATCTCTCAACATGATGTCTCATCTCAGTCTCAGAGATGAACAAGGGCTCACACCTCATATTTCTCCATCTCAGAGAAATATATACTACAAGGGATTTCACCTCATACTTCTCCGTCACAGAGAAATATACACTAACAAGTACTTTCACCTCATACGTCTCCATCAACGAGAAATATACACTATCAAGGGCTTTCACCTCATACTTCTCCGTCATAAAGAAATATACACTAACAAGGGCTTTCACCTCATACTTCTCCGTCACAGAGAAATATACACTAACAAGGGCTTTCACCTCATACTTCTCCGTCACAGAGAAATATACATTATAACAGATCTTCATGATGATGTGACTCCCTCTGAAGCTCCAAGTTCTTGCATCAAACTCTTGACCTCCTCGTCCAAGGTTGCCTCTATTGGTTTGTCAAACTCCCTCTGAAAGTTAATTCCTCCTCTTCAAAGAAATTGATCGCAATGAAAACCTGAATAAGTTCTTCCTCTTCAAGAGATGTCTCCAGTTATGTGCCACCAACTCAGTCCCATGGCAGCAAGTTGTGTCTCCATTCTTCAGCCTGCGTGACTTCCTCACAGGAAGCATCAAGCTCTTCCTCCTTGAATACAATCTCTCATCATCCATTTTCTCCTTGATCCATCTTGGAAGCATTTTATAGAGAGATTACTAACAATTCAAATTATCCCAAAGAGAAATACCAATGCTAGAAGCATACATGATTCACTATTCCAATGTTATAGCATGAATTAATAACTACATAAAAATTGATGAACATTATTCAAACATGAAATACTTATCTCATAGAAATCAAAATCTCTTGCATTGATGCCATGTAAATATTTTGTCACTGCTCCAGTTCCAATTTCATCACCAGTAAGCTTGTTCTTTTCCATATCTGATTCTTCCAAGCCAAAATTCCTCCCTAAGTCCTCAAACATATTCATTCTTATCGAACTCAATCCATCAATGATATTACATTGTCTAACCTGGCAACAACACCAACACGTAGGATGTGCTTGAGCACATTAAACTCCAAATATATATAGAGTCAACATGAGGGGCCCGCCAATTCCTGCTGAAAGGTTACGCACAGATAGAGACTTCTGAAGATACATAGTTTCACATAAGATTTATCCTTAACTAAAAATAATCTTCCACAGAGGTAGAAATATCGACTTTCCTCCAATGCCTTCAACAACTATTGATTAACAAAACTTGTATAAGTTCGAGTCTTCAGATTACCCTGTGCCTTCAACATCGACCTTCTTGATGTCTGCGCGTAAATGAGAAAGGTGCCAGATACTAATGAAGGTCTGGTAGTATCGTGACTCTCAATTTCCATGATATTAATGCCTCCAAATATGACTTAGAGTTTCAACGCCTAAAATGGCCTCAAACTCTTACCAATGGCTCTAGTATTCAGATAGCATTTGATCCATCAATGCTCTACATCTACTATACTCGACCCGATCACAAGTGTACATAACAGGTCACTCCCATCGCAATGAAGTTGTGGACATACAATAAGTCAGAAAAAATGTAAATATCATGATGGTAGCAATCTTCAACAATATTTAACCTATATTCAATATCATCTGCCGCTTCCTCCAATATCAATGCAATATAGGTATATTGATATTTTCTTTGTCCTGCAAACTTTAAATATAATATCGTTTCTCAATCTACTCCCAACCTCCTTTCTTGTTTGATGCTTGCAGTGCTCTGGAAGTATTTTTTGATGCCAGAGGAATCCTGACACTTCAAGGTACAATGCTATGGGTAGAGAGCGTCGATGAAGAGTGCCTCACGAAAATAGAAACACAATTTGCTAATGGTGGCCAAAGCTTAGGCTCAGATAGATCAGATTAATAATTGCTTCCCTTAGTGCCATGCTTGCTGGAAACCAATAAGCTTCAATGCCCAGTGGTAGTAGAAGCAAATGCTAAAATTCTCCAATAGTCCAAATTGTGATTTCTACCAGTCGTCTTTAATGCCTTCCAAAATAAACTTCATGGAGAATCTGCTTAATTAAATTTGATTGAATCTCTTGAACCCGCTCTGATACCATGTTAGTTTCAAGATCAAATTTAACAGAAAGAAAAAATACAACAACACATGAACAATAGAACACAACATATACCCTGGGAAAACCCTCCTTCTCGAGGGAGAAAAACCCAACCAAAATTTATCTCCTATATATTTAATTGAATGAGCAGAAATCTGCTTACAATCTTAGGCCAAAATCAAGGCCAATATGATGCAATGATAAATTGCACCTCTCTTAGATGCAAAATACACAATGATAATAATCTCTCCTTGATATTTTACTGCACTAAGCAATATTATACTCTGCTATAGAAGTACAAACTCCTTGATGTCTTGCGAATGTCTTGAGAATTATGATATGATGTAAGAATGAGCATCGCCTTCTGTATATACAAGGTAAGGTGTCTTTTCACAAGCAAGGAGAATCTTCACAAGGGTCATCCTCATTCAAGAAATATAATTATATAAAATATAATTTTCAATATGAAGGCCACCTGCCTTTAATTAAGGAGAAAATATCTCCTGAAGCTACCAAACACTAACAAGCACAAATTAATATAACCGATGACTGTTCGATGAATGTTCAATGGATGACTGTAGTTACATTCTGGAAGAAAATGTCTAAATCACTAGACTTGTGAATTCAAACCTCCAGAATAACTCTACAACCGTTAGATTTCCAAATATTAATGGTTGAACTTTTATTACTTATTAAATCACTTAAATTCATGACACCTGAAATAATATTTTATTGTTTACTGGCTATCGACAATTGGAGGTCGCTTAAGTTATGACTTAAGCCTTTGGAGTCATCATGGTGATCAAGCACTCGACCTAGGCGAATAGGTGATTATCGGTTATGTGGAATATCAAAGACTCTATTATCTCCTAAGTCTGGTGACAAATATTTGCTCATGAAAATCAACGGTTGAGATCAACGATTAATGATTGGGCGACTCTCATGTGCCCGCACTGCTCAAAAGGTGATGCCATCTATTTTTTGTGATAGTGTGGGATTGTGACATTTATCCTCGATGGGACTGATCTCATGATTAATGGTCTAAAAGGAATCAATGGTTAGTGCTAAGTTCATCAAAGATCAATGGTCATTGCAAGATCATAGATTGTAAAGACTCCGACAATATCAAAATGTGATATGCGAAAATATGATATAACCATTCGATGAATGTTCGATGGACAACTATAGTTGCATTCCAAAAGCAAATGGCTGAAGCACTAGACTTGTGAATTCAAACCTCCAAAATAACGCTAGAATCGTTAGATTTGAAATATCAATGGTTGACATTTTATTATTTATTAAATCACTTAAAGTCATGACTCAATTTTTTTGAAATAATATTGTCACATCAAGTCGTAAATTAAATGTTCAAGTGTTGAGTATTTGATGTCTTCGTTCTATATATACTTCACCAACTTTATGTTCTTCATATCATTTATAATATATTTGGCTTTGCTTTCTTTTTCTCTATTTTCAATTTCATTGTGATATTATGGAGTCTTCATGGTGTGTCATGCTACCCAAATGTTTTTGGGAGAAAAGAAGCAATGATGCATATGATATATGAAAGTTGGGTATGGTTTTTACTATTCCTTGTGTGCAGGTTGAGGATGCTATAAGAATAATTGTGGGTAGGGAATGACTTCAGAACAACCCCCGTGCTCTATTTTGCGAGGTAGCTTTTGCTTTCTTGTCCAATTGCATGGACATTTTGTTGGATAAAGATTTAGTGAAGATGCTGGCAATACATTATTTGTAGCATTTCATTCACTCTTTCTTTTTTGGAGTTCACACTTTAGCATTATGATTTTGAATTTGGGTTAAAGCCTATTGGTGGAATCTTTTCCAAAGTTGAACTGGTTGCTTCTACAGTGCAAGCTCTTTCCTTGGTTGTTATGAGGTGTGGTATAGTGTGTGATACGACAAATGAATCATTGCAGAGTTTGGAGTTTTAGAAGAAGGATTTGGGTGATTCTTTTTTCTTCTCTTCTCTTACTTTGTTCAATTAAATTCACCTCCTACTCAAACACCCAGTTTAGGGCCTATGCTATTTTTATAAAAAAATTAGTAATGAATTGTGTCTATATTTTATTGTATAGCTCTTGTAATATGTATTTTATGACTGGTTTTTTGTCACGGTTAGTGGATTTTTGGCCAGGCTGGCTATGTACTTCACGACTACTTAAATTAAAATACTTTTCATGGCTCCATTCTTGTAAATCCTTTTTGCTTTGTGCAATATAAAAATGTGGATTTTAATTTTGAAAATATATTTATATTTTTTGTATGATTCAAGTTCAACATATAGTTTTGATCATAAGTGGGCTAAATTTATTGTGACTTATTAGTGGATATTGATAATGATTAAGCTACAACAAGCCATTTAATTCTCTATCTTTTCAACACCTTGAATTACTCTACCTTCCATTTAATTCTCAATCTTTTTATTGATTTTCGCATATCCTCCATATTGTCTTACATTGAAGAAAATGTGGTTATGGTACTGCAGATTAATGCCATATGTACCTAGGATTTTGGGAAATCTTTAAAAGATTAAAAATTAAGTTTCTCTTCTAATCCGAAGCGAGCAAATTTTTTGATTTGATAACTTGATACTGAAAATGGTAGAAAGTATGGCACGTGCTTTCTTTCTATCGATTTTCGCATATCCATTGGATTGTCATTCTTTGAAGAAAATGTGGTTGCAGTACCATGGGTTAATGCCATATGTACATCTGAAGCGAGTGATTGGATAACTTGATGTTTGATAATTGCATGTCGCACTATAGATGACGATGTCATTAATCCAACGATCAATTACAAATAAGATTTATAATGATTTCATATTGTTTGAGTGGTGTACTTGACAACTTTCCAGGTTGAGGTATAGTGTGCATGTAGCCATACATCAATCAAAATAAATATTGTAAGACTTAAGTTACACAATTAAGTTGGTTACTTGGTTTGCGCAAAAAAGAGCAATTATATCTCACACAACTCAAGAGTAAATAGGGATCAAGCTGGTGAGCTAAGAGGTCATAAATGGCCCATAAATAGGGATAGTGAGAACGACTGGAATCATTCCTAGATGGCTTTACTATTGAGTGCAATTTTCTAGAACTCTTATAAGGGTTTTCATTTTGCAAAGTTAATGAGGAAAAATATGATGTAGTATTATTGGGGATACTCTAAATTTTCCTACCTCTTTGTAGTTACAGAGTAAAAGACCAATTTCCTTCAAGTTCAAAATGGGTGGAGTTAGAAAGAAGTTGACCTGGTTCACTTGGCATTTGACACAAGTTTTGAACCAGGATGAAGAGCTCTGATGGAGAAAAAAGCTTTCACAGAGAGTACACCCACATAAGTATTTTAATCTTGTTTGAATTTAAAGCTGACAACTTCTAATACTCCATTTTGATAGAGGCCCTCAAAGAGGAATTGTGGACTTTCAGACTCATTGTGTGCTTTCCTGATGCCTAGAAGCTACCCAAAGATGGTGGTAGAAAATTTACTACCCCTTATCTTTTGCATAATTCTAGTTGGTAACCAAGATAGGTACATTTTCTATCTTCACAACTCCTATTTCCTAAGAATGGTAGGCAAGCCCTATGGATTCTCAAATTCATTTATTTGGTAATATGGTTTGGATCCCATAGCCGCCACTACTAGCTTGGAATCAATTGTGTCATTTTGGGTTGTTTTGGTGCATTATATTGAACATATTATAAATGTAGAACCATATTTGAGATCCCAAGATCCAAACCATGGTCGACAAGCCCCATGGTTTGAGAATATGGTTTGTACTCCATTGTCACCAATAGTATATTGGAATCAATTATGTCTGATGTAAAGTGACATGTGTCATTTATACAAAATAAGAGCTTGCATTCTTTACTGATCTTTAAAAATCCATGTAATAATGTAACATTGTAATTCAGTTGTAATAAAATAAATGGCTGTGTTATTCTTCGATATTCATTAATTTCGTTTACAGTAAAGAATTATTTTGCGTGTTAAGTGTCTATTCAAATTATATAAGTAACTAGCAATAGTATTAATGTTTCTAGAAGAGTAGCAGTAGCACTTGCACATAAAGGAATAAAATAATGGAATGAAATAAACTTAGAAAAAACAATTTTTTTCCTTTAAGAAATTAAGTATTATATATTTATGAAATATTTGCATGTAGACTTAAAATATAAAGCAATACAAATGAAAAAATAAAGTTTCCATCAAATTGACCAAAAACACTAAAAACACTAAAAGTTATCACTCTTTCTAGGGTTTTTCGAAATGTTATTGATTTCTAATTTGTCCTTTGCAACGTTAAGTTACTGGCCCCTTGGCCTTGATGTCAATCAATGTCTTGCTTTTAAAGGGATTCCACGAGTCCACAGGATGCTTCAAGTAGATCTATAGGTGACTCGCGGAACCGCAGAATGGACACATGGACTCATCTCAATGTCTTCAATGAGTATCGAAGGAAAATCTCATTAGGATTGTGTATCCTAGCACACTAAAGTTTAAAGCAACTTTTAAAAACATGTTTATTATTTATATCATAATTACTCAACCGTTCAATGAACATTTGATGGATGGCTATAGTTGTATTTTGGAATGAAATGCATAGAGTGTTAGGCTTGCAAACTTAAACCTTTGGAATCGCCCTATAACTGTTATATTTACAAAGATCAACAGTTGAGATTTTTTTTATCAATGCATGATAACTATTCAATTTATTTCTAACTGTCTATGTAGAAATGCAATGTACTAATTGTGTAGTTCAGAGGCAACACGCTGATGTTTCATTCACTTTAATATTAAAAAAAAACAAAAGCGAACTTTCTACTCTTAAGTGATTTTATTTTTTAAGTGAGAGGGTCAACACACAAGGAGATTTCAAATTACTTATTGCAGTGCACCAAGGAGATTTTGGGTTCCAACAAAACCAGTCCATGCCTATCAGTATTAATCTTTTCAAGAATCAAAATCCGAGTAAGTGAAAGAAAAAATTCCGACGGATATGTTTCATCGTTTCTTAAAATATTATTTTGTCAAACTTTGGGTTTAGGGTTGAGAAATTGAGATACTTAAGAAAAATTAAGGACTTAAGAGGGAATTCACAATTTCACACTGTACAAGCATGTCTACCACCACTAGCAGACTAGACAAAGTTATTGGAAAAGGCAAAGCAAAATCAGATAGAAAAATACATTATGCTGGAGTGCTTAAAACCCTAGATTTCATTGATAAATACCATGATATTTATGATCCTGAAATATATGGTAGGCTTACCTCAAAACTTAGATTTTAAAGTGAGAATAAGGCTATAAATAAAATTCAAATTAATAGTTTCAATGCACTGTGGGTAAGTGGATTAGGGCGCATGATGTTACATGAGGTTTTCCCTTACCTAGAATTTATCATGGTATGTGCCCACAATTATGATGATAACAAAAGAGTAATTGTTAATAAAGATAGCAAAGAAGAAATGTTATCCATTTCTGCAGAATAATTTGGAAATGTGATGGGGTTTACAACCGAAGAATTTGGAAACGTCCACATTGACCTTGAAAAGCTTGCTAGTGATTATGAAGCAATAGGTGAAAGAGAGTTAAATAATTTTCTAAATAAAATAGTTTTGGATTGTCAAAGAAAATTATTAAAAATTAATCATAAGCCTCCTTATGATATTGTAATTTTTATACCTTGGGTTCATGATACTATTTCCATGCTAGAATTTTGCCTCAGATTGGATAGCAATCGGGAAGTGGGTGCAAGGCTCCTTGAAATGGTATTTATATCCATTATAATGGACAACCTGTGAAATATAACTTTCTTGAGCACATTATAGAATCCATGCATAAATAATTTTGAATGATTAAAGGAGGTTCCACTAAGACATTTAGGTTCACAAACTACTTGTGCTATTTTTTCTATTCAAATTTAGTGATCTGTTTCAA
Source organism: Sequoiadendron giganteum (assembly GCA_007115665.2). NCBI lineage: Eukaryota > Viridiplantae > Streptophyta > Pinopsida > Cupressales > Cupressaceae > Sequoiadendron > Sequoiadendron giganteum. The sequence continues at coordinate 453,861,448 of CM021105.1, forward strand.
ACAACCAAGCTTTAGATTCAACCCTATAGGAATATTGAGGAAAAGAAAATAGCTCCAGTATATGATTGGACTACTAAGATAAGGGTGCATGATTCTTGAAGGAACTACAATCATTTTGTAGACTACTTTTTGGCTCCATTGTATCAAGCAATTACAAATACTCCAATGCCTAGATTTCCCATGTCTTGTAGAAATTGCATTCAACTAGGAAAAGAAATACATTTGGCTAATTGGTACTTAATGGAAGAATATACTATGCTAAGATTTTATGGATCAGGAGTAGAGCCATAGAAAATTCCAATTCATGTGATAGAAAGGGTTTTTGCATTGGAATATGTAAGTCAGATGGATAGTACTGATGAACTATACTTTGTCAGTCAGCAAAATAAGTTCTTATTTCCTTCTTTACCTTTTTCATGTGGAGGGTTCACATTCGAGAGAAAACAATTTAGTGTGGTACATGATCTTTTGGAAAAAATAAATTTGATGATGTCTGTCACTGGCAGTATGATCCATGTGACACCATTAAATCAAGGATTGTGGCCAATATGAATGTTGCAAGTAGAATTCAACATCAAAGTAAACCCTTGCTTGAAAACTTGAGAAACAAGGATTCTTGGGATGAGGTCAAAATAGCAATGGAGAAAAGTGGTGCTAAGAAAGGCATTTTTTTTGAACAATTGTCGATAAAAATTATGGCATTGCACCAACAAATAGGAGAAAATAATCAAATCAGGAGGTACAACAAATTTTATGAAAAAAGTGATAAACCATCTAGTAGAGTAAAAATGCTAGATTCTCTAGATAAGGAATGTAGAGAAAAAAATTGGACACAATAAAAAATTATTGCCTTTTGGTCTATGAGGAAGGATCTAGGTGAACCAAGAACTAGTGCAAATTTTGGAGAGATTGAAGAAGATTATGAGTTTAACAAGTTGTGGAACATAGAGCATTCCATTCACAATGAATGTGAGAAAATGATGATGAATTAGATTATGATAGGGAAGAACAAAGAGTACAATCTGGTTTAAGTGAGGCCACAAAACAATCATAAAATTTAGGAGCAGCCATAGCTAAAAAAATGGGTTATGAAGATGGTCCTTTGGGGTCCCAAGGACAAGGCCCTTGGATGGTAACAGATGTAGACCCTAAAAAACTAGTTGATAAATGAGGCCTTCGAGCTGATAAAATAGGCCAAGGGCATACAAGTACAACTGAAGCAATTCATTTTGTTACAACTTCAAATCCTAATCCTCATGGTTAGATACAATCACAACTAAGACATGCCCATGGTGGAGAAACTAGTGCAACTAACACTACCACTCGTGGCGATGGTATGGGTAGTACTAGTAGTGGTCAAAATGTGCTACAACAACAAATTACACATAAGATGCCAATAATAAAAGATACCACACAAACACCTAGTGATGAAGGCATACTGAAGAGGGCAAGGATTATGACAGGTCCAAGTCCAACTACCAGTTCCACCACAAAGGAGTTATTTTTCAGGAACTCCTCTAGTTAGTGTGGCTACAAAAATAACTGCAAGTACTCCTAGTCCTTCACCATTCAAGCATTCCATTATTTTTGCATCCTAGGTTTTGATTACAATGATGAGTTTAAAAATAAATCAAAATTATATAAAAAAGAAAGGAAGCAACTGATAGAGAGTTCGTCTGTTGTAACTTCAGAGCCTGCAACAACTAGGGTATTACCCACATTTGACCCAAATAAAGAAATCATGGAGTACATGTTTGTTGTTTGCATAGTTCAAAATAAACCAAAAAATCAGATGGATCGATTTGAATTTCAGGTGAGCAGATTCCAATTGGATTTTTCTAGATACAAAAATAATGACAAAATTAAAGTATCAAAGAAGAACAACGAATTGGTGTACACATCATTGCTAAAGCAAGAGAGAGAGAGAGAGAAAAAAGGTTGCAAATTCAAATAGAAAAGTTACAGGAAGACCTAGAAAATGAGAAATAAAAGAGGGAAGCAGTAGATAACAAGAGCAATGAATTAGAAAAAATAAAAAATTTAGCCTGTACATCTACAAGAAAAGAGGATAATCAAAAAGAGGTGGAATTGAATGAATTGAAGCAAAGGTTATATGAGAGAAAAAAGAAATAGGATGAGGAAAAATCCACTTTAGAAAAATTAAGACAAAACCTGGGGAGAGCAAATCAACAGTGGGAACAAAAATTGGAGAAAGAGAGAACAAAAAGTAAAAGATTAGTGGCAGAGCTAAGGGAAGTAAAAAAATGAAATAAACTCTTGTCAAAATAAGTTAATTGCATTTTGTAGAGAAATAATGAGGCATATGAAACAAAATATTAGGGAGGATACAATGTAGATGATTGATCATTTGTGTGAATTGTTTCAATTGATTTAGGCTATGAGACTACATTATAGGAAGCTCAAGAAATATTTAATGGACAACAAAAATCTACTGACATTAGAGAAATCTACAAATCAAGTTCAACAAACAATCTACAAAGCTAGTGATAATGAATTGAAATAAAAAATGATTGAGAATTAGATTGATGCCTCAATGATGTTGTCATCTATCATTCAAAAGTGTTTGGGAATGCATGAAACAAAGGAATTTATGCAATAGGCTGCAAAAAAGATGAAGAAGTTGGATGAAAAGGTAAGGAACTTGAAAAAGCTTGGTTTGCTAGAGGCTTTTGACATAAATGAGTGATTCATTGGAAATGATGATTTCAGAAAGAAGATGTAGGGTGCAAGGAAGATTGATTTGGACCAGTTTCATCAGAACCCAGATGAGGCGAACTATTTGGATTCCATCAAAACACTGATAACCTTGAATGCAAATTTGATTGAAACATTCAAGTCAAGTTCCAATTGCAATCATCCATTGTTAAAAAAAACTGAAGACAACATCAGATAGAACAAGTGTCACAAACACTTCCATCATCTAAACAGTGAAAGTTGCTACAAAAGCTAATAGAATGATTTGATATTGATAATATGAGTTTCATAGTTCCAACTCAGCTCTATGCAAAGTTGTATTTAAGCATTATTTTGGATTGCTTATATGTATTCCTTCATTTTAAAATTAATAAAAACACTCAATTATCTATATTATTTATTTTATTAATTGAAGAAAAACTTTGGTTTCAACTACTAGATACAGATTAAGTGATTTTTGATGTTCATTATTGTATATGCTATTGTTGTTAATATGTTATCAAGCATTGAGTTGAGTGATGAATCATTGAGTACATGTTTAACACAATTAACATATGAAATTATTAATAATATGTTAATTTATTCAATCTGATGCATAATTTGATGGAATACAATATAAAATATCAACTACAGTTTGAAATATTAAATTCTTGTTAATCCTTAACTAGTTGAATTAGGGATGTTAGGTTTTCAACCTTGGGCTTTCTAAAACCCTATTATCCTAAAACCCTGGCATTCTTATGTTTTATTGTTATCGTTCACTTTTTGATCGATCTTTAAGTTATGACTTATGGGTATCGATGTCGTGAGTTCCGCATCCCCTTTTGCTAGGAAGTGCCCCTTTAATATTTTGTTAAGCTCTAACTATTTTCCTTCTTAATGTTTTTTGTGTTCCCTAGGTGACTTGGACATTGTCTCAATATTGCATTATCTCTTCGGTTCACTGAGTGCACAATTTTGTCATTTTCTAGCCTTATGATACCCCATAATGATGACACGCGTCCAAATATTTCTGAGGGCTCATATTGTTTCAATGTTTATCATTTCAAATATTTTATTCCCATGCCATTGAGTATTTTTGTCTCATGGCTCTTGTTTGAAGTTGGTCCCCCTATTCCCTAGTCACTTTACTAAAATTCCATGTAAGCTCTTGCCTTTGCAGAGCTCTAACAATTCTGTCACTTTTCCTCTACAAAATAGAAAAATGTGGACACAAATTAAAACATGTGGTGAATTTTATCGTAAAGGCATAGGCCTTCACAGGGCCATGGTGGGACAAACTTTGTGCTCTAGCGAATTCATGCGATGATGACAAGTGTCGACATCTTGGCACTTCATGGTGAGCTCTTCTATCATCGGAGGAATTTTTTTGTCATATTCACCCTTTGTGAATGAGAAAAATGGTGACACCTATCCGCATGGTGATAAAAGTAGGTTATCACTTCGCACAACAAAATTCAAACTAGCATGATGGTCGTTGATTTGAAGATCTACGATACACATTCAAACTAGGCAAATGTCTCTCATTGGTCGTGCATTCAAGCATGTGAAGGAAGTAATGGCAGATGGTATAGTATTTGTTATCCACCGAATTCATGATGCTGAGGATAAATTACTTATTGAAATTCATTTCTCTCACAAATTCTAAGGTAATCAAACGAGTTGCTGCAATTTTTTGGATCGAACAAGGGTTTTTCTGGTGCTAATTAGGGTTTTCTGCTGCATTTCAAACAAGTAAATAGACCTTGTCAGTTAAATTCAAGAAAAAATCAAGGTGTAGGGAAGATTTTTGTTAGTTCAGAACCATGAAATAGTGAAGAAGTAGGGGTATACGTTGCTAAATTTTTCTCAAACCCTAAATTTGGGTGGAAATTTTATAAAACCCTAATTAACAGTATAAACCCTAGCCCATTGTAATTCCACAAAATGGTTGGAACTTCGGTTGGGAAGAGAAGACCGCTGGAGGAGGAAATAATTGCTTTACTGCCAGGGTCATCGAAGAGACCAAAGGTTTTTTCGGGGTTTGGTGGTGTTACAGACAAGCTCATGGACTGGGGTAGTGGATGCAGATACCCCATCATTCTGGATGAAGGATATGCATTGTTCAAGCACACATATAGGAAGGCCTATGCAAACATTCCAATTTGTAACATTTGGAACATTGGATTGGGCAAGCTGGTGGTGCTCAATGTCTTCGTGAATGTAGAATTAATAAGGCAGTTGGCCATGGCATATGACCCCAATTCTAGGTCATTATTTTCCACCAATGGCCAAAGACTATTGCCATTGGATAAAGACCAAGTATGTACCTGGTATTTCAATTAGACCCTAATGCACACCTGCCAATTGACCTGAGTGCATTGAAAAAAGAGTATGAGAGAAACAAAGGCAGTTATAGGGTTAGGTGGTTTCCCTGCTTCATATCAAAGGGGCCAAGAAAAGAGTTATAGAGGTTCGACAAGGGTGATTTGGAGCCTTTTTCCTATGACATCTTTGAGCCCTACTTTTAGAAGACCTATTTTTATTGATGTAGGTCTTCGGGATGGATAACCGGATCCAAATCCCTTTAAATGTGATGGTCTTGGTAGTAGACATTCAGAGTAGGGATGTCAATAGACCCTATGAATTTATGGGTTATGTTGCTAACCAACTGCACATGTCCCTTTGTGCAATCAAGAGGGATCCCTCTGGTCTTGTAAGCTTTAGGTAGTATTCTCTTCTATTGCATATGATATTATATACAAGATTACAAGTATGGCCATAATAGTTGCAAATAAGGGCCACAAGGGAGAAGAATGTGTTTTTACCAGTCCAAGAATGGACATACTTATGGGAAAAGGATTGCAGGCATTCCAACTATGTTGGTTTTGAGGAGTTTTTTGGTCAAGCCTCTAAGGAAGGGGCTAGGTCTCCCCACTGATTGGGGTTTGTCATAGCACGCAATAAGATTCTTAAGGCCTCTTGACCTCACCCTAGAGAAGAAGATTGATCACAATTGGGGTGATTGGTTCTTCTATTCAGATGTTATAGTGATCAAAGTTTTTGGGACCCCAATTGCACCCCATGTGCTTCCTAAGGATGTCCTTGATATATTGGCCTTTCTTGAGATCATGTGGAAACTAAATGAATTTGATAAGATTCATTTCAGGAAGAATAAGAAGCATGCACTTCTTTCTGCTACAGTAGCATTTTCAGATTTTGTGGCACTAAATAGGGATGGTATGGAGCTGATCCCAAAGAAGTTGCTCCCATACAAATTAAAGGTAGACAAAGTCAAAAGATTTGATCCATAAGGCTTCATAAAAAAAGACAGAGGTATCTATAAATTGCCGGCCTATCATCATGTACACGATAACATTGAAGACCTGATCAGGAACTGCTCCTTAGAGAGCTAGGCAACCAAGAGAAGGGAGCTATGGGTCCAGATCCAAATTGTAGAGAACAAAAGGATGAAGCTTGACACATCCTTTACAGGGTCATTCCTACACATAAGGGACCCCATAGTCAGGAATATGACTATGCTTGATAATACTGGAAAATATCCCACAAATGCATCCAGGAACTTCAGGTGCTTCCTCTTCATCCACTTCCAGAGCAAAAGTACCCCAAAGCCCCTAATCGGTAACCCCATTACAAGTTATTGATCCAACTGTTGGATCTTTGGTTGACTACCCAATTGATCTTGAGGAGATGGATGAAGATGCATTAGTGATCCAACAATAAATTCCTCCTCCTAGGATGCTTATTGAGAGGCCCATAGATGATAGGTTGATCATCAATTTTGCTACTAGTACGAATGCCATTAATGACATTTGGGCAAGGGCCAGCCAGGAGTTTTTGAATGATGAGGCATTTATCAACACCTAGGAGTTCAAGGACCTAGTCCTCAAGAACAAGGGATAAGAGTCGAGGGAAATCCTCACTATAGGTAGCTTCTCTGGGCAGGAGCAAAAGGCCACCATCGAGGAGTTTTATAAAAGGGTAAAGCAGGAGATGGAGGGAATGACTCCTCGAAGGGGAAGGGAGTTGGTGAAGAAGACAGGATGTCTATTGCTGCTAGGTTGGGATATTTCCTCAGCCATTACTTTTTATGCAATAAGGAAACATCAAGGTGAGGATCCAATTTTGAGGTCAAAAGAACAAGCTGAAGATCTATATTTTGGGTCTAGATTCCACCCTGGACATGAGAACTTGGCTATCTAGTCAATTTTCCCTGAAAATAATAAGCTAGAGTTCATATACAACCCAAATGAGCTTATAGGGCATCTTGTTATCAGGAGATTTGGAGACACAAGTGCTACACAAACAACTTATTTAACAGTCAATGCGACTCTTTTCACAGAGGCAAGTATTAGGAAGTTGCAAGATGATCTAGACAAGGAAAATGCCCTAAATCAAAACCTTGAGCAAAGGCTCAATGTAGTCTGGGGGTCATTTCCCCCTCCAAAACAAATAGAGGATGCTCAAGCCTCACATAACAAAAATAAATTGGAGGTAGAAATAAAGGAACTCAAGGAGAAGTTGAAACAAAGCACCTCACAAGTCAGGTCAACAAAGGAAGCATCAACAAAGAAGACCTCTAATTTGGTGGACAACATTATGGGATATAGGTTGTCCAAAATCCTCTCCAATGTAGATAAGGTGTGGGACAGTTATGCATAATTGAAGGATGCTTTATCTTCTCACAACTAGATATGGATGAGATTGAAATGCTCACAACACAAGTGGTCCCAAGGAGTAGAGTTGTTGAGATTGCTGGCTAACAATTCAAATTTTGATGGAAGCTTGATATATAAAATTTGGAAGGAGTTAGATTGTTTGGATGACATGATGAGACATCACAATATTTATAGAGATTTAATGAAAAGGGAGCTTAATACCTTTAAGGGATTTGAGGAATTCCATATGCCTCCAATTTTGGTCAATGAGGGGGAAATGGTTGCATGTGCAGAATGGAGATCAAAGTTTTCCAACCACCTCACTCCCATGTACAATAAGATAAATAAGGAGGGTGAGGTTGATGTTGACTAGTTAAATTCTAGTATGGATGAACTCTTAAAATTGGAGTATAGTTTAATTGGCAATAAATACAAGGCACATTTAGATGAGGCCAACAATTTTTTTCCACTAAGGATTGATACCTCAATAAAGTAGGTAGAACACATGGAAGATTAGGGTGATGTAACTTGAGTTGTGTTTCAATCGGCTCCCAACCACCAGATATAACTGATGTATTCAAGGGTTTCTACTTCTTAGTTTTTGTAAGTCTTGGTGTAGGTCTTAGGTTATATAGTTGATTCCTCTGAAGCTCAGAGAGGAAATGTTGTAAAGTTTTAATCTATAATAACAATAGATGACTTGAATGCTCATTGCATTATACTTTATGGTGTATATCAGACTTATCATTCTCTCCATTGTTGTACTCATTAATCTTGAATCAATATAATCAAGGATTATCTTCCGGTTCACATTTCACCTTTTGTGTTAGGAATGTATGAATTGTGAATTGTTTTTTTCTATTCAAGTAGTTTGATAATATTGTTTATTTATTAGTTTCTAAATTCTTGGTGTAAGGCAACAGGGTTATCAGTGTTGGGAAAGAATGGGTCAACTTAGAATGAAACATCTAAGAACAATAGAACCTTAGTGACTTTAATTTCTTCAAATCACCTTAAAGACACAAACTACTATGCCATAAAGTGGACACAGGCACAATGGTTTTCCCCCATTAATCCTTCTAAGAAAAGTACATGCAGACAAATAATAGATTCAACACATATGCATTGATTCAATTTACATAATCTAACAACATGGAAGACAAACTAATGAACACACAAATTTACATAGGGAAAACCCTTTCGGGTAAAAAAAACCTCACCCTCCAGAAGATCCAACCATTGTATTATTTAGCAACAAACAAAGTTACAATACAATATTAGGCTCATAGCCTTTATAGGAGTTACATCTTGTTTCATCTAGAGAATACAGGCAAGAACAGTTTAGAATCCTCAAACTGTTACAACACCCTCACACAACACACAGTGTAGATTCATCTCATCTCACCAACCCACTCGTTCAACCAACCTTTCGACCAGCACAACCTCACAGCCACTCAGGTTCACATCTTTGTATGTTTTATGTGTCACAGTGCTCACGGTTACAATGCAATAAGCATACCGCTTGAACACACACTCAATGTAACTGCTCACCTTAGTCACTATGCCAAAATTTTGACTGTTACACATTATTCCAACCAACGATCATAAGGTTATTTAATTACCCCACTGACAAGCTTCCACCATTCTTTGGAAAAGCCACCTTTTAGCACACATAGAGCCACCCAACATTGAATTGGATTACAGAGACTTACCAAAACTGCACTCTGTCAACCCTCGCATTTAATCGCTACCAAAGAATAAAGCTTTCGGCCAATCAGCGTTATTTTAAAATAGCTATGTAAAATAAAAAAATGACATCGTGCCACATGTCGACACATCATTCATCCACCACTCTGACTATTTCCCAAACATTCAACATAACCCTGTGGACCTTTTATCATGCCACCGCTAGCCATCCAGCAGATGCCCGCAGTAACGCGGTATACATCGCTCTATCGTGAGGCAACGAAGAGCTCCCCACGGTATGGTGGTAAACACCCAAGATGACCACCAAGCACAAAGCCTTGCGCTACCACACCTCTAAAGGAAAACCCTCGCGATATGGAGGTGACACCGCACTACCGCATCAGGGCTGAAAGACCCCCGCGGTGTGGTGGTAATTGCCCGATCGCCTAACCGCCACCATTCACTATGCCACTGCTCCATGACTATCAGGGACACGTGGTATGGCGGTACCACCGCGCTACCGCTCCAGGACTTGCAAGGTCCTACGGTATGGCAGTGTCACCACACAACCGCCAGTCAACAAAAGAAGCCTCACGGTAAGGAGGTAACCGCTTCGCCAGACAACCAAGGATCACCATGCCACCACTAGAGAAGGTAAAGGACTTCACGGTATAGCAGTGACACCGCATAACCACACCTTAACAGAAAGGGGCCCTCGGTAAGGCAGTAACCCCACGCAACCGCCGAGAAGACAAAAGACCTCCACGATAAGGAGGTAAACCATGCAACCGCACCACCTTCAAAAGCTCCCAACTGTATAGCGGTAAGGAATGAACAAAGAAGATCCACCAAGTCCTTAAACAAAGATTCAATCCAGAAAGTTGAGGCATAAATTTTCCAACAATCTCCCACTTGACGAAGACTTACTGACTTCCTCAAAACTCAAACTCAAGAATCTAACATAATGATTTTGTGCTCCAACCAAGACACCAATCTCAAGAACACAAGCATCAGATCCTACAAATGACAAAGGCATCACATTACCACTACTCCATTGTGCTCACCAACCATACAAAAGCAACACAACAACAACTTCAAAGCTCTCAATCGTGAACACAATCATGAAGACATTCTCCAGAAACAAGACAAAATATCAGCTAGAACATCAATTAGTAAACTGACTGCTCCCATCCAAATGATCAACCCACACGACTGAAAAATAGCACCCACAACCCATGCTATTTCATCCAATCACACATACCTTTAGGTATCCACATTAGTAAACTCATGCCAGTAGCATAACCAACCCATCAACCATAGATACAAGCACCATGTGCCAACCTATCAAAGAAGACCAAACACATACAAGTACTCCCACTGCATGGGTAATGCCAAATTTGAAAGATCAACGACATAAAAATTCTACTAATCACAACACATAGAAAACATAACCGTTTACTACCAAGGAACATCCATAATGATATGCAAAACCTGCAAACCAAACGCCTGTAGCATGCCCTCCTACACAAACCTCTAAATGCCAGTTGTGTCAAGTATGATCTCCTTCACATCCCAAAGGAAAAACCATAACAAAACCCAACCATTCAATCACCAAAATCAAACATAACATATATCATGTAATCAACATGGATGTAAGCATCTCATAACCAAGGAAGATCAAAATAGCCCATATAATTATCTCCTACCAGTTCTCAAAAGCACAAGGAGATAAACTATTTTGTCCATCTTCCACTATGAATCCTACAAAACCTTAAAACAACAATTCAAGATTCATATCTATGAAAGATAAAGCATATGACACATCTGAAAGATATAATGGGAAAATACCTCTCAAATAAACTTCACTATCGAGCAGACCAAGGGAGGAAACAAAAAATGCTCCTCCAAGATATACAAGCCACCATGACTCATCCAAAAGCAATCTCCTCACTGGTCTCTGTTGAACTCGTATTCAACTAAGGTGCAGGCTACTCGGACTTTCATTTGAAAATAACACCTTTCTCATCTCATGAGAATCACAGCCTCACCTTATTCTCCATGTATCCATGAGCACCAGCAACCTATCATCTCATGCTAAACTCCAAACTGCATTACTGCACTATCAGGAATTAATCAAGCATATGACCAATGTACTCAAAACATAGAGAATTACCAGACCACTGTCAAAGATCCAAACATATGATTACAAGAACTTATCATGACATCATGATCTACACATCCCCCTTAGGAGATACCATGCTTCAAGTGAACAAACTATAGTTTCAAGAGCAACGCAACATGCTAAAACTCTAATGCTCAAGCAAGAGTATACATGACATCAAGCAAACAAACTCTAAACCAACATCACCTGTCAAGCACTGCCAACACCTCAGCCAAAGACTCCAAACATCCTCCATGGTTCCAAGATATTGTACATCCTCAACTAGTGTTCTTGCAAATGCAAAAGAACTCTTTTGCAGCAACAGGATCTAAGAATCCCTCCTAGAAACATCTGCAACACCAAAGAAGATCATTCACCACCAAGTGATAAATCCACAGTCACTGCTAAATCTCCCACTAAACCATGACATCCAAGCTTTCCAAGCATCATGACCAAACATCTGCTGATCTGAAAAACCTCCAGGTACAATCGACAACATGTCCATCTGACAACAATGCCAACAACGCCAAGATCTCCAAACCACGTAGACCACACCATCACTATCAAAGGCTTACACTGTAATGTGTACCAAGCTCTCCATGACATCGTGATATACACGCTAAAAATCCCCATAACTGACTATTCAAGTACTCAATGCCATTCATCCTCTCATCTCAAAGCAGCTACACCAATGCACAAGTGACCACAGACAAGGTCAGCTAACAGATTTGCACCACCACTGAAGCAACCTCGTGGATATTGATAGTTCACTTCTGAGTTGTCCCACAACAAACATGTAGGTATAGATAGCCCACAACATTGCACAACTCGTAGATCAACTCAATGAAACCTACAAATCTATCATCACACTGGAAACTACAAAAATGATATCTCAAAGAGAACAACCACACAGACAACTTGACTCAAACACCAGATCAAGCTCAGATCCGATTCGACAATCATGTCCACAACTTGAGCACCATAGTCTAGGAAAATATCAAGCAACACCACAAGAATGTTGAGTGACAAATCACATACCAACACTCCCATGTAGAGAAGACATCACACCTCCTCAAAACCATGTCAAACTACAACTATCTCATCCAATCACACCCCAAATGCCAGGCTCTAGAAAATAGCTTAACAACAACTCCACATAACCACAAGTTTTTTATTAACTGTGCAAAACATGAAAAACCACCATGTTACCAAAACACCCATGCACATCCATATCCACTGCTCAACTAGAAGACCCAAGAGTCTGCACATAACCATCATGGTTAACTAGAACAATGGAAATATAACACGAATATGCATCATAGAATTTTTAGGAAAATCTATAGAAAACCTTCAGAACCAAAGAACATGAATCAGAACCATGCAAGTACAAGTATCCATAAAATAAAATAAGTAGTACAGGAACTCCAGGCCCTTTCCAGACCAATTCCAAAACCACAAGCATGTACATGAGTTCAAGAGAGCCAGGTTATTCATAAGTTTTCAGACCACCCAAAATCAACTTTGTAGCCTTCATGTAATCAGGGTGACAAAGAATAACGCCTTCAATGCCAAGTCAAAGCACCCAGCACAAGAACAATATTCCATGGCTGAAAAACAACCCAAGAATTTCCATACCATCAGGGAGCCTCTCACACAGACACCCAGTATGAACCATGCTCTGCTGCAACACAACCATAAGCATAAACTCACACCCCTTGCATCAGGATCATTCATTGCCAACCAGGAGCCTCATACCACATCATCACAATATGCTCAACTCTAGATTCTCCATCTTCAATGTATTTCATGTTGTGTGCAGTCTCAAAAGAGTAGTAACTTTTACTCATCAAAGGATCAATCATCAGCCGATTCCTCCAGATTTCCTCAAGCCTGAGAGACTAAGAAATTTTCACAGGAGAAATACCCAAAACCAGCATCCAGAAGGAGGCACTGATACCACATTTTGGTATCATGAACAAACCTTGGCCTCCCTTAACTAGCTCTGATACCACTTGTTGGGAAAGAATGGGTCAACTTTGAACGAAATATCTAAGAACAACAGTGCCTTAGTGACTTTTATTTCTTCAAATCACCTCAAAGACACAAACTACTATGCCATAAAGCGGAAACAGGCACAGTGGTTTCTCCCATTAATCCTTATGAGAAAAGTACATGCAGACAAATAATAGATTCAACACATATGCACAGATTCAATTTACATAATCTAACAACATGGAAGACAAACTAATGAACACACAAATTTACATGGGGAAAACCCTTTTGGGTAAAAAAATCCCACCCTCCAAAAGATCTAGCCATTGTATTCTTTAGTAACAAATAGAGTTACAATACAATCTCAAGCTCATAGCCTTTACAAGAGTTACATCTTGTTTCATCTGGAGAATACATGCAACAACAGTCTAGAATCCTCACACTGTTAAAACACCCTCACACAACACACAGTGTAGATTCATCTCATCTCACTAGCCCACTCGTTCAGCCAGCCTTTCGGCTAGAATAGCCTCACGGCCACTCAGGTTCACATCTTTGTATGTTCTATGTGTCACAGTGTTCGCAGTTACATTGCAATAAGCATACTGCTCAAACACACACTCATGTAACTGCTCACCTTAGTCACTATGCCAAAATTTTGACTGTTACACGTTATTCCAACCAATGATCATCAGGGTATTTAATTACCCCACCAAAAAGCTTCCACCATTCTCTGGCAACACTGCGCTACAGCACGCATCAAGCCGCCCAACATTGAATTGGATTACAGAGACTTACCAAAACTGCACTCTATCAACCCCCGCATTTAATCGCTACCAAAGAATAAAGATTTTAGCCAATCAACGTTGATTTACAACAACGATGTAAAATCAACAAATGACATCATGCCACGTGTTGACACATCATTCATCTATTTCTCTGACTATCACCCAATTAGTCAACAGAACCATGTGGAACTTTTACCGCACCATTGCTAGCCATCTAGTAGATGCCCGCTATAAGGCGATATACACTGCTCTATCGTGAGGCAATGAAGAGATCTCCACGGTATGGTGGTAAACACCCAAGCTGACCGCCAAGCACAAAGCCCCATGCTACCGTGCCTTTGAAGGAAGACCCTCATGGTATGGCGGTGACACTTCGCTACCGCGTTAGGGTTGAAAGACCCTTGCAGTATGGCAATAACCGCCCAATCGCCTGACCACCACCATTCACTGTGCCACCGCTCCACAACTGTCAGGGACATGCAATATGGTGGTGCCACCGTGCTAGCGCTCCAGGACTTGCAAGGTTCTACGATATGGAAGTGTCACTGCACAACCACCAATCAACAAAAGAAGCCTCGTGGTAAGGAGGTAACCACTTTTCTAGACCATGAAGGATCACCGCGCCACCACTAGGGAAGGTAAAGGACTCTGCGGTATAGCGGTAACACTGCATAACCACACCTTAACAAAAAGGGGTCCGTGGTAAGGTGTTAACCCCACATAATGGCCAAGCAGACAAAAGACCTCCACGGTAAGGAGGTAAACACCGCAACCGTGCCACCTTCAAAAGCTCGCAGTGGTATAGCGGTAAGGCATGAACAAAGAAGATCTGCCAAGTCCTTAAACAAAGATTCAAGCCAAAAATTTGAGGCATAAATTTTCCAACAATCAGAAGCCAGAAGGTTGTTCTATTATAGGAGTTTTATTACATTTCTAGACACTATGTGGATAAGGCACTGGTCAATCTAAATCTTAAATCTAAAATATTTGATAGAATCAGAGATAAAATCAAAATCAAAACCTTTACTTTTCTATAATTTTATTGTTTTAGGTTTGTTATGTGGTGGAAGATAAAGGATTCTGCAAGTCCATGGGCCCATAGCGGAATGTCCTTTTCTTGGTTACAGAACCGTAGAAGGACATTGTGTTACCATATTCTCACATGGGACATGGGAAATCCGATTGGAGAGAGGGGACGGTTACATCATTTTCAAGAACATCAAGGCTCCATAGAATGTTGCCACATGGAAGAAGATAAAGGATTCAACAAGTCCACGAGCCCATAGTAGCATGTCCTTTTCTTGGTTGCGAAACCATGAAAGGACACTGTGTGATGATATTCTCATGTGGGATGTGGGAGAATTTTGTTCGAGAGAGGGGACAATTGCTTCTTTTTCAAGAAAATCAAGGCTTTACTCATCACTAAAATTTTGAGATTTGTATGTCCCTTTCTAGATGGATGATCCACATTCAAAATAGATAAACATGTAGATGAATGACCTGGCCTTGTGTGAAAAAGAAGTAATGGCGGATGTGACAAATGATGGCTCATAATTGCTTTCATAAATTTTAAGTTCATTTGTTTGGTCCAACCTTGTGGCAAAAACTGCAGAGGTGCACCTGTTCCACGTCAACATGAGCTAAAACTCAGAACAATTAAATAATTACACCCTTCTTGGAAAAATTCACCATTTTTAGTCTTGAAGCTCATAATTAGGTCTACAAACTTTGTTGTAAAATACTATAGAAATCAATTTTAAATCATTTTGCAATTATGAGCCGGTCAAACACCCAACCTAGCTCTACATCTAAAAGACCCTTTGAGGAGGATATTTTGGCCTAGTTGCCGGGTTCCTAAAAAATGCCTGAACATCAACATAACCTCGGCTCTAATGTAGTAGAGGGGATAGTAGAAATAGCCAAAAATTATAGAGATGTTGAGTTGAAGTACTAGGATGACACAGTCATTGGGTGGGAATTGTTCCTACACTGATATGGAAAAAGAAACTACCATTCCCTTGTCTCCAATGCATGGATCTATGATTTAGGGAAGCTGGTTGTTCCTAATGTCTTTATAAATGTGAAACTCATTAGATGCCTTTTGATGAGGTAAAAATAACCTCATCATAATAAAATTTGGAAAGCTTACTTTTACTAACTCAATCCTAAGACTGTGCTAATTTATTAAACTTTAGGAGAAATAATTGCTTATTTTAAGGAAAATTATGCTTTCTTTCTTTCTTTTGATCAATTGAGGAAATTTTCCAATGCAGGTTTAATGGGTTGATTTGAGTGCTTTTGTAGGAAATAGTCGGTCATCGAGCAATTGTTGCAAAGGTTGAACTAGCACGTACCTCAAGTGTGGTAAAGAATAGATGCTACGAACCTACTCCTGAATACCGGGATGATGCATCGAGGATTTAGTTTTTTTCTTTAAAATTATGTTATCAAAACTTCATGGCTCTTCTCGAGCCTTGTATATGTTTATGAGCTTTAAAGACATAAAAGTTAGTTTTTAAGTTGTTGAAGACTTTTTCAATGGCTATCCACGCCATCTTAAATTTAGGTTTAGTTACAAGTTATCTATAAGAATGTAATTTCATAAGTGATGAATAAGACAGAAGAAGTATCATTATGCTGTTCAGATGGTTTTCAAAATATTGTTGAAATGAGTTATCTGATTTCTGTCTATTGGTAAACCGTTGAATTATGAGTGATGATGACTGTTCATAATGGATAGACTCCAAAAATTGTAGCTTATGTGATTTAAAGATGAAGTATTAACCCACGAGCTGGCCACTTAAGGGGAGTTAGTTAGATAGATAAGTATTTTACTGTTTTGTTGTTCATTTTTTTAAAGTTAGATAATTGTTCAATAGGAGGTAACTAAGTTTGTTAAGAGTTGAATCTGAAGTGCCAGAGCACCATTGTTTTTAATTTGTATGAGTTATCTTTCGTAGTTGATAAAATCCTTTACTGTTTAAAAGATGTTTCATTATCTGTTCACTTATTTTTCTGCTTCCGTAGTATATCAGTTGTTTAGTTTGCTTGTTTCTATGCTTTCTAGTTTAGTTGTGTTGCTTTCTAAATTAGTTGCCTTATGATTTTTAGTTTAATATTTCCGTTTTTTCTTAGAATAAGATTATTTTCTAGTTAAATAGTAATGGCCTTAGGTTAAAATTGATTCCAATATTTTAAGGTAAAACAAAAAATATAAAATGAGTTATCCAAATCATCTTCTTTTGCAAACTGCCTTGGACACTGCACGGTCGACTAATTGACATTCAATATTCTAAAGTAGTAGGACCTAACGACAACCTATCACTTTTTGGCACCGTTGTCGGGGACTTAAATAGCCTTTGTGCTTAAGTGTTAGTATGAGATGATTTGAATACCAAGTTTTATACTAAAAATTTCTTAGTCAGCTTCATTTTCTGCATGGTCAGGAAAAGAGGCCCTCACGGACGTTTTATACCAAAGACCCCCCAAAAATATGTACCAATCATACCTAGGGAAGCCCAAGGCTTAGACGACCACACTTCTGAAGAATTATTTGAGCCTACTCCACCCGAGGCTTTCCATTATTTACCTGTCGAGCAACTGGCAGAACAACCACTTATAGAAGAAAATTGTTTTTGAGGAACACAATCCTCTAAACATCATGGGAGATCATAGAGCTGAACCTAACCACAATGAACCTCAGCCTCCTAGAATGTTTACTTATCCTATTACATTGGATGCAGATGATGATACTTTTATGAAGAACATCTCCCCACCCTTCCTTCCAACCTTCTGTGGTTTATCCTCAGAAGACCCAGACCAGTTTCTCTTTGAATTTAAAGTCCTGTGTCAGAATTATGACTATAAGAACGACAACCAAAAGTTGAAGCTCTTTTCGTCAACTTTAAAAGATTCAACAATGCGCTGGTTTATGGGATTGGGTTTTGGTAGTATAACATCCTGGGGGAAAATGGAAATTGTCTTCTTGCAAAAATACCAGAGTTACTATAGGGTAAGTGACTGTAAGGAGGAGATATTTAAACTGAGACACAATGAGGACGAAATTTTAGAAGATTATCTCGATAGGTTCCTCTTCCTCTCCAAAAGATGTGGAGAAGCGGCCATTAGTGTTGAGATTCTCAAAACAATTTTTCTTAAAGGTCTTGATGATGACGCTAGAAGAAATCTTGATCTAATGGGAAAAGGCGACGTATCTCAACTAACCCTTGAGGAAATATGTGAGTTATGTCAGAATTTCTCCCAGACTCGGGGAGGAATCTGCAAAACTAATATTTTTAAAGGGTCTAACGAGATAGGTAAGCTTCGCGAAGAAATAGAAAATCTGAAAACATAAATTCTCATACAGTTGAATACCACATTCGATGGTATACAAGCTAAAACTCGCAACCCTGAGACCTTGTCAATTTATTGTCCAAGATGTCGGAATAAACATCTACTACGCGAGTGTCCTTTAAATAAAGTCAACATTTGTCAACTTTGTGAGAAAAACCATCCTACAAATCAACGCAAGCTTCTGTTTGATATCAAGAATACTAAGAAAAAAACCATTCAGGTTGAAGAAGAGATAAATGCTTTAAACCAACGTTAAGGAGGTAATTTCTCTTATGGAGAGAATTCCAATCCTGCATGGAGACCACAAAATAACTGGGCTCATAATCAATGGAATCCATCTTGGAATCAGTTGCCTCCACCACAACCTAACTAGGGAACATCGTATTGGGGAACCCCTGAATGGAAAAACCACACATGGGGAAATCAACAGTGGACAAATCAACCACAACAACAGTGGTACCAACAACATGCTGCCCCCAATGGAATCGGGCACATAATCAGTTTTATACTGAACCTAGGAGGAATCAACAATAGAATCTATTACCTCCAGCTCAAAACCCTCCTTAGAATGAGCAGGTGAATCAACCTCAGCTTCCAACACAACTGCTCCCCAATCCTAAGAATAATCGCTAGAATACACCAGTCTATTCTACCGAACATGAAAATGTTACGAGGCTCAATGCGATACACTTTGGAAACGTGTAGTTGCGCTCTGGTCGAACTCTTCAACCTCCCACTATTGAGGAGATAGTGGAGGAACCTGAGCCTAAAAGTCCAATAAAAGACACGTCGTCTAATCAAGATAATACTGCCAAAGACAAAGAGCCTTTTTCAGCGATAGGGGCTACTGACTTGTCTCAGGGGGAGGAAGGTCGGTCCTTAAGTCAACATAAGAAGGATCCTATTCCCAAGGAGAAAAGGATGGCACCATATCCAGAGCGTTTAAAGTCCATAACTACAGAAGATACTCTGGAAGTATCTCTGGCTTCAAAAATTGCGCTAATTCAGGAGATTAAGCAACTGCAAATTGAAGTTCCTTTATTGTAAGCAATAAAGGAAATTCCCAAGTTAAACTAGTTAATCCAATAACTATGTATCAAAACACCAGGAAGGAAGTCAAAAAATATAAATACCGTTCATATCGATGGTTATTTAGTTGATTTTCTATTTGGAAAGACTTTTGCTCTGAAATTTTATGATCCCGGTAGTCCACTTATAACCGTTACAATAAACGAGGTAGCAATACCAAATGCACTAGTGGATCTAGAGGCAGCTATTAACGTGATGACTGTGGATGTAATGGAAAAATTAGATTTAACTGATTTACTTCCTACAACCACAGTCTTACAAATGGAAAATTAGTCTATAGCCATCCCTAAGGGCATCATTAAAAACATCCTTGTCAAAGTTTATGGATGGGAATATCCTGTTGACTTCCAGGTAATCCAGTCGCTTACTCCCAAAGATAGCTATCCTATAATTCTTTGAAGACCTTGTCTGGCCACGGTTGCTGCTAAGATTGATTGAAGGGAAGGGGGAATGACCATTTCGCATGGTCAAGATAGTAAACATTTTTTCTTATATCCCCTTGCTAAGCCTATTGAGCATAAAAAGGTCTGGGTTGATGAACCTGAGAAATCTAATGGTTCAGACAGTTTAGCCTCCCTAGCTATGGTAGTAATTAAAAAACATGGGGACGAACTGGAAGAAGAGTTAGTAAGTGATGTTGCATGACTTGCTATGACCCCGAACGAGGAAGAAATGATGGATGCTCCAAGGATTTTTGGGCAACCAATTGATATAAGTGGAATGGAGCACAGTTATGCTATAATGGGAATGCCTTGTCCCTTAGCTAACATGATCCCCAAAACAAGTCATTTCTTTGAAGACGTCATGAGCTTTCACAGACTTATACCTCATAGTTGTCCTCTTAACACGTTGTTGTGACCTATGTATAATGTCACTTCGGCCCATCTTGGAATGAAATCGATAATGCTATTACCAGGAAAAACTTTGAATATCAATAGCTGGCTGACAGAAACTCAAGAGGATAAGTTGTTCAATGTGTTGGTACAAAGGTCTAAAGCTTTTGCTTGGGATTATATAGACATGAGGGGAATTCACCCAAGTGTTTGTACTCATCACATTTACACTGACATCAGTATAAGGCCTATTCACCAGCCGCAGAGGAGACTCAATCCTGCATTAAAGGATCTGGTCAAAATTGAGATTGAAAAAATCCTCCGTGCTGGATTTATTTATCCAATCTTTGATAGTAAGTGGGTATCACCTATGGTGGTAGTCCCAAAGAAAAATGGGAAGTGGAAAATCTGTGTAGATTATCGAGAACTCAATAAAGCCACTTATAGAGATTATTTTCCCCTACCATTTGTTGATCAAGTTCTGGACAACTTGGCTGGGAGGAAATATTTCTCCTTTCTTGATGGATTTAGTGGTTAAAATTAGATACAGGTTGCTTCAGAAGACCAGGACAAAACCACGTTTACTTTCCCATGGGGCACATTTGCATATAGAGTGCTTCCTTTTGGACTATGCAACGCTCTAGCAACCTTTCAGAGGGCCGTTATTTCCATATTTTCCGCATTGGTTAATGACTGTGTCAAGGTCTACATGGACGATTTTATAGTCTATGGGTCAACATATGACAAAGCTCTTCAGAACCTAGATCGAGTTATGCAAGTTTGCGAGGAAAATAGACTATCCCTTAGCCATGAAAAATGTTTAATAATGGTGGAACAAGGAATAGTCTTAGGTCATCATATTTCCTTTGAGGGAATAAAGGTCGACCCTAATAGAATTGAAGTCATCCAACAGTTGACTATCCCTCAAACTTACATAGATGTTCAAAGTTTTCTTGGACATGCTGGTTACTACAGAAGGTTCATTGAAGGCTTCAGTAAAATTGTAGCTCCCATGTTCTCTCTTTTACAGAAAGAGGTAGAATTTGTTTGGACACTTGAGTGTCAGCTATCATTCGAAACCATAAAGGAAAAGCTTGTCTCTGCTCCCGTTCTGCGAGAATTGAATTGGAGTATTCCCTTCCACATCTATGTAGATGCTTCTGACGATGCTATTGGTGCAGTGCTGGGACACGAAGATGAGAATGGGGGAAAGTATGCCATATATTTTATTAGTAAAAATATTACTCCTACAGAAAGGAACTATACAACAACAAAAAAGGAATTCCTGGCTATTGTTCATGCCATAAAAAAATTCCGCCACTACATTATAGGGTATAAGGTTACAATTTATACAGACCACTCAGCTATCAAGTACCTAATGAATAAACCTGTAGTGAATGGCCATATTATGAGGTGGTTATTACTCCTTCAGGAGTTTAATGCCATGATTCTTGACAAACCAAGGAAATATAATGTGGTAGCAGATTTTCTGTCACGAACCAAACATGAAGAAGGTGGCAGCATTCCTGTATAGGATGAATTCCCAGATGAAAATCTATTTGTAGTTTCTGTAAAATCACCCTGGTTCACAGATATCACTAACTATTTAGCTGCTTTAGAGATACCCCCTGGATTCACGACTAAGCAAAAGAAGCATCTAATCAGGGAAAGTGCCTCGTTCAAATGGATCAACAAAATTTTATTTCATTGTGGTCCTGATATGATCTTGAGGAGATGTGTAAGGGTGGATGAAACCTACAACATTCAAAGGGCTTGTTACGATGATCCTTTGGGAGGACACTACTTTGCGAAGAGAACTTCTCATAAAGTCTTAGGCACCGGATACTATTGGCCCTCAATTCATAAAGACATTAAGAACTATGTTCATCATTGTGATGAATTCCAAAGAGTAGGAAGACAAACTACTTATTTAGAAATGTCGTTGCTACCATAGGTAGTGCTAGAACCATTCGAGAAATGGGGTTTAGATTTTATTGGACCCATAGATCCTTCCTGATAGGGAGGTTGGATGAAACAATCACTGTTTCATGCTCTAGGTCTTGTTTGGAAGACCTCTTTGGTGTCTTGCTTCACCACCTTAACCTATAGGACATTCTTCTTATTCAGGTTCCCCTAGTTCTCTTTGCCAACCCAACTATCAACTCAATTCCACCTACCAAGTCAACCTTGGTGAAAAGTTCACAACTCTTCATTAGCCCTTAATCTACCCTAAAGGCTAACATACTCCAAAACTAGAACTTAGCTTTGCAGGGGTGTGGAGGTGTTTCTAACAGGTTCAATCCATCTCTCCATGATTCTTGAGGGTCCACCTAACTTCATTTGTCCATCGCTTCTACCAAACCCTCATCTAAGGTTTTAGTCCACCAGTCCTAGGAATTCCAATATCCCTCAAAGATTCTAGAGGTCTTAACCCTTAACTGTCCGTACACAACCATAACCCTCAATTTAGCAAATTAGGCCTTTTTTAAGCCATTTCCTGACCACACAGCAGACTGTCATGAGTTTCTCTCACCAAATGGATTGGTGGAGCTTCCTCCTCCATGATATACCTTGGCAAGGCTCATTCCTGCCCTCTCCACATCGTGATTTGACAGGAAAAGAACACCCCTTCCAGTCAAGTGCCCTGCACTTCTTGTCTTCCCTAGCAGGACACTTCTTGGCTTGCCTAGGAGAAGATTTCCATGGTGCTTGCAAAACTGTCAAGACCTCCTAACCCTACCATATGTACAAGCATGGAGTCTATTCACAATTCCCAAGGGGCCGTACGTTATGTACAGTGGGAATGTGATCTAAACCTCCATTTTCTACAAACAACCTGTCAGATCAGTAATTGGAAAGAAACAAACTAACTACAAACAGTGCTTGCAAATTGAACAGACCTACAATCTAATGCCACCCAAAGCTTGAACAACAACTACATTACATTCTACACAACCTACAGTATCCAATTCAATCCATTAAAGCACTCCTTCAATGCAAAAATCAAAAACTTTCACATTAACACAACTGTTTTCTTGATTTCAAAACTTCCACCCAAACTCAAATGCTTCCAACCCCGCTTTCAGGTCAAGGAACACCCTATATAGGTCAACAAAAGCAGTTATACCTCCCCTTGGTCGGACATTTCAGTTACATGGTGGCAAAGTTGCAAAATGCACCATTTTGCAACTTTTGCCAATTTCTAGCAAACCTATGCAAATGAGTTCCAAAACTCATTAAGCCTTTCCACACCTTATCCTAATGATCACTAAGGATCAAGACATGTCCTAAGCCTCTAATTATATCTCACCTACTCAATGGTCAACATGACCTTCATGGAAAACATACCAAAAACAAGAACAAAACTAGATTGCCTAGTGTTTCCTAGGTGCTCTTGCACCACTTCCTCTCAAGGGAGAGAGTACATATTGGTTTGCACTGACTACTTGACGAAATGGGCTGAAGTTCAAGCCTTACGAATAGCTAGGGAAGAGAAAATCACAGACTTCCTCTATAATAAAATCTTCCTTAGATTTGGAGCTCCTCGAACAATCGTAACTAATCAGGGACCCCAATTTATGTCTAAAGTGCTCTTGGCATTTACCAACCATTTTTAGGTAAGCCATAGGAAATCATCCCCTTACCACCCTCAAGTGAACGGTCAAGTACAAGTAACTAATAGAGAGCTTGAAATTTTTTTGACGAAAACAGTTTCTTCTGGAAGAAAAGACTGGGCCAAGAAACTCCTTGAAGCTGTATGGGCATATAACACAACCTGGAAATCTACAACTGGATTCAGTCCCTATGAGCTCATTTTTGGAAAAAATCCTCTTCTTCCCATTGAGTTTGAACTACAAACTCTACGAATAGTTATGGAATTAGGTCTGAATTTAAAACGAGCCCAAGTTGAATGAGTTCTGCAACTAAGTGAATTGGATGAGCTTCGCTTAGACGCTGCCCATCAAATTGAACTAATTCAACATCAATGAAAAGTGTGGCATGATAAACATATTAAGGAGAGGGAAATTCACAATGGAGAATGGGCCTTGTTATTTGATTTAAGATACAAGGATCATAAGGGAAAAATCAGGACTCATTGGTTGGGACCTTATGAGATTGATGAAGTCTTTTCGAATGGAAATGTTTGGTTGAAACCAATCGATGGTGACACGCGCACCCTCTTAGTTAATGGTCATCGCTTACGTGTCTACCATAAGCCGGTCAATAAGGAGGAATTCTTGAGAATGGTGGAAATGCAAGGCGAGGTCCAATGTGTTGACTCTGCCAAGGCAAAGTCTATCTGGTAACAATGTCGTATTATTAAGTTAAAAACAAATAAAATAAAAAATAAAAATAAATAAATAAATAAAAAGATATAAATTCAAAAATGTGCAATAAAAAGGACATGTATGCCAAGATATTTTTCTTATTTCTTCATTTTGGACTTAGCTAATTTTTGTTCCTTTTTGCAGGACTTCCTCAAAGCAGAAAATAACTTTCGAAGCACCCTCCAAAGATGCTTCGAAACATTATGATCCCGGTGCCAAATGCTCCAAAACTTGACATGCCCGATGCTCTCTTACTTGTACAAAGCTCATCATGTCGAAGAGGCGTTCTGCACTAAGGTCCAAAGCTCTTGAAGTTCAAAATTATTTATCATGTCACTCCACTTTCATTTCGTTGCTGCTCTGGCTGCATCTTTTGGCGATGCTCCAAAACTTTCATTTTGTTGCTGCTTCGGTTGCATCTTTCGGCGATGCTCTGGAACCTTCATTTCATTCCTTTTTCGGTTGCATCTTTCGACGATGCTCCAGAACCTTCATTTCATTCTACTCCAGTTGCACCTCACACTGATGTTCTGAAACTTACGTACTAGTTTCAAGCGCGATGTCAAATTGCGTGCTCCAGAACTTGTCTGTTCGTATTCCGCCACCTTTTTCAAAAAATTCAATTTTTTTGCAATCCTTCCGTCAATATATCTTGCACACCTATCTTTCTATTTTTTTTTTATCATAAATAAAGCCGCCATGTACTACAGTCATCATTGATGGCTCCATCATCCATAGAATTCCGTATCTATATCATAATAAATCCGCCGTCACCTTAGCCAATGCCTTCACATCATCCTGTCAAATCTATAAGGTACGAGATCTTTGAATGATCACAAAACACAAGTATTAATTTTCTCTTTAAGTAGGTAGTTATTTTCAAATAAAGAATAATTAATTGGCACAAACTTCACTTCCAATTTAGCAACTTGTGCTAGTCGGCGATCAGTTACTTGTACGACAAAGTCTTTCTCATACCTCCATGCAGATTGGAAATCATTGCATAGTAAGTTGCAAACAAGACAAAAATTGAGTTCAAATGCAATATTTTCAAAAGTGTTGCATGAAAGCTTTGTGCCATAATTGAAATCTTTTGCAGAGTGGGAAATAAGGAAATGGGAGGTGGTAAAACAAAATCAGAGCTGGATTCAGCAAAAAAACTGTTAGGGTTGAGTAATATCTCAAGGTTGTTCGAGGAAGCAGGGTGGTTAAATTTTATCAGAAAATTTGAGGGCTACAATGAAAAGCTGGTGAGTTCTTTTG
This sequence comes from Sequoiadendron giganteum, assembly GCA_007115665.2. NCBI lineage: Eukaryota > Viridiplantae > Streptophyta > Pinopsida > Cupressales > Cupressaceae > Sequoiadendron > Sequoiadendron giganteum. The sequence goes on from CM021105.1 coordinate 453,887,314, forward strand.
TAGAAAACTACACAAATGGTGAGGTGGTACTTCAGGGGAAGCGATTTAAGGTAAGTCCCAAAATTATTTCTCGCTTATCAGGATTAGAGAATGCAGGCATAAAAATAAAAGAAAACTCTCAAATTACATACCAGAAATTATTTGAATTATTTGTTAGAGAGGGAGACCCACACCCAATGGTAGTAATAAGTACCAGGGGACAAAATAAAGGGTTCCAGAGAACATCAATATTAGAACCCTGAGGTACTGTCGTTGCATGGATTATAAATTATTTCACTTGTGAGGGTCAGCTAACTGTAGTTGTAGGACCTGCTTTCTGCATGTTGACCCATTTGCGTCACGGAAGGGAGGACCCTACTCTTAGGGTTAATATGATTCAATTCTTATGTGATTCTCTAAACACTTCCATAGAAAGGTATAAAACAGGGACTGGGCCTTTGAAACATCATGGTTTGATTTAGTTGATTTGTAAGTACCACTTTCGCAAGAAACCTGAGGGAAAATGGGAGAAGTTTTTAAAGAAAATTGAGAAGCTTGCAATCGCAAGGACAATAGAATCAGGGGAACCATCCCACTAGGCTATTCCACCATCTGGAGCAATTTCCCCTAAGGGATCTCCAACTCCGAAAGCTCCTAATCCCACTACTCCTAGTGAGGATTTGCCAAAATTATTTGGGGATGAATTTAAAACCCCTGACTTGCTAGAATAGGTTGAGACTATTTATTTTGATTCAAGTAAACCCAGAAGAAAAAGAAAAGGGAATAATATAACACTTGTCACATTCCAAAATTTGCCTCCATTAAGAAAAATTAAGTGTTTAGCTTCTGAATTCTCTGAAACCCCAATACAGGGTAAGGAGGGAAGTTCAAAGAAGAAAAAGCCTAAGCGGCCACATGAGCCCATAGAAATTTCAGAGCTTGCCAGTGAAGAGGAGGTACCCCTAAGTAAAGAAGATTCAGGCAAATTATTTCCTTCCCATTCTGCACATATGGAGGAAATCTTCACTGATGAGATTCAGGAAAGAGAACTTGAGGGGGATGACGGTGTGCAAGAAAATTTGTCTCCTATTGTTAATCAAATTGTCGAGACAACTGAAACAAGTAGTGCCACTGCAGAGTTAGAAAGGTGTAAAATAGAAATTGATGATTTACAAAGATAATTGTCCAAAGGTAATGAACTGATAGAGTTGCAAAAAGAAGAATTGACTGTGCAAAAAGTTATAATAAATAAAAGAGATCAAGAAATGCAGGGCTTGAAGCTTCAATTATAGGAAAATGACTCAATAATCTATAAGTTACATGAACAAATGCAAGAGTTGAATCAAAAGCATCAAACTTATAGTATTGACATTGCAAACAAAGATACAAAAATTGAAAGAATAAAACAAAATTTTGTGCTTATGCTCACAGCCTTTGAAAAGGACAAGAAAACAAAAACTGAAGAGTTGAATGCTTCCATCAGCAGGGTCATAGAACTAGAACAAGACTTGAAGGAATGTATTGTAAAACCTCAAATGGAGTCCAAAGAAATTCAGATTGAACCAGTTGTAACTGATTGGTTCCAGATCCGCATTCCACCTCTGCTAATGAAATGGATGGAAAAGTGTTACTTCCTCAGGAATGTCCAAGCTGAAAATTATAGGTTGAAGAAGGAACTGGTGCTCCTGAAGGAGTCATTTCATAGGGCCTACAGAGGGAAGGAGGATGCATGTCAACTAGTGGACTGTTTATTAAATTATAGAAGACCATCAAGAGTTTACTCAATGTTTTTGAATGATAAATGGCTAAGATGGAAATTGTTTAGGATCTACAATGATCAGCCCTATGAGCCCAATGATAAAGAGTTTGTTAAAATATATGTAGAGTCAACCCCTAAAGACCAAGATATAATTTGTGAATTCTTTTTGCATGACTTATTATTAGAAAATCACACAGATTTCTTTGTCAACTTGTTCGTTGGAGAGGTAGAACTAAGAGAATTTCTCTCCACCATGAGGAATCAAATTTATTGGCAGGATCAAACAGGAGAGTTTGCATAGGCAGAAAAGATAGTGGGTCTCCAAATAAGGTCCCTGAATTCAAGGCCTGGTGGTTTCAAAGATACATTTTTGTCTCTCCTTGTTAATGATAAGATGAAGGAAAGATATGACAACAGCCTCAAGCTGTGTTATGATAATTTCATGGAAAATAGACAAAAGTTGATTGGAAAAGCATGGCATGCCTGCAAAGAAAGATTCACCCCACTACCAGCTTACCTAAAGAAAAGAGAGGTCATTTCCCCTCTAAATATCAGGTGGTCATTTAGAAGAGCAGATGCCTTAGTTAAAATCTTGAGAACTCTTAGAACAAAATGGATGGGAATGAAATACAAACCTCCTTTGCTACTCAATCCACCTCCTACCAATATTTCAACGGATCAGAATGACAAACTTTTCAATGAATGGAGGGAGAGTGTGATATTTCACAAAGGGTTCATTTATGACCCTGTAGATTTTGATGCAACAACAAGGGAGGCACATGATCTCAATGCCCTATATGAGGAATGGAATAGAACTCAGGGGTTTAACTATGGAGCAGGAGGACCTGCCATAAATTAGGTAGGGGAGGAAAGGATGAGGTAAAAATAACCTTATCATAATAAAATCTGGAAAGCTTACTTTTACCAACTCAATCCTAATCCTGTGCCAATTTATTAAACTTTAGGAGAAATAATTGCTTATTTTAAGGAAAATTATGCTTTCTTTCTTTCTTTTGATCAATTGAGGAAATTTTCCAATGCAGGTTTAATGGGTTGACTTGAGTGCTTTTGTAGGAAATAGTCGATCATCAAGAAGTTGTTGCAAAAGTTGAACCAACACGTACCTCAAGTGTGCTAAAGAATAAATGCTGTGAACCTACTCTTGAATACCGGGATGATGCACCGAGGATTTCGTTTTGTTCTTTAAAATTTTGTTATCAAAACTTCATGGCTCTTCTCGAGCCTTCTATATGTTTATGAGATTTAAAGACATAAAAGTTAGTTTTTAAGTTGTTGAAGACTTTTTCAATGGCTATCCACGCCATCTTAAATTTAGGATTTAGTTACAAGTTATCTATAAGAATGTAATTTCATAAGTGATGAATAAGACAGGAGAAGTATCGTTATGTTGTTCACATGGTTTTCAAAATACTGTTGAAATGAGTTACCTGATTTCTGTCTATTGGTAAATTGTTGAATTATGAGTGATGATGACTGTTCGTAATGGATAGACTCTAGAACTTGTAGCTTATGTGATTTAAAGAAGAAGTATTAACCTGTGAGCTAGCCACTCGAGGGGAGTTAGATAGATAAGTATTTTACTGTTTTGTTGTTCATTTATTTAAAGTTAGATAACTGTTCAGTAGGAGGTAACTAAGTTTGTTAAGAGTTGAGTCTGAAGTTCCAGAGCACCATTGTTTTTAATTTGTATGAGTTATCTTTCGTAGTTGATAAAATCCTTTACTGTTTAAAAGATGTTTCATTGTCTGTTCACTTATTTTTCTGCTTCCATAGTATATCAGTTGTTTAGTTTGCTTGTTTCTATGCTTTCTAGTTTAGTTGTGTTGCTTTCTAAATTAGTTGCCTTATGCTTTTTAGTTTAATATTTCTGGTTTTTCTTAGAATAAGATTATTTTCTAGTTAAATAGTAATGGCCTTAGGTTAAAATTGATTCCAATAGTTTAAGGTAAAACAAAAAATATAAAATGAGTTATCCAAATCATCTTCTTTTGCAAACTGCCTTGGACACTGCCCGGTTGACTAATTGACATTCAATATTCTAAAGTAGTAGGAACTAACGACAACCTATCACCTTTCTTCTAGGTATGATGAAAATATCAGAGTAATTAGGGCATTAGATGGAAGTTTCCGAATGGATATAAACAGGGAGTTTATTTATGAGGTTTTTAAACTCAATGTGATCGAAGATAAGGTTATAGACCTTGCTTCTTTTAGAAGAAAATACAAACAAGATAGAAGTAGCTTCAGAGAAAAATGGCTCCCTAGGTTTAGACAAAAAATATTCTATGGAAAGTCATTGAGAATCCCTGATAACAAACATGAGCCTTTTGATGTCAAGTCTTTTGAAGACTATTTCAGAAGAACATATTGGGCATTATACTAGGTGTTGGGAGAAGATGCATGCTTAAAAATGGAGATACCTCTTATGTATATGGCTGTTGATATACAACATCATTTTGTCAATAGTGACTTTGACTATGTTAGCTTTTTAGTTGAGGCTATTCACAATCAACTGGTGGACATTTAGAGAAGGAAAAGTGGTAAGGAGCCAGAGGTGAATTTCATGTGGTATTCTCCCCTTTTCCATATGCTTTTGTACAAATGAGAAAGATCATTTCAACAAAGTTTTACAATTGAACATGAAAGATAAAGAGGGCAATGATCTCCCAACACAATTTTGGACCCATATTTGGGACAAACATTGTAGTGAGTCTAATTTATTTTTTTGAGAATTACTTTGTAAGACAAGTCATGGCAAGGTTGGGTCTACCTTGAATCAGATTGCACAAGGAAATTTTGGATTTCCTTAGGCCCAAAAAGAGGAGGTCAGAGTTAGGAGTACAACATAACTGGGGATATGTTTACCTCCATGACAACTTAGTTGTTATTAGAATATATGGGTGCCCTCAAGCCCCCCATGTGCTACCTAGATATGTCACCCAGGTAGGCATTCATGAAAATTATATGGCAATTGAATGAGATTGATCAGTTTCATTTAAGGAAACAAAAGAAAGGGTCTTTTTCCCCTTATGTTATTGCCTTTTCAGATTTCACTTCAACCAGAGATGACTTAGGTAGGTTGAAATAAATGCTTGGGGAATACAAGTTTTTTCAGTTAAAATTTGGGGATTTTGACCTTGAAGGTTTCATACATGGGGTCAGAAAAAGTATCAGAAGGTCCAATTTTTGCCATCAAATGGATGAAAATGAAGATGCCATAAGAAATTGCAATGAATTTGAGGTAAAAAATAGAAAGGTGAAATGGATTGCATTCAGGAAAGTAAAGGTTGTCAGGATAGAGAATGATAAGGATTATCATGGAGTATTTTCTGATATTGTTGACCCAATTGCCAAGATTGAGGTGGTGTTGAAGAATTTTGACAAAATTGTAGGTAACGTCCCTATCTTGGAAGAGAAACCAACAAAGCGGCCTAGACCCGACTTCTCTATCAGAAGGCCCTAGCCCTAGGGGCCTGTTATTAGAAAAAATGTGTAAATAGACCCACCACATGTCACTCCCTCTCCTTTCCCTCAAATAATCAATGTGGATTCTGATTCTCCCACAAGAGAGGATGAAAGTCGAGCAACCGCCATTATTGGTTGACAATCCAATCAATCCAGATGAAAGTGAAGATGTTCATATCACTATGGATGAAATTCAGCAATATATGCCATCCCACCAAAACCAAATATTGTTGGCCTTCTTCAGAAAAGGTTCGGGTTGGACATGGCTATGGGGAGAGATAGCCTCAATGATGTGAAGGAATTGGAATGTTGACAATTTTTGTCTGATGATGAGTTTATGAAATCCCATGAGTTTAAAGAGTTTCTTTTGAGATCAAAAAGGGAGTACCATAAAAGAGTTTGGTTGGCACAAGCAGATGTGCCTATAGAAAAGTATGATGAAGTAGCTGCAAAGGTAAGGGAAAAAATGATTTTTGAGTCCAAAAAAATTACGCCCGATGAAGGGAGAAGAATGGTGGAAGATAGTGGATTGCTACTACTCCTTGAATGGGACATTGCTTCTACAATTGTCTTTGATACTATTAGGAAACAAGAAGGATACGTTTTCTCCACATAAGAGGAAGCATGGATGACATTGTTAGGATCAGGGTTCAACCCAAATTGCGAAGACCTTGCAATCTAGGCCCTTATCCCAACTACAAAGAAGCCTATAATTGTTGAAGCATTGAAGGGTAAGGGTATCAAAGGGATCTTGATTGTAAAGAGGGTGTCTGACACCTTTGCCCCTGAAGCTGCTGCATTAGTGGTAGATGTTGCCAAGTTTAATGAAGCTACTGTTTGAAGGTTGCAAGATAGAATTAATAGAGTGTTGAAGGAACATAATGATCTCTTGAAAGATTACAACCAACAACATGTATTATTGGCTCAAAAAACATCCCTTCTTGAAAGTGTGCAAGAAGCAGGCTCCTCTTTATAGTCCCCCCTATTCATGTGATGATTGAAAACACAAAGCTTAAATAAAATATTCAAATTCTAGAAGAGCACTTGAAGAATGCTTAGATGAATCAGTGAAAGGAGAATGTAGGTATTGCAATGTGCATCCTAGAGCACAAACTGTCTAAAATCTTAAGAAGGCTAGAATATACCTATGTCTCATGTCTAAATTTGGCAAATGCCATTACTAGAATAAGTGGGGATCAAGAGCGGCTCAAATGTATATTTGAACAATGGAATCCTAGATTTTCATCTTTGGAAGGCATGTATAAGGTGTTGGCCCCACAGTTGCCGTTGCATGAAAAGGTCTACTTGTTAATGCCCGATACAACCGCCAGAGTTAACAGATCCATGAGAGGTAGTTAGTCCATGCCACAAATCTTGAGGGGAGCGCCTACCAGCTGCCAACAATATCCCCCTCAACATTAATTGAGGGGATTCAAACCTAACACCTTTGGCTTTGATACCAATTTTTGGCCCCACAGTTGTCGTTGCACCAAAAGGTCGACTTGTTAATGCTCGATATAACCACCAGAGTTAATAGATCCATGAGAGGTGGTTAGTCCATGACATGAATCCTGAGGGAAGCGCTAACCAACTACCAACATAAGGTATTTGCAAACACATATGATGCACCACCTGGTATTTATTTTACTTTTGAGATTATCAAGATGGCATGAAATCATAAAGGGTATTTGAAAAGTATAATTGAAGTTCTATGAGCAAAAATGAACTCTTTCATAAATGTTGACAAAAAGGTTGTACCTTGCTTGTTAGAAGATAATGGGGAGTTGAAGACCCTAGAGAAATGGAAGGATAGTTTCAATATTGTAATCCCCACACTCCTCCCTCTGATTTGAAAAGATAAAAAAATTGATTTAAATCAGATTAATTCCTATTCAGATAGGATGGTCAATGCAGAACAAATGATGGAAACTTTTTGTAGAGAGGCCAGTGCTTTACTTGATGCCAAGTATCATCAAAATTTGGAGAATGTGGAAAAGCTCTTAGCTCATGGCTGGCCTTCTAAGGATATGTTTAAGGCATGGAATGAAAAGTATAATTGGTTACATGACCTGTGAGTGGATCCATGCTTTTATTCGTACGCCTCCTATCTGAGATTTTGGTTGTCGGAAAGGTATGGGATGAGGTTCTTCACTTCTTTTCTTGTTGCTTCCTGTTGTGTAGTTTTGTACACACGCCCCACTGAAAGTAGGGACCCTCTTTTCTTTCTCTTTTAAGATTTGATCTTTTGGTCACTTTGCAATATTCCTTGATGCTCATTTTGCTCATGCAAACACCCTTGCTGAAGAACACTTTCAAAATCTTGAGTTTTGGGTCAATTTCAGGTTTTTCAATGGTTTCAGGATTTTCCTCCTCTAGCAGATTTCTCTGGTTGTCTTGAAAACCTGACGGAGGTTGGGTCACGTTGTTCTTAGAGATTTCGATCCTTCACGGAATTTTGTGACGACCGGATTTCCTCAAAATTTATTTTTTGCCTCGGATCCCCAAACTCGTCTTGAGTTGTCTTGTCATTGCATTAATAGATCACGTACGAGCTCTGCGATTGTGTTTAATAAGGTTTGAGCTAGTCTTTTATGCTATGAGTTGATCTTTTTACCTTAATTGAATATGAAGGATCTCGGTTTTGATTGGTTCGAGTGATTGGCGTTTGGACTTGCGGATTTTCGAGCTTGGCTGTGACTTTCTTGGCATTATTGTGCTTGTTGCTTGCTCGCGCATCAAACTTACATCTAGTCATTCTTGCTGTCAATTTCACTTCATCAATGGTATGTATTAGTTGCTCTGACTTCGATTGATGAGTGTGAAAGTTTCTTTGGCATGTTGGGCGTGCTTGAGATTTGGATTTCAGTATTTTGAGGGGTTTACAATTAAGCTAGGGTTTTTCCTTCACATTTCGACTTCCCCTTTGAAATCAATGTTGCCTCCTTTGCTCGTTCTGTGATTTGATCACATCATGATTGGATGGTTTTGATTTCCTCCTTTTGAGTTTGGTCTTGTGAGCGTGAGGATTGAAACTGTGATTGCGTGTTCATCCTGATACCCTAGGGTTTGATTTCAAATTCATTATTAATATTGATAGATCACCCTTTGGGAGAATTAGAAAGTTAAATCCATTGATGAGCGATTTGAAGAATGTAAATCCGAGCTTGAATTCCCAGAATCATGATCATTCGATCGATTTGGCCTGGATTTTGGGTTTTCTGTGTCTTCATGGATTTCCTTCGCCCTACGATTTCCCTGAATTTCCATCCCGTGGCCGTTTCCCCGAAAGTTGCATAAAACATGGAAATTTGGCTAGTTTTGCGAAAATCCACTGCCTTAAGATTTCCTCGATTTTTGCTACCCCTTCATTTCCCCAAAAAGTGTCGAGTCTTGTTAACTTCGTGGATTTTCGTCCCTGACGAAATTCCCCAAAAATTTGTTAGGAATGAAGAATTAAAGGAATGCATGTATTAACTGTTAATGAATTTGCATTATGATTGATTTGGGATGATTTAAGGATATGTGCAAATGTTTCTCAATTTTTTCTTAGTGATTGAGTTGTTTGTAGGTGTTATTTAAGTTTCATCGCTAAAATCCGCCTGAACCAGAATTCTCCGAAATTCCTTTCTGGCTTGAATTTCATGAAGGGGTGAAAATCTTGAACTTTGAGAAAGGATACTTAATGTTATTCGTAGGGGATTTTGGTTGATTGTTTGGATTTATTTGGTTATTGGATTGCATTTATGATGGAATAAATTGGATTCTTATACTATGATAGATATTTATTATGGTCTTTTGAATGCAGGCTACTTCAAGCAAAGCTGAAAGAGCTAAAAGCAAGGTGGTGGATCCCAGTGATGAGGGAGCTCCTGCCATCTCCCAGGCAAAAAGGATTAAGATAGATATCAAAAGCAAAGTTCTTGAGACCAAGCTGTCTTCGGTTTGGTAAGGGGTCACTGATACCAATGTGGGAAAATGGGACTATGATGGATTCAAGGAAAGAATGGCGATATAGGATCCCCCATTATTGGCCAGAAGATTGGTGGAATCAGGGTTAGCTCATGTTGCTAGTTTTCCTCCCACAATGAAATTTTATCAATTGGTTCTAGAGTGTATCAGACACTATGACAGAGGCACACAAAGGGTGATTGGCCCACAAGGCAGAGTGTTGGCTACCTTCTCCCCTCCTTTGGTGGCACAAACCTTTGATATTCCTGACAAACCCCATGTGGTAGGCCTAGATCTAGATGTGGCTTGGAAATATTACAAGGAGGATACCATCAAGGCATTGCAGATCATTAACTCTTGGATGGAGAAGCCTAAGCCCCATATTTCTAAGTTGCCTAAGCAACTATTCAGGGAAAAATTTAAAGCAGAATACTATGATGCAATCACGCTCAACAGAGTGGTGGGCCTGAAGAGTGCAGGGGTCTTTGAGAGTTGGACATTGTATGTCATAGTAAGAATGGAACAAAAAATAGATTATCATTGGGCAGACATCATCAGTGCTATGATACATGACCAATTGTGTAATGTGTTGTAGACCAAGAGTTTTACCATTATATCTTATCTGGTCTATGCCTTGGCTAGGTTTCATCCATATAAAGGATTAAGTACTTGAGGGGTGTTTGGAGAAGATGTGATTTATGAAGTGTACCCACAATTGCATTTGGATGGTTCAAGCTACAGGAGGGTGAATGATGCATTCACTATGTATATCACAACACTACTACAAGGAGCAGAGCATGTAAGGATTTCTGATACAACCAAGGAGTTGATACAAAAGTATGGAGGGTGGTTTATCTATTTCCCTACCTTCTCATATATCAAAATTAATGGTTGTCAAAGGGCTCCTTACAGATTGCCAAGGTATCCAATAGACCACATCATACTTCTAGAAGTCACTAGACAGATTTCAGCCTTTGATGATATTTTGAAGGACATGCATAAACTGGATTTGGCAATGAATTTCCTTTTAGGATAGGAACTAATGAGGTTTGTCCCTCTTTGATGTCAGTACACTCCTCTGAGGAAGAAATGAGTACTTTTGGTTTGGCATTCCATACCAAGAGACCTAGATTTGATAGGATAGGAGAAGCCCAAAATAAGGCAAGTAGGGATTTCAGGCATAGGGATGAAATTGAAAATTATTGGGTGAATTGCAAGGATGAATTTGAGGTCATAAAGAGGAAATACTCAAGACTTACCACCCAATTAATCAGGTTGTTCAATGTTAAAGTCATTCCTGATCAGCTGGATGATCATGTAGAATTGATACAAAGTCATGACTATGAGCCCATCAAGGATAAACCAGTGGGATGAATCGATTGGTTGGAGGAAGAGAAAATTGAATTGGAGCAAATTAATGCTCCTGTGATCAAATACACCAAGTTGTGGATCAAGCACAAAATATGGGAGTTGGATAATCAAGGCATGCAATACACATATGATATGTTGGGAAATATAGAGTCCCAATCTACCTTTGAAGATGATGAAAAAGATCAAAAGGGTAAGGAGAAGGTGGGGTCTCCCTTCAAAATCAAAATCAAGGGTGCCCAGGCAGAGACATAGGTAAAAAGAAAAGGAAGCCAATTGCCAAAAAGAGGAAGAATGTACTTGAGGAAGATAAGTCTACTGTAGAAAAGGAACCGGCTCAAGAAGGTGAGAAGGATGATGTCCCTGTACCTAAAAGAAGAAGATTGGTCAAGACTGCAAAGAAGGAAAATGATGAACCTTCCAAGGAGGAAAGACATATAGACCCTTAGGTGGTAGAAGTGGACAACTATGAAGGGAAGACACAAGTTTATACCAGGAGATCAAGGAATCCTTCTCCAAAGGACAGTGTATTGAAAGAAAATTCCTCCATAGATGCTCCTGTGATGAAACAACAAAAAAATTCCTCTCCCCTTCCTGAATCACATGATGTGCAACATGAACCCAAGGATGCAGAGATTGGTGATCATCAGGATGAAGATGTAGAAGGGTTCAAAGAGGGAGAACTCTATAGCACTGAGGAAAAGATAGAAAAGATCATATGGTCCCCTTTGGTAAGTTATGAAGATTCACCTGTTGAAGATAAGGGAGACAAGTCCCTAGAAAAAAGAAGAAGTGCCTACAAGGACTCTTCCGTCAGTGCATGAGGAGGATGAACATAATGTGGAAAAGAATGACAATCTAGAGCAGGATAAGGAAGATAGGGAAGGAGACAAGGTTGAGGAAGTACCCTCAGAGCATGATGTGAATGTTGATTCTTCCAGTGATCAACAAGGAAAGGACAAGAAATATGTCCTGTAATAAGATTCCATTGTCCCTAGCTGGCTGGATGAAAGATTAAAGGATAAGAAGATTGTTGTAGATGATACCCCTCCAAACTGGGATGACCTATTAGCTAACATAGAAAACAGAAAAGCAAAGAAAAAGGCTAAGGTTATTTCCAAGATTGACAGAGATGAGGCAAATAACCGGGTGATACATATTGCTACTCCTACACCTAATAAGTATAAGGATGAGGTAACTAACCAAAAATATATTATTCAGACCATAAATCTTGGGCCCACCTCCATGATGCAAGAAGTTGAGGAATTCCAAGGCTCCAGTGCTACAATTTTAGGCAGATTAAATAAAGAGGTACAAGATAAGTAGGAATTGAAGAAAGAAAATGAGAGATTGAAAAGATATTTGTAGGATCTCATGAAGCCTTTGCAATCTATCTCTTCATCATCTGCAACAGGCCTTCTACCAAGGGAGACCATCACCGAGTTGGAAAATAAGAAATCCACCACACAGGTTACCCACAAATGGCTGCAAGAAGTGAGACACATAGGAGATAAAATGATTAAGGATATTCTATCTACTTGTGGTGATGCACATAGATCTTTTGAATGGTTTCAGAATGTTCTAGGGCAAGACAAAACTGGTACAAACCTCCTCCTGCAAAAGTAGAAGATAATCATGGATTATATAGAGGAGAAACTGGTGAGTAATGGGATCCTACCTTCTTCTAATATTTCAAAACCCTGGGAATGGTATGAATTGCTACAAATTAATGAAAGGATTTTAAAGAAGATTCATAAACAAGGGAAACAGATTGGGAATACATTGAAAGATATTTTTGGCAAGGGTATTCCGTATTTTGATATTATGACTAGGAGAAAGAGGTTTGCACCAAAACACCTAAGTCTGGAGCAGCCGAGGCAATGGTGGCATGAGATCTATGATCCGATTGATGGTGGTTCCAGTTACTGTGCACCAACTTGATGATGTGGTCACATATGTTGTAGTCATGGAGAAATATCAAACCCTAAAGGAGGAGTGGGATGAGGTCATCAAGAAATCAAGGGAAGAAATTAAATCTCTTGAAATAAGGTTCAAAATATTAAATACTGCACCTTTGGCCGATCTAGAGGATATTTTCCTTAGCATGCAAGATAAAATGGGTCAAAGGAAAGATAAAGGGCCGACCAATGGGTGAATGCCTCAAAATTTGTGCTTCCCTTTATGTCTTGTCTAGTATTCACATGCATTGGTTCGAGTTATAGGAAGATTCCAGGCCGACCTGGAAAGGAGCCTCAGGCATTTAATAAAATTTCATATTTTAATCTAGGGGGTTTTCTTTCTTTGGCCGACTTGTTTTGTGGCCGACCTTTCTTGTAACCCTAACTTGGGATGTAATCTCTATAAGTAAGGAATTTCGCCTCATTTGCAAGGGTTCAAAGTTAGACAATTAGATCTTGAAGAAAAACAAAGTAATAGAGCATAAGGCTAGAATTAGGAGTTAGGTTTATTTTGAAGCAAGTGTTGTAACACATAATGCTTTAATTGTTGCTATTATTAGTGATTCAATACAAGTGAAGACATTGTGTTTTGGTGGCCTCTCTTGGATTGATTTATCTTGCATGGTTCTTATTCTATCTTTGAAATTGCTTGAAATTATTTGAATGCATTTTAGATTTAGAGTTAAAGGCTAGATGAGCTAACAGAGCAGGTGAAGAAACTGTATATGGAGGTAACTTACTTGAGAAATCAGATTAACCAACTCCAAGTAGCTCAGAGAAACCTGCAATCAAATTACAATAGGAAGAACCGGGATGTTGCACGAGGGAAAAACTTCGATAGAGGACAACATTCTGACATAAATTAGAATTTTGAAAGAGGACAAGGTTCTAGTCAGAACTTTGACAGAGGGAAACAAAGTGGACAAGGATTTGAGAGAAGACAACCACCTCGACAGAATGGGCCATGAAACACTAGACCTAATAATGGAGGAGTCCCTACCTCGTTGGACCAACCTTCTAACCAAGAGAAACCTCTGAGTGGTGTGTTCCTGGTAGAGGCAGCTTTATCCAGATGGTGTAGGCTTCACAAGACAAGTCAACACTGTGAGCTTGATTGTCCTGAATTTCAGACCGTTGCTTCCATCTTTCAGTACGAAGTGGAAAATAACTCTACCAATCAGGAAATGGTACCTTTTACTCCTTATGATTCCCCATTTTTAGTGTTGAATCATGCTCCTTTCCCGAGGGATGAAGAGAATGAACCAGAGGAGGAGTCAAGCAGTCAGAATGGAGAAGTTGAACAGGTATTCAATGAAGATGAAATCTCTCATTTATTTAATAAGGGAAATGAGAATGATAATGGCCCTTTTGATGAGGAGGAAGTTTGTGTTGAAGAAGTACGAATGTTTTAGCAAATGACAAAGAAATATGACTTGAGGAACATGCCTAATGGGAATCCACAAGCTGGATGTCCATTCACTACATCTATTCCTCCAAACAATTTTACTACTCCACCAAATCCACATGCTAGCAATAATCCATCTTATCCTCATGTTCCAACATAGTAATTTGCAAAAGGAGCACAACCTGATGCATCAAGGGGAGGTAATTTTGATATAGCAAGGGATAAGCAAACTGGTCCTACTAAGGAAACTTGTGCCGACATGAATGTAGAGAAATTGGGCGAATATGTGACTGAAGAACTCAGAGAAGTAAAGGTAAGTCTTTTTGCTTTTGAGTTATTAAGGGTTCCTGCTATCAAAAATATAGTCCTAGGGTATTTTAATGCAAGTAGAGCATCTCAAGGAGTAGCAGTCAATGAGGCAGTGGACAAACCTTCTAGTTCATAGGTACCCAAAATTCCAAACTAGGTGCCACTAGGGGATAAAGGTAAAGAAAAAAATAAGAATCAAGTTGCACAAGTTAACACTCAGTTGAGTTTGTTCCAGGGAAAAATGGAAACCCCTCCCTTTCTGATTTTTGTTCGTATCTTTGGGAAGAACCTGCACAATTATCTTCTAGATTCAGGAGCATCTACAAATGTTATGCCTTTTGTTGTTTGTAGAGCACTAGGTATCACCCCTGCCGCCTTAGAAGAACATCACCCAATTGAACAAGATAGAGGTAAATATAGTAGGAGAATTGAACATGATCCCCATGCAAGTTGCTTCAGATCCTAGAGTACAACAATTGATCAACATTCAGGTGGTGGATATTCCTTATACTTATGGTTTGATTTTAGGTCAATATTTCACCAAGGCACTCAATGGGTACACATCCACTGATCATTCCCACATGTGGTTTCCATGGAAAGGGATCCCAAATCAAATTAGGATTGAAAGAGAACCCAGGATGAAGTATGTAATCACTGAATATCAGAATACTTCGAATGAGATATTGGTGTCAGAAGTCAGTATGGGGAGCTATGTATTGGTTGCTCCAGTTTCTGATACAAAAGAGGTCTTCATGTTGCAGAGCTCCTCTGATGAATTCACATCAGAATTTGGTTGTTCTGAGGAGATCTGTATGCTACAAGATGAGTCTACATCAGAAGCTAGTAATTATGAGAAACTGATTGAACAAACAGATAAAACTAATGATCAAGAAGATAGACAACTCAACTTGCTGAATAATTTCCATGAGTTTATCCAGAAGTGTGTGGAGGACCAGATTCAGTTGGGCAGAAATATGAATTTTGAAGAATTTTTGCTCCCTAATTGGTGTCAAGTCCATAATGCCCCTCACCCAGAGCTGGAGTGTTGCTTGTGTCAGGCATCTATGGAACATATACAAAGGTGCATTAATCTAACCCCAACTGTCAGACTAGATATACGTGGTATTCAAAATGATCCTAAAGGCAATAGATTGGATATACATAGCATTCAAAATGATCCCAAAGGAAAATGTCCAATGCCTCCTGAAGAACCCCTTGGCAACAATAAGGCCAAGGGTAGCTTGAAAATATTAGAAACAAATGGTTGCTAGACATTAAGATTTGATGGATCCAAATCAAAGCAGGGTGTTGGAGCAGGATTTGAGTTGATCAACACTAAAGGTAAGACTTATTTTGTAGCTCATACACTCTAATTCCAATGCACTAATAATGTAGCTGAGTATGAGGCTTTGGTCCATGGGCTACTAATGGAATTGAGGAAGAAAGTTAAGATCTTGCAAGTGTTTGGAGATTCTGAGTTGGTGGTTAGACAGGTAAGGAAATAATACCCATGTCATGATAGAAGGATGACCAATTATAGACATAGAGTACAGGATCTCATTGAAGGATTTGATGCTTTCAACATCCAATTGATCCCTCGAAGCAAGAATCAAACTGTAGATTCTCTGGCACAAGCAGCTAGCATGTTGCAACCCTTATCACTTTCAGGTTTGAAGAAGTTCACAGTGGAGCTCACTCTAGTACCCTCAGTACCTGACAATGTAACCAATTTCCAGGTGTTTGAGGATGACAAACACATTCTTGATTTCATTACTAGCTGTGATGTGTTTGCTTCTCAGGTGATTGATGAGGTAGAACTTGAACAGGCAGAAATGGACCTAGAAGGGGTCATTAACCTAAAAACCAATACCATCCAAAGAGGTATGGTGCAGTTGGAGATAATTTTTGATCTGGATAAGATAAGAGATCGAGAACAACAAGCTAAAAAGGAGTCTCTCAGTAGCCAATGTGAAACATACAACATGGGGACTTAGGATGGCATAAAGAATGTCTTTATTGGTAAGGTATGCACTTTAGAAGAAACAAGAGGAATTATCGATGCATTACATGCATATCAGGATGTGATAACATGGAGTTATGAGGACCTAAATACATATGATACTTCAATCATTACACATACTATTCCCCTAAAGTCAAATGTTAAACAATTCAGGCAAAGACAAAGGCCAATTAATGCTCTATTGGAAACTATCATTCAAAAAGAGGTGCAAAAGCTACTTTCAACATAAATCATATTTCCAGTACGACATTCAACATGGGTTGTGAATTCGGTTCCAGTAAGGAAGAAAAATGGAGAGATTAGATTGTGTGTGGATTTCAGAAACCTCAACAGGGTGTCAAAGAAAGATAATTATCCAATCCCTTCACTAGATGAAGTACTTTAGATTGTCAATGGATCTCAAATGATGTCTTTTCTAGATGGTTACTCTAGGTACAATCAGGTTATGGTGAAATATGAGGATAGACATAAGACTCCCTTTACTACAAAATGGGGAACTTTTGCTTACAGGAGAAT
This sequence comes from Sequoiadendron giganteum, assembly GCA_007115665.2. Taxonomy (NCBI): domain Eukaryota; kingdom Viridiplantae; phylum Streptophyta; class Pinopsida; order Cupressales; family Cupressaceae; genus Sequoiadendron; species Sequoiadendron giganteum. The sequence continues at coordinate 453,904,062 of CM021105.1, forward strand.
GCCCTTTGGATTGATCAATGCTGGAGCTACATTCCAAAGAGCTATGGATATTGCCTTCAAAGACATAATTGGTAAGTGCATAATCATTTATATGGATGATCTGACAGTTTTTTTTAAAAGGAGAGGTGATCACATAGCAGACCTATGCAATTTTTTCCAAAGGTGTAAAGAATTTGACATCTCACTCAATCCAAAGAAGTGCATTTTTGGAGTCACTGAGGGAAAATTGCTAGGACATGTTATTTCAGAAAAAGCTATTGCTATTGATCCTAAATGAGTGGAGGCTATCTTGAAAATCCAACCTCCTGCAAGCAAAAAGGAAATGAAGTCATTCTTTGGGAAAATCAACTTCGTTAGAAAGTTCATCACTAGATTTGCAGAAATATTGAAGCCCTTAAATGCCATGCTGAAACAGGAAGCAAAGGTTGAATGGAGTACAAAAGCTAAGGAAGCATTTGCAGAAATTAAGAGAGCCATTGTTGAGGCTCCAATATTGGTAAGTCTTGATTATGCCAAACCCTTTTACATATATTTGTTTTCTTCAGAGCATTCCTATGCTGACATGCTGACCCAGAAATCCAATCAAGGGAATGAACATCCCATAGCTTTTATGAGTGCTCCTCTGAAGGATGCAACACTGAGATATCCCAATGTAGAAAATCACGCCTATGATTTGGTTAGAGCAATAAAGAAGTTCAAAAATTATATTATGAGGAATAAGGTCTTTTCAATAGTACCTGACCTTGCAGTGAAGCTTTTATTGATGCAAAATGAATTGGGAGAACGCAGGGCTAAATGGGTAACCATGATACAAGAGTATGATATTGAGATCCAACCCATGAAACTAGTAAGAGGACATGGATTAACAAGGATGATGGCCGAAATGGGTCCTGACCTCACAACTCAACATTAACACCTCCAGGATGTTTCTCTAGGAGACTGGTATGATGAAATCATTTATATCTGTTGAACCAACAATGTCCTGAACATCTTAATGCAATACAAAGGAGAGCTTTGCATTTGAAAAGTGACAGTTTTATGATGAAGGGAGCTATCTTGTATAAGAAAAATCATGAGGGTGTCTACTTGAGATGCTTGGAAAAATAAGAGGCCGCAACAGTATTGGCAAAATTCCATGATAGCTATGGTACATGTCATGGTTCTGCACCATCCACTACAAATTAGATCCTGAGGGCATGCTATTATTGGCCTACCCTATTTAAAGATGCACAAACCCACGTGAGGACTTGCCATGTATGTCAAACCGCAACAAGTAAGGAGAAACATGCAACCCTTCCACTTCAGCCAGTCATAGAGGTAAAACCATTTGCACAGTGGGGAATGGACTTCATAGGTCCAATCAATCCACCTTCCTCTATAGGCCACAATTATATTCTCACTGTAACTGATTACTTTACCAGATGAACTGAGGCTCTTGCATGCAAGCAATGTACTTCTGAAGTGGTAATCAATTTTATTGAATTAGGCATCATTAATCGCTTTGGTTGTCCATTGGCTTTAGTTTGTGATAATGGTCCTGAATTTGCATCATTGAAATTTTCTAATTGATCCTTTGATCATGGAATCATTATAAGGTTTGCATCCAATTACTACCCACAAGGTAATGGTCTGGCTGAGTCTTCTAATAAAAATTTGTTAACAGTCATCTGTAAGTTATTGGAAAAGAATCCCAAGGATTGGCACACCCGGCTTAGGTTTTCTCTTTGGGCAGATCGTACCAGACATAAGACATCCTTAGGAACCTCTCCCTATCACTTAGTGTATGGTTTGGAACCTGTATTTCCCATTCAACTAAAGATCCCCACCCTGTAATTCATTAATGAATACTATGATGGAGAAGATAAGTGTGAAGCTCGCCTGGCTGAACTGTTGCACCTTGAAGAGAAAAGAGATGAGGCCCTAGAAAACTTTGCCAAACATCAAGGTAGTGAAGAGATGGTTTGATAGGAGAGCCAATGTGAAAGCCTTTAGAATCTCTGACTTGGTTCTCTATTGGGACAAAGCCTATGACCGAAAAGGGGAGCATGGAAAATTTGACAAACTCTAGCTCGACCCTTATCAGATTGCAAAGATTCTGGGAGATAATGCTTTTCATTTGAAAACCCTCACTGGAGAAGATATCCCACTTCCTGTCAATGGGCAGTATTTGAAGCATTATTTCCAATCCTGAGCTGTTTACAGCTCTTTCCTTGTACATAGGTAGATTAGGTTTCCTTTCTATTGTTTTGTTTTTGCTTTGGTTAGATTAGGATTTCTTTTGTTTTGCTTTGTTCATTTTCTGTTTTGGTTAGATTAGGTTTGCTTTGGTTGATTTTTCTTTCTGCTCTACTTTTGCTTTGGGTTCTTGCCTTCTTCTGGTCCTATTGCACCTGTGTGACAAGCTACTTGCTTGGGGGGCTATTTTGAGGATTTCCTTTACAAACTCTAATCATCTTTTCAGAGTCAATTGGTGGAACTTCTTTATCTGATATTGCATATGCTTGGAATTGGAATCACTAAGTCAAATTTTGGATTGTATTTGGGTCTTTTTTTTCTTTTTTTTAACACAAATCTTAAAGATTCCAAGGTTGCATATGGTCCTTATAAAGTCTGACTAGGTCAAAAATATTATGCTCTGCTCCAGTGCCATTGTGGCTCTCATCCTTGAGAATGAGCTTCATTTCTTATAGGGTGAAATGGAAAGTTTAAAAGATCTCAAAGAGAATATAAAAAATAAAAAATGAAAAAGCAAATGTTGAAAATCAAAAGCAATGTTCACCTTATTAGGAGTATCCTAGTATCTCTATCGGGGCTATAGATGCCCAACTGGTAGTAGAATTATGCTTGGGAGGACCACAGTGATAACCTGATCGGGGCTATGGACACCTGACTAGTAGCGAGGCTCTATCCAGGTTGCTTTTGGAGTTAGAATCTTTATGTAGCCCTATCAGACCAAATTTGGTCCTTATTTGTAATTGAGAAAAGGAAATAAATGTATGAACACACACTTTGACCCTGGTATAGGAAAGGATTGCTTACTTATGGATTTTGAAACCTTGTTCATAGGTGACTTGATGTAAGGACTGAAACCAAAGATTCTGGGTTCTTGATTCCAATTTGTCATTTAAATGCTCTAGCACATTTCCCTAGCGGAGTTGCCATTTGTTGTGCAGTTTTGCACACATGCCCCACTAAAAGTAGGGACCCTCTTTGCTTTCTATTTTGAGCTTTGGTGCTTTGGTTGTAGGATTTAGTCACTTTGCAACGTTCCTTGATGCTCATTTTGCTCGTGCAAACACCCTTGTTGAAGAACACTTTCAAAATCTTAAGTTTTGGGTCAATTTCGGGTTTTTCCTTGGTTTCAGGATTTTCCTCCTCTTGCGGATTTCCCCAGTTGTCTTGAAAACCCGACGGAGGCTGGGTCACGCTATTTTTGGAGATTTCAGTCCTTCACAGAATTTTGTGTCGATCGAATTTCCCCAAAATTCCTTTTCTGCCTTGGATCCTTGAACTCATCTTGAGTTGTCTTGTCATTGCATTAATAGCTCACGTACGGGCTCTGCGATTGTGTTTACTAAGGTTTGAGCTGGTCTTTTATGCTATGAGTCGATCTTATTTTTCCTTAATTGAATCTGGAGGAGCTCGGTTTTGATTGTTTGCAGTGATTGGCATTTGGACTTGCAGATTTCCAAGCTTGGCTGTGACTTTCTTTGCATTATTATGGATGTTGCTTGTTCGAACGTCAAACTTACTTCCAGTCATTCTTGCTATCGATTTCACTTCATCAATGGTATGTATTAGTTGCTCCACCTTTGATTGATGAGTGTGAATGTTTCTTTGGCGTGCTGGGCGTTCTTGAGATTTGGATTTCAGTATTTTGAGGGGTTTACAATTAAGCTAGGGTTTTTCCTTCACATTTTGACTTCCCCTTTGAATTCAACGTTGCCTCCTTTGCTCGTTCTGTGATTTGATCACATCATGCTTGGATGGTTTTGATTTCCTCCTTTCAAATTCGGTCTTATGAGCGTGAGGATTGAAATTGTGATTGCATGTTCATCCTAATACCCTAGGGTTTGATTTTGAATTCACTATTAATACTGATAGATCACCCTTTGGGAGAATTAGAAAGTTAAATCCATTGATGAGTGATTTGAAGAATGTAAATTTGAGCTTGAATTCCCAGAATCATGATCATTCGATCGATTTGGCCCGAAATAATGACTAATTTGTGATTTCGGGTTTTCTGTGTCTTCGCGGATTTCCTTCACCCTAGGATTTCCCCGAATTTCCATCCCGTGGCCGTTTCCTCGAAAGTTGCATAAAACATGGAAATTTGGTTAGTTTAGCGAAAATCCGATGCCTTAAGATTTCCCTGATTTTCGCTGTCCCTTCATTTCCCCGAAAAGTGTTGAGTCTTGTTAACTTCGTGGATTTCCATAGCCGATGGAATTCCTCAAAAATTTGTTAGGAATAAAGAATTAAGGGAATGCATGTATTATCTGTTAATGAATTTTCATTATATGATTGATTTGGGATGATTTAAGGATATGTGCAAATGTTTCTCAAGTTTTTCTTGGTGAGTGAGTTGTTTGTAGGTGTTATTTAAGTTTCATCGCTAAAATCCGCCTGACCCAGAATTCCCTGAAATTCCTTTCTGGCTTGAATTTCGCGAAGGGGTGAAAATATTGAACTTTGAGAAAGGATGCTTAATGTTATTCTTAGGGGATTTTGGTTGATTGTTTGGATTTCTTTGGTGATTGGCTTGCATTTATGATGGACTAACTTGGATTCTTATACTATGATAGATATTTATTATGGTCTTTTGAATGCAGGCTACATCAAGCAAAGCTAGAAGAGCTAAAGGCAAGGTGGTGGATCCCAGTGATGAGGGAGATTTTGCCATCTTCGAGGTAGAAAGGATTAAGATAGATATCAAAAGAAAAGTTCTTGAGACCAAGTTGTCTTCCGTTTGGTCAGGGGCACTGATACCAATGTGGGAAAATGAGACTATGATGGATTCAAGGCAAGAATGGCGATACAGGATCCCCCATTGTTGGCCAGAAGATTGGTGGAATCAGGGTTAGCTCATGTTGTTGGTTTTCCGCCCACAGTGCAATATTATGAATTGGTTCTAGAGTGTGCCAGACACTATGAAAAAGACACACAAAGGGTGATTGGCCCACAAGGCAGAGTGTTGGCTAACTTCTCCCCTCCTTTGGTGGCACAAACCTTTGATATGCTTGACATACCCCATTTGGTAGGCCTGGATCTAGATGTGGCTAGGAAATATTATGAGGATACCATCAAGGCATTGTAGATCATTAACTCTTGGATGGAGAAGCCTAAGCCCCATGTTTCTAAGTTGCCTAAGCAACTATTCAAGGAAAAATTTAAAGCAGAATACTATGATGCAATCACACTCCTTAGCAGAGTGGTGGGCTTGAAGAGTGCAGGGGTCTTTGAGAGTTGGACGTTTTATGTCATAGTAAGAATGGAACAGAAAATTCATTATCATTGGGTAGACATCATCAGTGCTATGATACATGAGCAATTGTGTAATGTGTTGCAGACCAAGATTTTTACCATGACATCTTAACGGGTCTATGCCTTAGCTAGATTTCATCCATATAAAGGATTAAGTACTCGAGGGGTGTTTGGACAAGATGTGATTTATGAAGTGTACCCACAATTGAATTTGGATGGTTCAAGCTACAGGAGGGTGAACACTATGTATATCACAAGACTACTACAAGGAGCAGAGCATGCAAGGATTTTTCATATAGCCAAGGAGCTGATACAAAAGTATGGAGGGGGGTTTATCCAGTTCCCTACCTTCTCATATATCAGAATTGATGGTTGTCAAAGGGATCCTTATAGATTGCCAAGGTATCCAACAGACCACATCATACTTCTGGAAGTCACTAGACAAATTTAAGCCTGTGATGATATTTTGAGGGACATGCATGAAACTGGCTTTGGGAATGACTTTCCCTTGAGGATAGGAACTAATGAGGTATGTCCCTCTTTGATGTCAACACACTCCTCTGAGGAAGAAATGAGTACTTTGGGTTTGGCATTCCATACCAAGAGACCTAGATTTGATAGGACAGGAGAAGTCCAAAAGAAGGCAAATAGGGATTTCAGGCATAGGGATAACATTGAAGATTATTGGGTGAATTGCAAGGATGAATTTGAGGTCATAAAGAGGAAATACTCAAGACTTCCCACCCACTTAATCATTTTGTTCAACATTAAAGGCATTCCTAATCAGCTGGATGATGATGGAGAATTGATACAAAATCATGACTATGAGCCTATCAAGGATAAACCAATGGGAGGAATCGATTGGTTGGAGGAAGAGAAAAATGAATTGGAGAAAATTAATGCTCCTGTGATCAAATACACCAAGTTGTGGATCAAGCACAAAATATGGGAGCTGGATAATCAAGGCATATAGTACACATATGATTTGATGGGAAATCTGGAGTCCCAATCTACCTCTGAAGATGATGAACAAGATCAAAAGGGTAAGGAGAAGGTGGGGTCTCCCTTCAAAATCAAAATCAAGGGTGCCCAAGCAGAGATAAAGGTTAAAAAGAAAAGGAAGCCAATTTCCAAAAAGAGGAAGAATGTCCTTGAGGAAAATAAGTCTGCTGCAGAAAAGGAATCGGGTGAAGAAGGTGAGAAGGATGATGTCCTTACACCTAAAAGAAGAAGATTGATCAATACTGCAAATAAGAAAAATGATGAAACTTCCAAGGAGGCAAGACATACAGACCCTCAGGTGGTAGAAGTGGACAACTCTGAAATGAAGACACAAGTTTATATTAGGAGATCAAGGAATCCTTCTCCAAAGGACAGTGTATTGAAAGAAAAGGCCTCCATATATGCTCCTGTGATGGAACAACAAAAATATGCCTCTCCCCTTCCTGAGTCACATGATGTGCAACATGAACCCAAGGATGCAGAGATTGGTGATCATCAGGATGAAGATGTAGAAGGGTTCAAAAAGGGAGAACTCTATAGCAGTGAGGCAAAGATAGAAAAGATCATATGGTACCCTTTGGTAAGTTATGAAGATTCACCTGTTGAAGATAAGGGAGACAAGTCCCTAGAAAAAGAAGAAGTGCCTACAAGGACTCCTTCATCAGTGCGCGAGGAGGATGAACATAATGTGGAAAATAATGAGAATCCAGAGCAGGATAAGGAAGAAAGGGAAGGAGACAAGGTTGAGGAAGTACCCTCAGAGCATGATGTGAATGTTGATTCTTCCAATGATCAACAAGGAAAGGACAAGAAAGATGTCCTGCAATCAAATTCCACCATCCCTAGCTGGATGGATGAAAGATTAAAGGATAAATAGATTGTTGTAGATAATACCCCTCCAAATTGGGATGACCTATTAGCTAACATAGAAAAAGGAAAAGCAAAGAAAAAGGCTAAGGTTATTTCCAAGATTGACAGAGATAAGGAAAATAACCGGGTGATACATATTGCTACTCTTGCACCTGATAAGGATAAGGATGAGGTAACTGGCCAAAACTATATTATTCAGACCATCAATCTTGGGCCCACCTCCATGATGCAAGAACTTGATGAATTCCAAGGCTCCAATGCTACAATTTTAGGCAGGTTAAATAAAGAGGTACAAGATAAGCAGGAATAGAAGAAATAAAATGAGAGATTGAAAAGATATTTGCAAGATCTCATGAAGCCTTTGCAATCTATCTCTTCATCATCTACAACAGGCCTTCTACCTGGGGAGACCATCACCAAGTTGGTAAATATGAAAGCCACCACATAGGTTACCCATGAATGGTTGCAAGAAGTGAGACACGGAGGAGATAAAACGATTAAGGATATTCTGTCTACTTATGGTGATGCACATAGATCTTTTGACTGTTTGTAGAATGTGCTAGGGAAAGACAAAACTGGTACATACCTCCTCCTACAAAATTTGAAGATAATCATGGATTATACAGAGGAGAAACTGGTGAGTGATGGGATCCTACCTTCTTCTAAGGTTTCAGAGCCCTGGGAATGGTATGAATTGCAGCAAATTAATCAAAGGGTTTTAAACAAGATTCATAAACGAGGGTAGCAGATTGGGAATACATTGAAAGATATTTCTGGCAAGGGTATTCCTTTTTTTGAGATACTGGGAGAAAGAGGTTTGCACCAAAACACCTAAGTCTGGAGTAGCTGAGGGAATGGTGGCATAAGATCTATGATCCAGTTGATGGTGGTCCAGTTACTATGCACCAACTTGATGATGTAGCCACATATGTTGCAGTCATGGAGAAATATCAAACCCTAAAGGAGGAGTGGGATGAGGTCATCAAGAAATCAAGGGAAGAAATTAAATCTCTTGATAGAAGGTTCAAAATATTAAATACTCCACCTTTGGTCGATCTAGAGGAGGTTTTCCTTAGTGTGCAAGATAAAATGGGTCAAAGGAAAGATAAAGGGCTCACCAATGGGTGAATGCCTCGAAATTTGTGCTTCCCATTATGTCTTCTCCAGTCTTCGCATGTATTGGTTCGAGTTATAGGAAGATTCCAAGTCGACCTCAAAAGGAGACTCGGGCATTTAATTAAATTTCATATTTTAATTTAGGGGGTTTTCTTTCTTTGGCCGACTTGTTTTATGGCCGACCTTTCTTGTAACCCTAACTTGGGATGTAATCTCTATAAGTAAGGAATTTCGCCTCATTTGCAAGGGTTCAAAGTTAGACAATTAGATCTTGAAGAAAAACAAAGTAATAGAGCATAAGGCTAGAATTAGGAGTTAGGTTTATTTTGAAGCAAGTGTTGTAACACATAATGCTTTAATTGTTGCTATTATTAGTGATTCAATACAAGTGAAGACATTTTGTTTTGGTGGCCTCTCTTTGATTGATTTATCTTGCATGGTTCTTATTCTATCTTTGAAATTGCTTGAAATTATTTGAATGCATTTTAGATTTAGAGTTAAATGGTTGAATGGTACTTGTGATTTGATACTTGGTATGTTGTAGTGATTCCCGATCCATACTTTTAGCAACTTATTGATTGTAGGTTTTTGTGTAAAGTTAGCCTGGATCTTATATTTGTGAGTTTAGTTTAATTGTGGGTATTTATTCATTTCAATTGGAAATAAGGGTTCGTTTGAATGAATGTGCATGATCTGAAAATCTTTAATTCCTTAGAAGATAACACTGTTTATGTAAGATTGCAGGATAAATCTGGGTTAAGTAGAAATTAGTTTTGAGGGATTGGTCTGTTTCAAGTATCTTGTCATTGGTATTGTTGATCTTAGGAGTGATTTCAATCTTAGGATTTCTAAAACCCTTATCTTTTGCTATTTGTTTGAATTTGAGTTAGGGTTAGGTTTAAGAATTATGAGTGTCAATATATTGCAAAATCTGATAAAGTTCTAATATTTGTTTTGTAAGGCCCCTTTGTGATTACCGACATTTTCATATTTATCACTGAGTTGTTTTATTGCATTGTCAAGACCTGACATTAGAGACCTTGAGGTTATCTCTTTTCTGATAGAGATTTACCTTTCAAGAGAGATAGGATAGCATATTTTTTCTGAGTTGTTGTTTGCAAAAAACACCATCAACACTTCCCTTATGTTATAAAAGGGAATCCTGAGCCTCATTCAAAATTTCAAAGGGTTATGATTTTTTGATCTTTCATCTCATTCTCTACAAGCTCTTTTAACTTTTTGCACAGTTTAAGGTATTTGATAGCACAAATAGGAAATGTAATTTTTCTTTGCATTAACAAAAGATGACTCAAATACTTAAGTATATTTCTTTAATTTTGAATATCGACCTATCTTGCTCTCCAGTATTGTATACACTATCTTTTGACTCAAAATAATCAAGGGTTATTTATAAGTTGTCATATCACATCATGTGTTATGGATGTCGAACTGTTAGCTTCTATTCAAGGAATGGATTAATATTCCTTTCAATTTTTATCAAAGATTGTGTGAATGCAATAGGAATTTATATGTAGTGTGATAAGTGTTGTTCTTTGCTTGGTTTCTCATTGTAAGGTGATGAGGTTATAAGAGGCCATGAGTTGGTTTGTTGTAGGAGTATATTTAATTTTTTGACTCAGTTGCGGATAAGGCACTGATTAAAATAATTCATAAAAAATGAAGATTGATGTAGAATCATATATCAAATCCAAAATCAAAATTTTACTTTACTTCAAATTTTATGTTTTATGCATAAATCCACACTAGAAAAGAAACATTAAGCATTGAGATGAATGATGAATCACTGAGTACATGTAAAACTTATTAGTATGACACAATTAAAATATGAAATTATTAATAATATGTTAATGTATTCAATCTGATTCACAATTTTATGGAATACAATATAAAATATCATCAACTATAGTTTGGAATATGATTCATGAAGTGCAGTATAAGTACCTAAAAATTGCTAATTCACTTCCATTTTCCAAATCAAGTCAGGGTCCTCACTCTGACATTGAGATAAAGTAAAAGATTCATCTTGATTATGAGTCTGGCCTTCATTTTCTTTGCCCTACGTACATCCGCTTAATTGCATCTCAAATTCAACATTCATTGTGTGTCATTGTCATTTGTCCCACTACCAACATTTGAAGTGTTGCACAACCCTCTTCTTTCGCATATGGACTTTCAGATTGTGAATGCCCTTTCAAAAGGATTTTTTTTCACATTATATGTAGTTCCAAACACCCTCAAGCAATTTTCCAAATTCTTGTCTAGTTTGTTTCTTATCTTTGATTTCAAAAATCCCAATGAACTGAAAACTCTCTCATCCTCCACCGATCCCAATATTATTGTTTGACATAAACCGACAAGTTTGAAATATTTTGATATCGAATCACACAATATTTCTCTAACTTAAGGTTGTCCAAGCCCTTGTAATTGATCCCGCTTCCATGGGCTTCTCCATGGACTCAAACTGGTCCATCATACTTAATGCAAAATGCTTAGATTGTCCTCTAAGCTTATTTCTATTTATAATTCCTTCTATTGTTTGTCCATTATATTATGAACTTTTCAAAAAGTGTTCAGCCAAGGTATTTACTTTTTGATAAAAAAATCCTAGGCTATCTTGGTTGCCTCAAGTCCAAAGTCGAGGATACACAATAGACATGGCTTCAAGTAGACATGGCTTCAAGTATTTCATCTCGAGGGAATCGTTGATAAATCTCTGTGGAAAGAGATTTTGCAATACCCTTCAAATTAACACTAATAGATTTAACAATGTCATTAAAAAATTCCTTTGTAACATGCACTTCTCTGATGGAGTGCCTGACAATTGTACAATGGTGCATTAGTATCTCAAATCCATGTACAAAGACACATAATTGCCCGCTTGCATTAAACTGTAAATAATTTTCAGCATTATTCAAATCTGTAATTATCTGTCAGCTTACAAAATTTGGGCTTTGAGAAATTAGATCTAGATATAGATTATTGAGGGTCATGCATGTCATTCTACGTAGTTTGATATATTCATAGATATACATAGTTTTGTCTTGCGCTTTCTTCACAAGATTGTTCATTTCATCTAGTGTGGGGAGAAGAGTAGTTAAACTTAAGAGCGTCTCTATATCACTTAACCTATGTAAGAAGTCAGGAGCTTTGTCTATTGTGTTGCGATGCTCATACATTATTCCAATCAAGGATCAATATTATGAAAGAACTCGTTGCACTAGTCCATCCAAGGATATCTATCCGGTATCAACATCCTTAAGAAGCTTGTTTCCTCCTATTATTCCCTCAAGAAAATTTTAAAATTTTGCAAAACGTTTGGGACTTCAACAGAAGTATGCATAGAGCTCATAGACTAGATTTTCAACTTTTGATATTGTAGGATACTTGCTTACAATTCTAAATGCTAAATTCATTATGTGGGCCATGCAGTGAATGCCAAGCATGTATGGTGCACAAGTAGTTTGTAACTTTGTGCAAACATTGGTCCTATGACCTTGCATTATTGTAGCTCCATCAACTCCTACACACACCAACTTTTTGGAAATTGTCAAGTCATCCATACCTCCAATTTCATTCAAAGATTTCTTATCTAGTTCAAATAGATTTTGTGATGTTGAAATGTCCTTCATTTTTTTAACACAAAGAAGATGAGCTTGGTAGACATGTTGTTTTATAGTATACACATGCATACAGACCAAAGAAGTATTATCTATTACAGTAACTTCATCTAAAGATAATGCAATGAAGTTTTACTCTTTTAATTTCTCCTTTAAATCTCACTTTTCCACCGCAACAAGACAACTTGCCCATTCCCATCTAGCGTTTATGACTAATGTGCGCTTGGAAAGTTAGGAACACCCAAAAAAGAATAAATTAAAATATTGTGGGTAGTCTGTCATAGGATGCCCTCTGGAAAAAATATGGAAAACAACACATCTGAACAGTTTATGCTAGTTGTGTTCCTTCCATTAATTTTCCAAATTGAGCCTCAATTGTACTTCCACATGCAGCAAGCTTCACCATTATTTGCATATGCTCATCATATTCCATGGCATACTTAACATGAAGACATTCTTCCTTTGATTTCCATCTTACTATTGATTTTTCCTTTCCGACTATGATTTATTTTTCAGAAACTTTATCAATATGCTTTTCTATAGTGTCAAGTTTTAGCTGCAACTTCTTGTCTCTTTTACATTTCCAACTACAAATCTTACACTTGCATTTTGTTGGAGGTTCATCTTTGTTTTCTTTCTCCATTGGTTCAATGGATGGGTACTTTGACACCCAAGCAATCTCAAAATTCCTTGTCATTTCCCACTCACACCTTGTTTTTGATTTGCCTTTTCTTTTCTTGCCACCAACATCATCTATGGTGTCAACATTTTCATCCAAGTCAATTATCTCATTTTGGATAACCAAGGTATCCCTTGGAACATCTTCTACAGTATTTCCATCCTCATTTGACTCATTTAACTCGATCCCACCTTCCAGTGAGGTATTGCGAATGACTTCATTAATATTTGGTGCAAGAGTTGATGATGTAGCTCCATATTTATATGATGGATTAGAAACATTGCCAATTCCAAAGTAAGACTATATGGTAACTCTACATTTTGGGCATTTTGATGGCCTCCCAGTCCCTTCACCACCTTGATGAGTCTTACCCTTATTGCACTTGTTGCTCGACATCTTGATCTCTCACTTGGAATAAAAGTTGGAAAAAAATGTCTTCTTGTTTAAGGACATGGAATATAGATCCCATTCCCTACTCAATATCATCTTTAAGATTGAAGTAAGAATGGAAAAAGAGATAAAAAATCTTATAACACTATGATGAAATGACCACTCACCTTTATGTTTTCACTGACTTGCTATTCGTTAATGCAGGAATGTCTGTTTTGTAAGTTTGTAACTTGCCTATAATCAACTTCAAGGTTCTAAATCCAACTTCTGAATCGAGAGCTCATAATTTCAGAACTGAACAAAATGTGTAAGAATAAATCAGAGTTTCGATTGTATTTATATCAATCCATATTTGGAAAATTCCACGAGATTTTTAAATGGTATATTAAAAATTTGGCAAATCATGTGTGATTATACAACGATACAATTAAGTGTTGGGTGAATCAAACCTTGATGGAACATATACGTTGTAATTTTCAAGGTGATTATGGCCCTATGATTAGCATGGAGGTGTCATGGCAATTGGTGAAATGTATCCTCGAATGTAATTATTTTTTAATGTTATTGGTGAAATGGGTCCTCATAAGCAATTTTTTGTAAATTTTAATTGGCAATATGGGTCCTCACATGCAGAGAACATTTAATGGCATTGGCGAAATGTGTCTTGATACACAATATTGTTTTAATAGTATTGGTGAATAGGTAGGTGATTTAATACATGCTTCCGAGATTCGAGGCAAAAATATTAATCAGTCCATTTGAAACACGTAGTTTGTTATGGCGAAATTATTACTTAAATATGCCTCATAAAATAAATCGATGGAAAATGGAAATGCATTGGACCGATAATTCATAAAATTTGGGTGATTTGGCCACCCTATTGGTTGCGATTTATTCATCAATTTCGACTTGGTTGATATGTAATATTCACCAATTGGCGAAGATTTTCCAATTGACGAAGATTCACCACTAAAAAATCCCTGATGGGAATGGATGAAGATATGTAATGAGGTTTATGTATGGAATGAGGTATGAAGTAGGATGTGGCTATGGTGGTGGGTGATCCCACAATACTGGTTTACAATTTTTGGCCAAACTGGACACTGAAATAATTTTTTTAACTAAATCTTCACTTTCGGGCACCTATAGCGGCTAAACTGTGAGGAATTTGAAGATGATGCAAACTAGATATTTATGAAATTTTGTCTTTAGATTCTAAATATATTTTTTTCAATTTTTTTCGAATCAGATTGCAATTCTTTTTCCATCTCCTTCAAAAACTAGTTTTTTTCAGTAAACAACATTTTAAAGGAGTGACGCTCACAATATACAACATAACTTTTTTTCCATGAAGGATAAAATTCTATTTTTTTGAATTTATATTTGTAACTACGATATCTAGTGCTTCCAATTGGTTTCATAGTGTTTTATTGAATATTTTTTCCTTAATCAAGTTTCGAAGTCAAACCAATTACAATTCAGACATAGGCAGACCATATACAACACAACTTTTTTTTGTATGTATCGAAATTCTTTTTTTTTGTTGGATCAAGGACTTCAATATCTAGTGCATTCATATTTTTCAAATTTTTTTTTAATAATCTGCTATTTTTCCACATATGCAGAACAAAGAGCTTGATTTTTGGTGAAAAATCTATGTTTAATAAAATTAAAAAACAAATACATAATAAAACCAAAACATATTAAAATTATATTCATCGGATAGCTCGTTCCGAGGACTACCATCATCCAGTTGGGTTTATGAAGTCTCCTCCATTTTCATCCTCAACCCGAGCTTTGAAGCGCAAAATTTTGGACTTTTTTGGTGCCTGAGGGGGAGAAGGGGGAAAAGGGGGGTTCACTTGAACCAAGGTTCGAGCGAACCCTTCGAGCAAACCCCCTTTCCACAAGCCTATTTTTTTGGGATTTTTGTTGGGAATGGTGGGACCCATCATTAAATGGGTTCGCTCGAACCAAATAGTTCGTTCAAACCCCAAAAAGCAAATTTTTTTGCATGGGGTCATTTTTTGCAACTTTTCCTTCCTCACTCCAATTGTAAACCACTTTTGTGGGTTTGCCCTAGTAGCACTAGTCAAAGTAGGAATGGTGATATTCAAAGGAGAAGTAGGAACAATAGGTGGTTAAGTGATGGAAGTATGAATGGTCATGGGTTGGGAAGAAGAATAATAAGATGTGAAAAATGGCATTTGAGATGTGAGTATCATGGTGGACTAAAATTAGGAGGTGGGCTATATTGGGGAACAAATTTAGAAGAAGGGACAAGGGCAGAGGAAGGAATAGTCATGGATAAAGGAGAGGGGGTAGATGCACTAGTCAAAGAGCTAGAAGCAAAATTATTACCAATGTTTGTAAGATCTCTAACCAAATAGATTTTTGATGAATAAATTATGAACCATATCCACTAACTCTATAGGAGTTATAACATCAACCAAATTAGCAAGCTCTTGTGGAAATTCTTGTTGGCCACATGTTGTTCATGATCATAATCTTCAACTTCATGCTCAACAATAGGAGGAACACCACTATTTATAGGAACATCATTAGGATTACCATTCTCATTAGATTGAACCATGTGTGGATTCAAGTGAGTATTCCTTTTTAAAGGTGGATGAGAGGGAATATATTTTGAGATACAAGTAGCTCTCAAAACCCTAAAGGAGAAAATCGCTAAGGTAAAACCTTAGGGAGTGTAAGAATAGACATGTTCACCAAATTCAAAATAAAATTCCTTTTACATACATTTACACTAATTAAATAAATGCAATCAATAGTCACATGATTGTCCTCATTTTAATTAAGGAGCTCGGTCAATTAATGAACACTAAATGTGATACTTAGCTTTGGGGGAAACAAGGGAGAATTGATGTTGATGTTAAACTAAATCTTATCTCCAAGATATATAAAATGCTCCCAATTTATTTGAATGTCTTGCGAGTTAAATTTGAGCTCCTTTGGATCACACTTTAGGTCCATTTGAATGTTCTAATATGTGAAAAAATGGTCTATAAATAGGGAGATCAACCTAACATAATGCAAAACCCTAAGACTTGCTTCACCTCAATATATGATATCTAAATACCTATAAGGATGTAATGTTTGAAAAAGCCTTTGGGGAAGTTGTTGAATTGCTAGGATTAAGTTCTCTTAGATCACCCACTTTTTAGACTAGCTTACAACTTTGAACAAATGATTGCAAACATGCATAGACTTGTAGATGGCCTATGCAATTTCGGCGTAAACCAATATTCTTTATTAACTCAAAATCAAAATGTCCTTAGTGCATGTTCTTGTTCTCTTCATTTTCTCTTAGTGACCTCTTATTAATTAATTGCACAAATAACTTTAAATACTAAGACATGACATTAAGTTGCACAAATGTTTACTGAGTTGGCTCACATCAATGAGTGGAAAAGGGCAAGAACTTTGAAATCCCACTTTTTAATTTTTAATTTGGGGTCAATCTCACCACTTGGGGTCGATCCCAAAGTACTAAAGATTGACTCAAGATAGGAAAGTGTTGGGTTCAAGGAAATGATTGAATGTATGAAAATAGGTGCAATAAATA
Organism: Sequoiadendron giganteum; assembly: GCA_007115665.2. Classification (NCBI taxonomy): domain Eukaryota; kingdom Viridiplantae; phylum Streptophyta; class Pinopsida; order Cupressales; family Cupressaceae; genus Sequoiadendron; species Sequoiadendron giganteum. The sequence continues at coordinate 453,920,827 of CM021105.1, forward strand.
ATTAACAATGATGAATGTATGAAAGTGAGTGTAATATAAGAATGAGGTAGAATTGAATATATATAAAAATGAATGCAAACAAAGGTAGGCGGATAAAAAAACATAAGAGTGTAAGACAAGCTTAGTACAAGAAAGTGTCACTTATCAATATGTATTTGTATTAAATCATTCCATCAAAATGTGTCCAAAAAATTGATATGGATATGTTAATTTCACTATTCCAATTATTAAATCCCTCTATGAAGATCCTTACGTTGATTCCAATTATTAAATCCCTCTATGAAGATCCTTAAATTGATTCATGCCTATGCTTTTGTTCTAGAAAATTGATAGAGATGGAATAAAAATTAAACATAAAGCTCCGTCGTGCATTCAAAATCTTCTAGCAGTGTACTTTATATCTTTAATTGAACGTCTCATTTTGTACTATGATGTCTTGTCTTGCTTTGCGTGAGCTTTTTGAAATTTGATCTTTAAACGAAAATTCACGGAGACACAAAGTATGATTCTGTCACCTCAAATTTAACCTTCAATGAATAATAAATGTAAAGGTTACTTTTTAAAGAGTAAGAACTAAAAATGCTGATCATTCACAGTTTCAAGTACAAGAAAACACTAATCTCATGCAGTTGATGACTTGCTAAATGTTGATTGAAAGAGTAAATTTGCAAATTTTCATGTTTAACATTTACAAAGCCAAAAATATTATGAAAATGAATGAAAGTTACTCGATGGGTAGTATAAAATAAATTCATCCATGGGCTAAATAGAAAAATTTAGATATTTTTCCAGATCAGTTTCCAATCTATGATTCAATTTCCATGTACATATAAAAGGGCATTATTGACTGGGTGCATAATAAATGGATTCTTTTAAATTCTCTTACATTTGGAAGTAGGGGACAGGATTTAGTAGTTAGGCATTCTACTTTTGCATCTTTCAAAATCATATGTGACAATTTTAAATCACTCCCAATTTTTATTGCGATTTACTTGGTAAGGCTCCTGCTTATAATTAAGGTTTTGGGTCCACATCATCAAATATGATAACATGTTTTTTGTTGAGGTGTCCAAAAAGACTCCAAAAAAGAGTAGATCAGTAGTTATGCATTAAGTCATGTTTTATTGGCATTACAATTTATTGCTTTCAAGTTCTCAGGAATACATTTTCTTCAATTATGAGTACTCATGATCAACACTAACAACTTTAAAGTCACAACTACTAGTGCTATACGATTAAAAATATTAGACATTAAATCAACAAATGCTATCACAACTATTGAGTCCTCTCCCCTAAAATCAAATTGAATAATAAACCAACGCTTTTAAAACCATTTATCCTTGAGTACATGTTCTCCAAATTGTCTGTTAATAAGAGCATATGAGAAAGTATTAAAAATAAGCAAGTATGGTTTGGGTGTACTAAACTTTTAACATCAAAAATTAAAGTAGCATCGCTCAAATGATCACCCTATTGCATGTCTATCTACAATTCTTCAAGTGCAATAGTTCAGATACAGAATCTGTCATTTTCTCCACCAGACCTTTGCATTTCTATATTTTAAATGTCAAAATGGACCATGTCAGAATGAGAATAACTCCGTAAAGATGCACACAAGCTTGGACTCCCTGAAATGACTTGACAAGCTGAAGAATAATTGTCGTCACCACTGTAACAATAAGAGGTCTTATGTTGGGTTTATGGGGGGCTTCAGGGTTTATTTTCAAGGAGGTCTCATGAAAAAAAAAATGGTTTGGAAGTAATTGGAATCTTTTCTGAATAATAATAGCTTTTAAGACTGCAGATTTGAGCAGATGAAATTGGGATGGGACTAGAAATTGCCCCACCAGTTTAGGAATTTTTTCTGTCACTTGTTAATCATCTTGAAGTTTTAGATCCCTGCCAGGAAAAAAATTGGAGGGAAATAATTTTTATTTTTATTTTTATTTTTTTGTTTCTGAATTAAAACTAAAATTAATGAGATCACCAACTTTCATAAATATTATAGCTTAAACTTTTAAGCTGAACTGCATTATTAAATTCATGGGACCACCAGTTTTGAAATATTCCTAAAAAATACTTTGAACATTTGAATTTTTTGAAAAACAATGTAATGTATTTTATATGTCAAGTTTTTGGCTAAGATTAACCATGTTTTGTGGAGATTTTTCAAGGTTTATCCATTTCACAAGTTATTTGCAAAATTTGAATCCTCACCTTGTTTTTCATCCAAATCCAGGTTTTACTTAGTTAAAAGTTGAGAGTATGATAATTTATCAGGTCCCGGCCTTGCCTTCAGGCCAATTTGGCGTTTGAGACACCATGAAGGCCAAAAATTTGACAAACCTGATATAATTGTGTATATTACTATATTGTATAATCCAAGAGTAATGTTAGATATATCATATTGGAGAGATCGTGTTTTCTCTTGAAATATGTTCACTGACATAAGATCCTTTGAAGATTCAAATTATTATTTGCAAGTCATTTTTTATACTAGTTGTGAAGATTTCTGAGTGTGACTCTGAAATGAAAAGAGAACTGCAATTTCGTGTAAGGCAGGAATGCTTTCATTTTTAACTCATCAAATTTTGCACTTGTTTTTTGACCTTATGACAGAGTTAGGTGTATACCAAGCTATTGTCAATCCACTTACATCCTTAGAGGCAATCCTTACACATGCATGAGAGAGTGTGACAATATCAGAATTCGGATGCACAAACAAATCCTATACCAGATGTTTATGAAACAAGATTGGACCATCAATCATCTGAATTCATATTCCTTGCTGCTATTTGAAGCGTACAAAACCCAAAACAAAGAAAACTGCAAATTCTGGATAATTCCTTGTTACTTCTCGAATTGTTCAAAATTCGAGAACAAAGAAACTGAAATTTCTGGTGTGTATTTCATATAAGAAAAGTCTTCCCGCTCCTTTGCAGCTGAGATCAAGGCTTCAAGCAGCTCACTTAGGCTAAATTATATATAATCGTTTGTTTAATACAGACCAGCTTTCATGCATTTTATTAGAACAAATAACGAATCTAATAGTAAATTAGAATGAAGAATGCAACACATGGATTGTGAAAACTGAGCATTGATGCCCTACAAAACTTGATAAATGCAACATGAATAAATATACACTCTTTTTTGATAAGATACTTGAATAGAATTGGAAGTTTTCAAGAAAATTGCATCCAACAGTAAACTGTCTTGGCAAGAAACTAAAATTGTTTCCAATCCATCCAGAAACACATAAACAGATTGAGAGAAAATGTAGCACATGATAGATTCCGCACTTGAATGCAACAACTCTCAGAAGAATAGCAAGTCAAAAGTTGGGACCAATAATTCTCATAGAACATCAGAGAGAGGAGACATGATTGATTGATTTGGTAACATTTTCAATTTATGATGTAGCTCCAATTCTGTCAAGGGATTCAGACAAGTTCTTCATCCTGGGTCGCAAATCAGGGTCAATTTCTACACAGGCAAGAGCAATATGGAAGACAGCAAGCACTTCTTTCTTGGCATATACTTCTTGCAGGAGAGTTGGATCTACAATTTCTGATAGTGGGTGCTCCTCTTCGAATGCCTTTCTAACCCAAGTGACCAGATCCATGTCAAACGATGCAAGTTGGAAAGCTGGAGATCGGCCTGTAAGCACCTCCAGAAGAACAACTCCAAAGGAATAAACATCCCATTTTTGTGTTGGCTTGTGGCCAGCAGTGGAGGCCTCTGGGGCATGATAATTACTCACGAAAGAATGTGAGCTCCCACCACTGGCTGGCCAATCTGCTGCCGATCTTACAACTCCTCCCGGGAAAGAGCTTCCGCGAGCAACAACTGAGGTTTTACCTGATGGAAGAGCTCCTGCGAGAATTCCTCCAGGTTGCTGAGGTGTAACTCCACTGCCTGCAATGTTAATTAGACGACCCAAACCAAAATCGGAGATTTGTGGTTGCATATTGCCATCTAACAGAACATTTGTGGGCTTAACATCTCCGTGCACATATTTACGAGGACTGCACTCATGGAGATGGGCCAGGCCTTGTGCTATTCCTTTGATAATTTTAAGCCTAACTGCCCATGGCAGAGGTGTGGCAGTATGGCCTGATTTACCTGCAAGAACAATAGATAGAATCGTCACCCATGTTACCAATCAATCAATTGAATGCAGCTTGTGATTTCTTCATGGAACTAGGCATCGACCAGGGCAAAAAGCTTCCATTGATGAGTTAGCTTTAAAACTTAATTCAATAAATTGAATATATATGTAAATTACAAATCCATTATTTTCATGAAGGCTGCCTCGGATCAATGCACTAGAGTAGACGAGAAGGGCTAATATGCCACTGTGCTAAAAGTTAAAACAACTAGCTTTTATTTGAATTCGAAACTTCCAACATGAAAATAAGACATTCTGTAGGCTGTAAATCATTTTCTAGCAACATTTGAAGTTTCCTCCCCCATTCAACTTTTCTATTTGATGAGCACTGACTATGAACATCAAAGACTGCAAACAGGGATTTGAATGAGCAACGAACCAAGGTCAAAGAACTAATCTATGACAGAACAAGCAGTTATTTAATTCAATATTGATTAGAAAGTTTTACCATGTAATGCAGTTGCCAGGCTTCCATTTGGGATGAAGTCATAGATCAACAGCTTCTCATCGGCTGCCCAATAATATGCTCTAAGTTTCACTATATTTGGATGCCGAATCCGCCCAATGGCTTGAACTTCGGCCTCAAATTCCTTGAATCTCTGAGCACCTCCCTCGCCCAATCTCCTCACTGCAACTGGAATCCCACTTCCAAGCACCACTTTATAAACAATTCCCAACCCACTCTTTCCCAAGACATAGGCAGAAGCTCTAAGCAATTCATCCAGTTCAAAGCTGAAGGCTTTATCAATTGGAATAAGATCTCCTTGGTCTCCCTTTTCTGAGGCTGTATCAGACGACTCTCTATTACCACAAAAGCATTGAGACCTTCCTCCTACTAACTTATTCTTTCCTGTACAGCTGCACCATTTGATTTGGCATATTCTAGTTTTCCAATACAAATAAACAAAGAGCATGCCAACCAAAGCAATACCCAGAGCATCTCCCACAGATATTGCAATGATCACACCAGTCGTGAGCCCTTTTCTTCCGGTGGGTGTTTCTCGTTGATCACTGGGTCCCTCTGGTGAAGGAGGATTGGAAGGAGAACGGGTTGTAGATACAGGATTTTCACAAATAGTCTTCAAAGGGAATCCACATAGGCCTGGATTGTTAACAAACGCAGTGGGTCCTTGGTTTGCAAGAGATCCATCTTGTGGAATGGGCCCGGTGAGATTATTGTTCCTTACATCCAAACTGACAGTAAGAGGCAACTTACCCAGCGCTCGAGGAATTGGACCTGAAAGCCTGTTATAGGAGAGATTCAGTGTACCCACCAAGGAAGAAAGGTTACCAAGATCCTCTGGGATTGAGCCGTTCAGAAGATTGGAAGAGAGATCCAGCTGCTCTAAATCATTGAGGTTTGATCCAAGCCCAGCTGGGATTGGCCCTGTGAAGAAATTGTTCTGTAACAGCAACCTCTGCAGCTGTTTACACTTAGTGAAATCTTTAGGGATAGGCCCACTGAGGGAATTGCTTGAGAGATCCAAGTTCTGCAATCTGGGTAATCTAGTAATCTCAACAGGAATAGGTCCTGTCAGATTATTTTCATAAAGAAAAATACTATGAAGTGCCGTAGCATTGAACAACTGAATCGGAATAGCACCATTTAGCCTATTGCCATGAAGATTCAAGCGACGAAGAAATTCCAGAGCCCCTAACTCAGAAGGGATGTACCCGTCCAAGCCCTTGGCAGTAACAGTAAGCCCTACAACTCTAGGATCCGGGCTTCCAATCAGTGTCATGCAAGACACTCCTGTCCAATTGCAAGGTATGGTGTCGTTCTCGTTCCAATCAATGAAAGCATGCATTGGGTCTGAATTCATCGCAGCTTTAAATGCCAAAAGGGAAAGCCCATCAGAATTCAAGGACAAAACACCCCAAAAAATCCACAGTTCCAGGACTATCCATACCAAACAGAGCCTCATTTGGTCTCACAACGAAAATACCGCCACTACAAGACGATTCTTTTCTGTTTCTACTTCAATATCTCTTCCAAAAAGCCTGCATTTTCAAGCACAGTTCACTCCTGGACAACCAAAAAACAAGAAAACGAAGAATAGCTAAAGCCGCTATTTTTGAAATGCATGAGGACTTTTCATCAAATCTTAGCAAAACTATTTTGAAAACAGAGTAAAAGAACAAAAAAACATTCATTGACCTGTTAAAATACAACAGCATGCTGTGGGAATCACGGGCGGTTGTTGAAATCGGACCACCAGCATTGATATATTCTGTTTGAAAACAACCCTACTGACGAAGATTTCACCTACGAACTTTGCTTTGTGCCTACTGATCCATCCTTTGATACCAAGCAAGAATGAAGTAATTACAAACAAGGTCCAAACAAATCCATAGCGAGGCCCCCACAACGCTATGGAGCTTGCATTCTAAGCGAAACATTGATTACTAGAGAAAAAGAGATAAAACAGGTTTATTTCCTTGGAAGCGCCATTTAAGTGGGTAGGTTATCTGTCAACATTTCTGATGCTGTACATTTCCATTGGAGCGTGCCAGGGTCCCAGGGAGCAATTTGGGCACTCACAGAATCCACTTATGATGTCTCCCTCGATTCATTGTACCCACAGCAAGTATCCTCCAATGTGTGTAACCCTTACGTCAATAACAACCACAAACCTCAGTTGTGCATTATCGTCATGATTATATATCCAGAAAATGACAATAGGGTGAAACCCCAAAAAATTTAAATCGGAAGGTAAGAAAACAGTTTTAGAGGCCTTGAGATGCCCTTGGAATAAGAGCCACTTTGGCCCTGCTATATCATGAGCATAAAATTTCATCATTCAGTTCCTTCCCAATAATCTCATATAGGTTAGCCCCATTTCTGCTGCAATTTTGCAATCTTTTTAAAATGGGTTATTAATGCAATCTTCCTTAACCCAATCAGGTACACTAATAGTTCTCATGGTACCCTTTCTTTAGTTTGACCAATGTGTCGCTTGCAACTAACTCCTTCACCAGTCTCGTATATCATATTCAGCATTCCCAACACAATAAATGCATGCCTGAGGTACCATTTATCTCCATAAATACAGACCTGATTCCAGTGAGTCCTCAGAACTTCCCCAGTCTGTTTCAAAGCAGCATGTTGTATGGCAACCCACCAAACTATTCCTACACTATTTACACCCTTTTAACCTGTCATGTTGCAGTAAGGTTCAATCGTCCCTTTCATGCTGCAAATCCTTTGATTTCCTACTAAAAAAACCTTGCTCTGTTTGTTGGTCGTTGCAGTAAATTCCCATCAATGCCAGTTTATTGTCAGGGCTGGTTGTCAACCGTCATGGTAGACTAGTAGGACCAATAACATAAATAATTTTTGTTTTGCCCTCATACTCTATTTCACCAAGCTGCTGACTACCCATGTGTGCAGGGACTCCGTGCAATTATCCTAGTGGGCAGTGTCCGGTTTGTCATCAAGCTATTTCAGTCAACCCAAAACCTACTATCCCATTTCTATGCACATATCTATATGCGTGCTTTTTAGCCTCTAAGTGCTCTGATTCCCTCTAGATCAAAGTTCAAATTTGTCTGCTTTTCTATCAGAAAGGAATAAATTAATCTGTCTAAGATTCTCTTACACAATAAATAAAGTGTTTCTGTCACTTTCTCACTGCAAAATTTCTGGTTTTGGCATGTTACATCCACAGTCTTACAAGTGCAGCAACCCAAATCTCGCTGCTCAGAGATATCTTGTCCATTTTTTATTTTGCGGGCTTATACCATATTTTCAAACAACGATTCATGTGTTCACTAATTCCACATATTGAAGGTGGTTTTTTTTAATAAGTTTTTTGGGTTAGTCTATGGTTTTTTAATGGAGAGCTACTTTGGTGATAGAGGAAGGCGCCTTTTTAAATTGCAACTTCCAATAACCTTTATGATTTTTTTATACTTTTATTTATTATTTGTAATGCTAAGTATGAATAGTTGTTATGTTTATATTAAAAAATTGGACATAACATATTCATTTTCATAAGTCACATCAAATAAATAACTAATCATATGACAACATATAAGGAGATTAATAATATATGTTTGGATGCATATATTTTGGTCTAACTTATTTTTTAGATATTTTTGGACAATTCAATAAAGACTATTTGATGTGGTTATATTATTAATGCCTTGACCCTAAAAAGTAGCTTTAAATTATTAACTCACATAAGAGGTATGATGAGTTTTTAGTAAAAGTCTAATGTATTGTTTAAGAGCTTGAGATGTGTGAAGTTAGGGTGCATAGCTACCAGGTCCTCTCATAAAGATTGACATATAGATATAAAATGTGTATATATTAATGGTGGAAATTTGTTACACCCCACCTTTGATTTATAAATTATATTTTACTTTACATCAAAATACAATAATGAATGTGTGATGATGAAATTTAGAAATTTAAATGCTATGATGAAATTGAATGTGATATGATGTATTTGCACTTAAATGAATTATTGTTAATTATGCAATTTTATGAATATGATGTATCTATTAGCGGCTAACTACTTGGTTGTTTCTTTAAGTGAAATGCAGGATAGATTTCATGCCCTCGAGAGGGAGAGGGAGAGTATCACCTAGGAAAAGGGTATGGTTAAATATTTACTGGTATTGCTATCTGAGTTTTCCTTGCACAGTGTAGGTCAAGTTATAGACTTTGATGAATCAGTGTGAGTTTAGGGTCGTCAGTTGCATCTAATGGATAAGTTGAACCTAGATGTTAAATGATCTTGTTATCTTCATATTGATTTGATTGCAAACTTACTGAGATATTTTATAAACATCTCGTATATTATGTATAAAGATATATATGTAAATGTTATTAAGAGGAGCAAATATATGTATACATGTATACACATAGGGATGTATATACTTACGTATGTGATTATCATACATCGACATTTATATGTATTTTCATATGTGTATATATACATTATAATAGAAATTAATATATATATATATATATATATATATATATACCATATTTTTTGGTGGCCCATACTCTAGTTTTGAATAAGTATTTTTTTGAAATGTTTAGCGCTAACATCTTACCTTAGAGGTTGCACAACAATAGCCACGGAGGTGGCAATTATTGGTAATGTATTTGTGTCAACTTTATGCCATGTTAAGTTGTGCAGGAAAGCCATGAAGGTGGTAGCATTTTTGTAGTTGTGGCATTGGAAGGGTGGTGGGTGAGTGAATCAATGGAAGATGAGACGCCAAAACTGAAGGCAAATTCAGTTATCCATCCTTATCAAAGAAAACCAAGATAGGTTAAGTGCACCTCTTTGGGGGAAAAAGCAGTTAAGAGAGTTTCTAAGCTTTATCATGACTTCTCTAACAGGGGTTTTTACTATTATTGAATACGTTTTTTCTCAATATCTGAAAGAAGAGAAGATTTGTTTGGCATTATTTTTCTTGTGAAGCATTGAAAAGAAGGTTTCATCTTCTCAAGTATACCTCAAAGTTGCACTTGGTTTTTGTGTGCATCTACGTGAAGTTTGTCTAGTCTTTATTAGGAAAGAGTTGTGTGTTTGTCTAAAGGTTCGATTGGAGCATAGTTGTGGAAAAGGTTGTTGTTTCCACCATTAATAGAGTTGCATACCAGATTTGGAGTAGGAATTAAAGTGTTAGATTGTTGGCTATGAGCTAGTTTTTTTAAAACCAGATAACTCAACTGAACTAGCTGAGCAAGCAAGTAATCCATTCTTACTTCTTAAGCTTTCTAGTTTGAAATAGATTTATCTTGAGTTTATTGGAAAGAAATGGTTCCCATAAACCAATAATGAGATAATATTTGATATTATTCTTTTTTATGCAAAGAAATAGTAGAGTAAAGAGTTTGAAATCTGCCATATAAATTATGTGTTTAATTCTATTCTTGAAAGAAATTGTCTTTCTTTTCTTTCCAGATGGAATTTTATCAATTGATACAAATAGATTAAATCTATAGTTTCAATAAAGAAATCTGATGGTGGACATAAGTTAAACCACGTTGTCATTGTTTGATAGTATTATTGATCCAAAAGATTAGTTTGGTTATGAACCCAATATTTTTGTTGAAGAGACCAAAGCATGGTTAGTACTTGATCCTGGATAAAGTCTTATTCAGTACTCTTGTAAGTTATCCTTTTGCATTCTTTCCATCGTCAATACTATTGAAAGAGATTGTATTCTTGAAAGGAATCTTTTTAAATAAGACTATGATATTTATCAAGAAAGACTAAACCATAAAGAAAAGTTATATTCTTTAATGGGAAAATACCCATCACCATGGGGTTTTTTGTATATGTTATCTTTATACTATATTATGACTAGGAAGGTCAAGATGTCATCATTTTATTGCCAAGATTTGTTAAAGTTTAAGTTACAAGAGTAGTCACTCTCATGAGTTATGGTAGAGCTTCAAACAAGTGGTAGTAGCCAAGACCCAAGTAGTTACTGTACGAGTTTATGGTGAACTCCTCAAACACTCCAAAATCACCTGCAAGACAAAATAACTTCCACAAGAGAGAAATGGAAAAAATATTATGCTATCGTTAAGATGCAAGAATGCCAAATTGAATATATGGAAAAGTACATATGAAGCCTTGCTTATATAGGCAAGGTTGAGATGTAGTATGTGATATGATGTTGACATGTGATAACCAACTAACTACCTAGGAAATGATGCTAGATAAGATAAGACTTCTATAAAAGACAACTCATCTTTCTAGAAGGAATCTTATATCCTAAGCAAACATGTGAACCCATCACCTAGTAAATGATACCTAAGAATATAATTAAATGCCTAAGTAAACTTATGTAAGTGTAATTAAATAATTAATTACACCAACACCCCCCATAAGTGCAACTTAAGAGGGAAATTATTATGCAAATGATGCAAATATACAATGATAGGTCTCGACTACTAGGCTATGTTAGGTACCCATGTACATATGAAAATGCAATCTCTTACAAACGGAGAAAAGGAGAAAACCCAATGGGATAAAACTCCTCTCCAAAAAAGAGATGAAATGCAAAACAATAATGATATCCATCACAAATCCAATCAATCTCCATCCACACAAAATGACAAGAGAGACCATTCAATCCCCTCCATAATGAGATAACCTGCTACAAGAGAAGCACTAGAAGTACACTGTGGAGTAATATTGGAATCCTCAATTCGACAAGAAAGGAAATATACTTTTGTTTGCTTGAAACCATATTAGAGTCACTCAAGGAATCAAGTCAAAATCATGAAAAGCAATAATAGATCCAATGCCGAGGAACACTAGAAAACTCGCAACTGGCACAACTTTGGAAATCTATGAAGTAACATTTGATTGATAAATGATCTGGAATTGAAATGAAGTGTAGAGAAAATGCAAGCCTAATGCACACAAAAAAGAAAATAATGCATGCACTGATGAATGTTCACATCTACCTCTATGATGAAAAATAACCTCAAATATGTGTAGATGACAAAATTTGAAAAAATGGTATGCACTGCTATGAAGTGCTCGAAACTAGATTTCTGTTGATATCTCGTTTGCCAAAAACGGACACCATGGCCAAAAGTTATGAATTTTTCAAAAAAGCTTAATTTAGTCTGCAGGAAACAGGTTTTATAACAAAAAAAAAGTTTATTTCTGATTTGATTTCTGAAAATAATATTCACTATTTGTACACAAAAATAGAAACCCAAAAATATTTTGATGCTAGAAGCAAAACCGAGAAATTGTTTATTGATCTAGCAAGTAGAAGATGAATTTTGTGTTTTAACCTTCAATCAGGAGAAAAAATGAAGCGCGACACTTTTTGTACAACAATTTTCTTCAGATTTGTGCATGATATGCAAAATCCAAAAGATACCCAGTTGAGATTTTGACCTTGGCTACAAAACCTAGAAATCATTTTTTTCACAAACGAGTGGAAGCTACATTTCTGAAGCAAAAATAAAAATGGCTCCAATAAAAAATGACTTTCTTCAAACCCTTGCAGATTTGACAAAATATGTCAAATTTTGACGAAACAAAAGCCAATTTTGACTTTTTTTGATGCCTTGGATTCAATGGCGAGGTTCTCAAGACCCCAACTTGCACCGAAAAAAACTTTCATGCCAACATTGGTCTCTTAGATCTGGGAAGAAGTTTGCAACACTGAAGCTTTGATACCATGTAGGAGTTTATGGTGAATTCCTCAAACACCCCAGAATCACCTCCAAGACAAATTAAATTCCACAAGAGAGAAATGGCAGAAATATTATGCTATCATTAAGATGCAAGAATTCCAAATTGAATAAATGACAAAATACATATGAAGCCTTGCTTATATAGGCAAGGTTGAGATATAGTATGTGATATGATGTTGACATGTGTCATAATCTTATGACATGTGATAACTAAATAGCTACCTAAGAAATGATGCTAGATAAGATAAGACTTCTAGAAAATACAACTCATCTTTCTAGAAGGAATCTTATATCCTAAGCAAACATGTGAACCCATCACCTAATAAATGCTACCTAGGAATATAATTAAATGCCTAAGTAAACTTATGTAAGTGTAATTAAATAATTAATTACACCAACAATTACGTGAATGTAACTGGTGTTCAAATTTAGAAATAACTAACCAACCCAGTTGAGTTTTTGACTTAGGGTGTCATTATGTTTGGATAAAGAACTCACAAATAAGTTAACCTTTGGTCAAATAGTAAGTTTGGGTTAACCTTAGGCCAGTTAAGGTTTCCAAGTCAAGTTAGAGGTGGGTGAACATACGACTCCACTCATATGTAGTGGTTGAATTTAATTCAATATTTTGACCAAAGTAAGTGTAATAGTCTCTACTTGCACTTGTCGGTTCATTATGCTCCAAAGTGCCTAACCAATCAGTAGTGTCATGCATAGTTAGAGGGAATCTACAGTTGTATTCAACTATATTGGTTAATAGGACACAACACTAGAACTTAGATGACAATACTAGGGATTCCTTGACTATACTCTTCGTTGAAGGGTAGGGCCACTTCCAGTTGGAAGGTGTGCAAGTGACCGTCAGTCTGTGGTTGAAGGTAAAGCACTTGGGTGATGCTCCCCCTCTTGCAGATGACATGTTAAGGCTTGTGAGACAAAAAAGTAATTCAGATATGGAATTCTCGACCTTGTAATCAATAGTTATATGATATCTCTTTACTTAATTGCAATCAATTATGTAGAAATTGAAAATGAAAAAGTTGTATATTCTTTTCAGTTTGAACAGTAAAATGATTTCTTTATGTATTCGATTATGCAATTGTAATTTCTGATGTTAAAAGAAAAAAAATATTTCCTATTTTCATGGAATGGAATTATTTACTACATGGTTAAAAACCCAAGTAATTTTCTTGTTGAATGGATTGAGATGTTACAAAAACATTCACCCCTCTTCTTCAATATTAATGAAAATTATATGATGTTTTATTATGATTCAATTGCATAGCTTTTGTCTCTAAAACTATGTAGTTGAATCCTAATAAAACATCATAGAGTTTGACTCATTGCAAAAATATCACCTCTTCGATATTGAATGAACTAAAGCTCTATAATGAATGGCTCAAAAGTCACAGTACCTACTCAAGGTTTTACAAATGGGGTAGCAAGCTAAGTGAACTTAATCTTGGGCAATGATAACTTTAAGAAACCCCTCTTGAAAAAAGCTAAAATCCTGGCAAATCATTAATTGTTTTGGAAAAAAAATATTATTTTCTATTGGTGAATCACTTCCTTTTTTTTGAAGAAAATTTTGATTTTATTGGAGATTTTTTTAAAATAACTATAAATTTATAAAAATCTTGACAAATGTTGTTGAAAAATAGGCAAATGAATTGATTACCATGGTGAATCCTTCCTTTTAAAAATAAATAAATTCATATAGAAATGTAAGGGCCCGAGGGTGGCAATAATTGACTAGTTTAAGCTTTAGTACTCATTTTTATAATTCCTTAATTCCATAATATTTTAAATCAATTTGTCACCACTATTAATTCTATTTATAATCTAATAGTTTGGGTTCTATTTCATAGGCCAAAATGTACCCACAAAGCTCCAATACCCATGGGGCCCAAATGTAATTTTAGGCCCCATGGGTATTGGAGATTTGTAGGTACATTTTGGCCCATAGAATTTCACCCGGTATATTAGATTGCAAATCTTCAATGATCCAAATATAATTTTGGGTTGGATGGGAATTGTAGCTCTATGAGTGCATTTTAACCCATGTAATACAACTACAATCATTAGATTATAAACAAAATCAATAGCGGAGATTAAAAATTGGTGATATGGCCCTAAGTAACCAATAATTATATAATATTATTGGTGAATCAAGTTCATTTTTATACTATAACTTAGAAAATTTAGGAAAATTTGATCTAATTAGGTATTGAATATTATGATGATTTTTTATTTCAAAATTTTAATAAAATAAATGTTTTGGTGATTTAACTAACACTAGATTTTTTATAAAAATATGGTGATTCAGGTCACCTTATAGCTTGTACCATTAGCCAAATTTTGAATCCCCAATTTCAACTATTAGTCAATTGTTGAATATTAGCCACTAAAAGTTCAATGATGTTGGGGAAACTCCATGGTTAAGCACACTTGAGTTGAAGTATTATTGGGATCGAGGACCTCCCAAGAAGTCCCAATTCTTCACCCTTGTGATCAATTCCTAGATGCAATAAGTACTTACTATATGATTCATGCTCATGAGAGATTGACTCTTGTGAAATACTACTTATGAAATATGAGTCAATGATTTTGACTCAAAAACTGCATAATTGAATCCTAATCAAATATTATCTAATTTGACTAGCTATAAAAACAACACCTTCTTGATAATAAATGAGCTAAATGTGCTCTATAATGAATGGTTCATAAGGCACAACACTTTGTGAAGATTTTACAAATAGTGTAGTAAGCTAAGTGGGTTTGAACTTAAGGAAAACTCCATTGTTAAGCATGCTTTTAAATAAAAGTAGTATTGGGATGGGAACCACCTAAGAAGTCCTAATGCTTCATCGGGCTATTTGCATCACCTAGATGTCATAAGCACTAAGTGGGTCATTCATGCTTATGAAATTAGGTTCTTGTGAACCACTACTTATAAAATATGGATCAATGATTTTGACTTAAAAAATAATATAGTTAAATCCTAATAAAATATCATGTAATTCAAATCACCACAAAAACACTACATCTTTGATAATGAATTCAAGCTAAAGGAGCTTCATAATGAATGGTACATAAGGCACAAAACTTGTTGAAGGTTTTGAAAATGGGGTAGCAAGCTAAGTGGAATTTTTTGAGAAAGGAGTATCAACCTTGTGTCCCGAAATTATGTGTTTATAAGCTAGTTATATTTATTTATTATTTTATCCTCACATGGGAAAGAGGATGTCCCACTTTGAGGTGGAATTATTGTCCATGTTTCAATATTTTATTCATGTGTAAGAGGTTGTAAGAGCATCTTATGGTATTGTACAATGGGGAGCATGTATGACATGCGATAACATGATTATAAGGGAAATCAATTTTCACATCCATTTGCTCAACCTCTAAGTCATAAGCAACGACAATAGAAAGAAAAATCTAATAGATGTAATTTTTGCAACAAGAGAAAATATCTCACCATAAACAACACCCTCAACTTGAGAGTAACCTTTTGTAACCAACCTTGCTTTGTGCTTCTCAATGCCTCCATCTGAATGAATCTTTTTCTTGAAGACCCATTTGCAACCAACAGGTTTTCGTCCTTCAAGAAATGGTACAAGATCCCATGTATCATTCTTTTTCAAAGACATCATTTCTTCATCCATAGCAATCTTCTAGGATTCTACATCATTCATACCTAATGCCTCTTCTATAGATATGGGTTCATCCATGTTAGTATTCAAAGAAAAAATACATCTCCAATCATCAAGTGAATACCTTTCAAGTGGTTGTCTATGCCTTGTATACCTACAAACAAGTTGAGTTGGATGTTCTTCCTCCTATTATGAAGATTCAAAGCTAGATGAGCTCTCCTCAACTTCTTATCTATCCATGGGCCTCGATTCAACTTTCTCAAGTATAGAAGGAAATTGAATCACATATTCCTGTTTACTTTGTTTTGGCTGCAATGTAACAAAAGAAGGTTTAGTTTCTCTAAAAATAACACTTCTACTATATATTACCTTCTATGCAATAGGATCCCAAAGCTTGTATCCTTTCACACCATAACTATATCTGATGAAAATACATTTCGTAGCCTTGTTCTCCAACTTTTTTCGCTTCCTTTGGCACATGTGCATATACCTCACAACCAAAAACTCTAATATGTCTTAATGAAGGCTTGCAACCCAACCATGCCTCTATAGGTGTCTTATCAACAAGAGGTGATGTAGGAGACTTGTTAATCAAGTAACAAGTAGTGGCAACAACTTTAGCCCAAAACATTTGTTCTAGACCACCATCACTCAACATACTCCTAACCTTATCCATCAGTGTCATGTTCATTCTTTCTACAACTCCATTGTGTTGTGGAGAATGCATAATTGTATTTTGTCTATAAATACCACAATCTTTATATAATCTATCAAAATCGTTAGAGAAAAATTCACCATCATTATCAATCCTCAAACATTTTATTTTCTTTCCAATCTACAACTCAACCATTGCTTTAATTATTTTTAAATCGACTGAAAAACTTCATATTTACTCTTTAGAAAATATACCCATGTCCTTCTATTATAATCATTAATAAATAAAACATAATATGTGGATTTACCAATCGAAGGAACCTCTACAGGACCAAACACACCAAAATGAATAAGAACCAATACACCACAAGATTTATGAGAACTCGATTAAAATTAAACATAGTTTTGTTTTCTATAAATGCAATGCTCATAGAAATCGAGTTCAAGATTACAATCAGACAAACCTTCAATGAGGTTTTTATTTTTCAAGGTCCTTAGACCCTTTTCTCCAATGTGGCCAAGTATCTGGTGCCATAACATAGTTTTCTCTGTAGGTAACTTTGATTCAAAACAAAGAGCAACCTTGGGTACCCATACACTTTGACCATCTACTGAAGGTGAAACCCTCACCTCTTCCACAAACTTGCTTTTCACAGAAGTACTATTGCACTCAACAGTGCATGCATCAAGCTTATACAATGTGCTATATCTGACACCTCTAGCAATCACCATAGAACCTCTAACCATCTTGCATCCTATATAAAAAAATACTACCTACACACCTGCATCTATTAGTTTGTTCATAGATAATAGATTTCATGCTAATATGGGGACATGCAACACACCATTAATCCTTTTTATTCTACCATTAGGAAACCTAATTTTAACTTTACCACAACCAACAATATTTAAATAAGAATCATCACCCAAGTACACCTTACCTCCATCAAATTATTCATATTCAGAAAACCAATCTCTATTAAAGGTCATATGAAAAGATGCACTTGAGTCAATTAACCATGCATCATTACCTACACGAGTTGCCAAAGCTACAATGAATGTGTCGCCATCTTCCTTCTCGGATTCAGAATCATAATTGAATCTCTTATTTTTCTTCTTTGCATTCCTTACAAACACGTCCATGCTTACTATAATTCCAACAAATAACTTTGGACTTTTTAGGAGATTTAGATCTCCCCTTGGACTTGGATTTGTCACGCTTCTCATTCTTCTTGCCTTTTTCCTTAGGTCTTCCATGAAAATTTAGGTCCTCCTTGGAAGTGATGGATACCTTCCTCCTCGTCTCTTTAGAAAGCAAAGAAACCACCACATCTCCAGTCTTCAAAATAACAGAAGTACTCCCAATAGTCATAACAAGAGAATCCCATGAATCAAGCAAAGAACAAAGAAAGATCTGAAATTTCTCCTCCTCATCCATTTTGACACCAACTAATGCCAATTGAGCTACCAAAATATTGAATGATTCCAGGTAGTTTGTGATTCGTCCACCCTCTTCCATTCTTAAGGAATGTAATTTCTTCCTCAAGAAAATCTTGTTCACTAAAGATTTGGCTTGATACATCTCACCGAGTTTCTTCCATAGTTTATGTGTAGTGGTCTCTTCATGGACATTGATTAAAACAGAGTCTTCCAAGCACAATTTGATTAGACCCTTGGCTTTACAATCCATAACATCATATTGAGCAGCCTGAGTAGGATCTATAGGCCTTGAAACATTTTCATCAACAATATCCCAAAAATCTTGATCTATCAACATATCCTCCATCTTCAACTTCCACATTTCAAAATTCTTTCCAGAAAATTTATCCACCTCTATTCTCCCTGATGAACTTGCCATCTGAAAATTCCTACAACAAGATCACAAAGTATCTTTTGTACAAGTTCCCATTCAAATTTGGATTAGTTTAAAAATCGCGACAACCCACAACGAAAACCAAAGGTGATGAGGCTTTGATAACACTTGTAAGGAAGCTAAGGTATCAAAACAACTTCCTACACTAATCTTGAGAGGAGAATAATGCAAAACTTTACAGATCTTTAACAGTTACAAAAACTTAAATAGAAATAAACAGAAATATCATGCATACCACAACACAGTGATTTATGTGGGGAAAACCATTTTGAGAGAAAAACCCCACACTCTAAAAACTTCCCAATATATTATTCAAAAATCACAAAGATTACAATATACTTGTAGATCAAGCTTCCCATAGGAACATTACCAACCAAAGATCTAGAGACAACACAATTGCTATAAAACTCTTAGAATACATCACCATCTACAAATGTAATAGAAAATCCTCATAAAATAGGGTTACCTTCTAGGAAAATACATGCCAATAAAATATCCATTAAATCTAAAACCTAATAATTAATGGTCTAGATTTATAATATATCATTTATTTAATGTATGTCAGTCATTTAGGAGTTTTCTGAAAAAGTTAACAATTTTTTTTTACATGCATCCCACTCTTCCCCTCCACCTCATGATCTCATTGTATATTACACCTATTGGCTTAACTAGGAAATACATACATACATATATATATATATATATATATGTGTGTGTGTGTGTGTGTGTGTGTGTGTGTGTGTGTGTGTATGTATGTATTTCCTATATATATATATATATATATATAACTAGGAAATACATATATATTACACCTATCGGTGTAACTAGGATATATATATATATATATATCCTAGTTACACCGATAGGTGTAATATACAATGAGAGCATGAGGTGGAGGGGAAGAGTGGGGTGCGTGTAAACAATTTTTGTTTTTTAGAAAACTCCTAAATGGCTGACATACATTAAATAAATGATATATTATAAATCTAGACCATTAATTATTAGGTTTTAAATCTAATGGTGGATATTTTGTTAGCCTGTCTTGCCCTAGAAGGTAACCCTATTTTATGAGGGTGTTGTACTACGTTTGTAGAAGGTAACCTATATATAATTGCAAGGTTGACACACATTTTCCCAACATTATTAAGAGGTTTTTAATTTTTAATTTTTTTACACTAAACATGTATATATGCCCAATTTATACTTGCATCACAAGTTCACTTAATATTAGTATGTCCTCAATGCAGTGACTAGCACATAAGGTATGTTTCTATGTAAAAGTTGGTAAATTATTTGAACTTAATTTGATTCCATCTACACACATTTTGAAAGGTCTATTTTGATAGTCAAATTACCTATTTACCTACTTGAGTCAAATCTACCAGAAGTGGTCCTAGAATTAAAAAAACTTAAAATTTAATTTGGGCCTAAGCCAATCCTTTCTTAATCAGTTATTATTTTGAATTGAGTGCAAAAACATTTCAAATTGCATGCTAGGGTGTTATATAAAAGGACAAGCCCTATTTATATTTTATTCGTTTAATACATTCAAGATCCATCTAAGCATCTCATAGTAGTATCAGTTGAACATCATAGTATTTATTGCATCATCACCTTACATCATTGTGTGCAAAGTGATATATTAGGGTATCATACATGGTTTATGATATCTTTAATACTTGTTCCAAAACCATTAAATTGGAATCCATAGTTTTGACCAAAGGAGAAGTTCCTTGTATAGAAAAATCCTAAAGGTGTTTATCAATACTACTTTGTTTTGTAGATAAAAATGCACCATAAGGCAAGGTGAACAAACTCCACACTTTTACAAGTGTATATATCAAGTATATGGACAAGGTTTGAATTTACAAACATGGTTCATTTTTTTGGGTATAATATTGATTTTCACAAGCACATATTCAACCCAATATAGAAAACAGTGGTCAATTAGTTTTCAAATATTTAACACTTTTAGATTTAATTTCAAATCATTTTTTTGTATCATAAAGTACAACCTACAAAAAAATCTTCACACTACACATGAAATAAGTCTTAATTCCTCTTTATCATTTTAAAAAGTGTTATTTCTTATCAATTAGCAATCTCAGCTATTTAATCTAGGTTTAGTTGCTTGCTTAGGGGTTTTATTACTTTACCCTAAATTATTTGAAATATTTTATTTCATTCTTTAATTTTTTGTGAACTCATCCAACCCTACAATCTCTTAGATTTTTCCCTTTGGGATTTATTTCCAAGTTCTAATTTTTATTTCAAAATCTAAGAAATCTCTAATTTTTTGTTCAAGTTTTATAGACCATCCATACCTTGTTTCAATTTTCTATCCTTTTAGGGTTTGTGTCATGTGCTTATACCAAATTATCTCCATCATCCAACTTCCTTATGAGAAGAAACCTTGTTTGATTCCTATAATGGCTAAGACTCAATATTGAGAATGGAATGGTTAAAATTTGACTAATAACACACATCTTAATGGGGAATAGTAAATATTTGATCATGGTGCCTATATTGAGGTTTTGGATAAGAAAGATATTTCTTTGACTATATATTGTTATCTTTTGATCTTATAGGAATGGGAAATGACACAAATACTAAATGGTTGAGGTTATTTATAAGTTGTTGATTAAAAAGCATTAATTTTTAGAGTTTCTTAAAGGCATAAGTGAAAAGGTTGATTATTAAAGTCATTTAAATAGTGTTTCATACCCCCTCCTACCCAATGCTCATCTTTTTTTATGCCTCCTAATTTTGTGCCTCAATATGGTATGTCATACATTCCTCCCCATACTTTTGAGATAGATCTTCTCCTTGTTCTCACTTATCTTCTTTAGCCCATTTTCTAGATGTCCAAACTTATTCTTTTTCTCTTACCTATTTTGTTAGTGTGGTTTCTTTGTACCATCTTGCTAGTGTCATACCTTCCTCCCATCCTTCTAGTATTATGCCTTCATCCCACTCCACTAGTATCACATATTACTCTATTCCTTCTAGCATGATCACCACCTTTCATCTTCATCCTACTAGTGGTGTTTTCATGTATGATGTTCCTTTTGTCCCATCATATTCCTTTGTGTCTCATCCTATTTATTCCCGACCCTTATCTCTCATGGTCCCACTCCAAATATACCCCTCTCTACCCTTGTCACACTCATTAAAACATGATATAATGGAGAAAATGTCACCTCATAGGGATAATGGTGGTGATTCTATTGAGACACAATATAATCCTCTTTAATTTTACATTGTAATTTATCCATTATCAATTGGGTTTGTGGGACCTTAGTCCAATATGTAAACTAGTAAAGGTGATCCTAATACACATGTGATATCTTTTCATGTATCTTTTGTGTATGAAGACAAGTTATTAGATAAGTTGTTTCCACATGCATTGAGGGACTATCCTATAGTGTAGTTATTTTCTCTACTTTATGGGTCCATTCATTTTTTTCTACATGAGGGTCTAATGAGTAAAATTTGTGTACTAATGTTCATATTTATTTATTATGTATAGCCTTGTATGGGAAATAGAGAATCCTAATTTGTCTCACCATTATTTTCCATGTGGTAAATGATGAGTCTAGATATTAGTTAGTTTTTATATCTTTTATGCATGCTTATAGACATTACCAAGACATTTCTCCTAAACATGTTCATACATTATGTTATCTTTGATGCTTATTATGCAAACCTTGAACCTGGTTTGAGTATGTGGAAATATAATTATGATGTGATGGTTTATGCATGATTTATGTGTGAATATGTATGAATTAAGATTGGATATCTATGCTTAGTCATGGTTGTTAGTATTGCGTACATGTTTTGTGAACTAATCCCTTGAGCCAAAGGAGGCACTATAGCTTGCAACAACTACAAGATGTAGCTTGTAGTCGAAGGAGTTCTTGGACAACAAAATAGGGGATGTCCCAAAATAAAATGAGTGAAGTGAATACAACATGGAGACATTTAATGAAGGAGATAGTGCATCATTATGATGTTCAATAAAGACACTAGAGAAGGAAGAACCCTGTTACAATTGGGATTCTAACATAACTAGTTTTGAGCATTCCATGTTTAGTTCTATTACAACAGAGTCACAATCCAACTTAGACTCTTCTTCTTTTCTAGTTACAATTATATTTAACTGAATATTTATCATGCTTTGAAATCCAAGGAGTGGTAATTAATGGTTTCAGTTTAGAGTCCTATTTTGAATAAGCTCCCTCGTGCCTATATGTATAGCTTGGTGGTTGAGTCTTAATTTAGCTAGTTAGTTAGTTATTTTTATCATCCAATTACCAGATACTTTCAATTTTCAGTTGTTATGTAAACTATATTTATTGTGCAATTATGATTTCATGGATAAGATCTTTTATCAGAATCTTATGTGATATTTTGGATTTATGTAATGAATGAATTTGAGTTATTATGGTTGTGTTGGATCTGAGGAGTTAGATTTGGTTTTCGAATATTTAAGGTAGCTACTTGAGCAAGGACCACTCAAGGTAACTTTCCTTCACTCCTTTCTTTTTAGTTATTTCAATTATGTTTAGTTGTTATTTCATAAATGCAAATTATGTTGAATAGATTATTTGTGTGTTTCAATCATTGATGAATGCATGAACAATTTTTGTTTCATAATTATACTATAATTATTAGAGTTTGTTGTACACCACACTTTCAAAAATCTACTACCCCTCCTAAAGATACTCCTTTTGCACTTGTTTCCCACAAGCCTTCGAATGTTACTCATAAAATTCCATCCATTCATACCTCTGATAAAAAATCTAGTCCTTTTGACATAGAAGACTACTGCAAGAATTCTAAGATCCAAATCTCACTTGCTGAATATTTAAAATTAAATCTTGGAGAACTTGATAGGTTGGTGGAATTTTTCAAGTCTAAATGTGTTGAATTCAATCTAACAGATGAGAACTTGATAAATCATGAAGTTTCATCTTCTAGCCTATCTTATAATACCAAAGATCATGTGCCTGTTGTGTTTGATTTGAAGCCCAACCCTTTCTATGTGTCCCTATACATAAATGGTCATAGATTGAGCAATTGTATTGTCGATTTTGGAGCCTCAAACAATGTGATGCCTGCCTTTGTGACTAAATCTCTGGGATTATATTTGAAAAAAACTTTTGGAAAGTTCTATTTGATGGATGCTAAGAAAGTCCCCCAAGTTGGTCAAATCAAAGATACCCAAGTGTATTTAGCAGCTTACCCAAACAAGAGACTTAAGCTGACTATTTTGGTTGCTAATATCCCCACCAGTTATGCCATATTGTTTTTCAAAGCTTTTGCAAAGACCTTGGGGAAGAAATTATGATGGATTGGTCTCACACACTAATCCCATTGGGAAATACGAAAGTTTTCCTAGAACTAGAGTTTAAGGCCATGTTCATAGCGCTAAAATATGATGACCCACATTGCTAAATTCTATGTGAAGATTCAGGATTCGATAACTATATGTTGTTCTCAAAAGATACCCAAGGTGAAGGCTTTCTCAGCCTCGACATGTCTTTCGAGCTTTGGACACTTGAATTTGAAAATAGTTATTCTAATTTGGGTTCTTGTGTTAGGGTGGTGTCGATATCCCCTAATGGGGATAATTTTCCCTCTTCGTACAAATTGGAGTTCAAGAATACAAATAATATTGCCGAGTGTGAAGCTCTATTGTTGGGAATTCTTGTCGCCAAGGAAAAAGGGATCAAGAAGACAAGAGAAATAGGAGACATTGAATTAATAGTTAAACAAGTGAGGAAGACCTTCACATTGAAAAATGAGAAATTGAGGCACTACAAAACAAAGTTTGGGATGAAATAGAGTATTTTGAAGCCTTTTAGATCAAGGAAATTCCAAGAGAGAAAAACACTAGATTTGATTATTTGGCTATCTCTGCCTCCTTGATTTTCACTCATCCTGATTTCAAAGATAGTCCTTACCAAATTGAGATGATCTATTGGCCTAAAATCCCTGATAAGGTTGAGTTCTGGTAGGTTTTCTAAAATGATAGGAAAATTTAAGCTTTCCTAGAAAGCGCAAAATCATTCATTGAAACATTTTCTCAGGGAAGTAATGTTGCATGCAAAGAATTCTACCCTAACAAAGAAAAGGAATTAGAAGAAGGAATGGTACAAATAAAAGGTAACAAGATTCCCAAGGGCCTAGTTTCACTGGAATAATTATTTGATAGACACTATAGGTATGCCAAGAAAAATATGGTCGTCCATTAATAGTTTTGGCTGTAAGGAAGCTAAGGTAGTAGAACAAATTCCTAGACTAACCTTGAGAGGAGAATAATGCAAAAAATTTGCAGGTCTTTAACAGTTACAAAAACTTAAACAAAAATAAACACAAGTATCATGCATACCACAATACAATGATTTACGTGGGGAAAAACCTTTTGGGAGAAAAACCCCACACTCCAAAAATTGCCTAATATATTATTTAGAAATCAAAAGATTATAGTATACTTGCAGAGCAAGCTTCTCACAGGAGTATCACCACCAAAGATCAAGAGACACCACGGCCGCTATCACACTCTCATAATACACTTCATCTACATACATCCCACCCACTTATAAAAAGATTTTTGGAACCTTCTAGAATTAGGGTTTTACAAGGTCATTTTTTATTTGACATGTTAATGGAAAAACCTTGACGTGTCAGCAAGAAAAAACCTTGACTTGTCAGTGGGAAAAAACCTTGATGTGTCAACTGGAAAAAACCTTGACGTGTCAACGATTTTTTTTCGGGGCATTGCCCCGAACCCCATGTCTTGTTATGAGTGTATAGTATTTGAATGATCATTCACCACATACCAACATACATACATCCTATCAATAAATCGTATATAATTGCAAGGTTGAGACACATTTTCCCAACACTGACGACTATGAGAATGTTAATATTGGGACTACAAATGATTTGAAGCTAGTAAGTATAGGAAAATGTTGCACACAAGATGATAGGACCAAGTTGATTTTTTTGCTGGTTAAGTACAAGGATGTATTTTCCTGGTGTTATGATGACTTTAAGAATTTCATGAATGGGCAGTTGTTGCATCACATATGTCTTAACCTCGGGACATCGCCTTTTAGGCATAAACAAAGGAATTACAATTTTTAAAGTTACATATTCTATATTTAAGGAGGTTGATAAGATGTTAAAAGCCTAAATCATCTACCCCATCCACCATTCAACTTGGGTTGCAAACATTGTCCCAATTCATAAAAAGAACGGAGAAATTAGAACATGTGTAGACATTAGGAATTTGAACCAATCCTCCTTAAAAGACAACTACCCCCTGCCCATGATGGATCACGTGTTGCAAATAGTGGTGGGATCTAAGATGATTTCTATGTTGGATGGGTTTTCAGGATACAACCAAATTAGTGTGGCTAAATAAGACCAACATAAGACTACTTTTGTAACTCCCTAGGGCACATTCACTTACAATCGAATAGTTTTCAGGTTAATAAATGTCGAGGATAAATTTTAGAGAGCCATGGATCTATCCTTTGGAAATCTAAAGAACAAGATTATAGTAATTTAATTGGAAGACTTGACCATGTTCTCAAAGAAAAGGGAGAATCGTCTAAGGGATCTGGAGAGAATCTTGCAGAGGTGTAGAAAACATAGTATCTCTCTTAATCCCAAGAAATTCGTCTTTGGTGTCACTAAAGGCAATATTTTTGGACATATTGTGTCTAAAGAGGGGATTAGAATTAATCCTTAGAGAGTTAAAGCTATCCAACAACTAAGCCTTCCTTCCAACTGAACGAGTGTGAAATATTTCTTTGGATAGGTGAATTTTCTAAGGAAGTTTGTTCCTGATTTTTCAGAAATTACTAGGCATGTATCTAATATGATGAAGGAAAATAAAGGTTTCAAATGGAGTGATGTTAGAAGATAAGCTTTTGATGATATCAAAGAGGTAATTTCCATTGCCCTTGTGCTAGTCCACCCTAATTTTAGTAAATATTTTATTATCTATTACTATGCCTTTGAACATACTATGGCTACTATCATATTACAAGAAAGCGATCAAAATATTGAGGCTCCTATTACTTTCATGAGCGTCCTTCTCAAGAAGAATGAGTTAAACTACTCAGATTAAAAAACATGCGTTCATTGTAGTCAAGATTGTCAAGCAGTTTAGGTTCTATATTCTTCATTCGAATGTTGTTGTATTTTTTCCTGAACCAACAGGAGATTGATTGTAATAAGAGGGGAGCTTGGGTAGCCAAGGTACATGAGTATGATTTGTATATTAAGCCCACCAAGTTAGTAAGGGGCAAAGGTCTCTATAAGTTGATTGCTGAGAAAGAACCAAAGGATGAAGAGGAGTGCCCGTTGGCCCTATTGGTGAGTCTATAAGACCCATGGAATTCACAAATTTCTTTTTATCTCACCTATGCAAAATGCCATGTGCACCTTTCCCCAAGAGAGAAGAGGAATTTCAAGCTGAAAGCATCCAAGTATATGATATGAAATGACACACTTTATAAAAGAGCTCTAGATGGAACCTTCTTGAGATGCGTGGAGAAGGACCAACAATAGAAACTCCTGGAGTCATTTCAAAGCAAGGCTTGTGGAGGTCATTTTTATTCTTCTATGATTGCTTTTAAGATCCTTAGGTAGTATTATTATTGCTCGGTAATGTTCAAGGATGCTTATCATTGGGTATCGAATTGTGAAAAATGTAAGAAGTTCATTGGCAAACCTCAACTTGTTGCCCTTCCATTGAAGTTGATTATGATTGAAGAGCCCTTTTAGTGGTAGTATTTAGACTTTGCAAGGCCAATCAACCCAAATTTTAGTGCCAAACATACCCATATTCTAACAACTACATACTACTTTACTAAGTGGGTTGAAGCTATACTTGTAAAGCAAACTACCTCAGAAGTAATTTGTGATTTTATCAAAGAAAATATTTTGGTGTGTTTTAGGGTATCTAAGAAGTTAGTGACTAAAAATGCAATCAATCTCTCATCCTTAAAATTTGTCCTTTTCTATTACAAGCATGGGATTTCTCTGTTGCATTTATCTGAATATTATCCCTAGGGCAATGGCCAAGCTAAATATAGCAATAAGAACTTGGTAGCAATTATGAAGAAGCTAGTGGATGAAAATATAAAAACTAGCACAAGACATTGTATGAGGCTATGTGGGCAGATCGAACTACACCAAAGAGAAAAATTGGGATGTCCCCCTTTGAGCTAGTTTATGGAATTGGCTCATCTTTACCCTTACCATTGGAATTAGCCGCCACAAAATTGCAGACTATCGTGGAAGATCATCAGTTCCAAAGTTCCCTAGAGAAGAGTATTATGTACCTAAGTGAATTGGAGGAGCAAAGGGAGGACATGGTGGACAAGATTACCCTACATCAAGTTGAACTAGATGTAAATTAGGCATCCCTTGTTCTTGTATATTTGTAGTGTAGTAAATTTGGTGTGTGTCCCATTTTTGGTGTGTTTGGTCCTTCATTCATGTGTCTTTGGGGTCATATCTTTCGACTCTATCACCCAATGGATTTCAACCAGAGATTTCTAGGTTCTTTTGTATCCTTGCTAGTCTACATCCCTAGTTAGATCTAGATGTTGTCTACCCCCTAGTCTTTTAAGCTCTGAGGCGTCCTTTTTCAATTGTGAGAAAGTCCCAATCTTGTCCGGCTTGATAAATTGGCGTCTCTATACTTAGTTGATTCTTTTGTTTATTGTCAGTCACTTATCAACGAGGTTTTTGAAACTCCATTTCCCCTTGATGAGGTTTCTATAACCAATCTTTTTCTCGACATTGGTCTTTTTTAAGTGTTTCGATTTTAGGGTAGTTTAGTCAAGTATTATAGTCAGCCTTCTTTGAAGTTTTCGATTTCCTCTTGGGAATTGTAAGGGTTTTTCAAACCACTTTTTTCTCTGAAAAGAGTTCCTCACAAGCTAGAAATATCCAAAGGAAAGAGCATAAGTGGAACATAATACTTTTTTGGCAACTCCCATTAGACCTAATAAAGGTTTCCACAACTAAAGTGAATCTTGATGAGGATTCTAAAAGCACCACTGGTACCCAACTTTAATAGACAAAAAACTATGCAAGAGAAGAATAATGTCTCGAGCGAGAAATAGACAAGGTTTAAAAACTTTTTCGAATTCTGACTTAGTTCTGAAAATGTTTCAAAAACCCGATTCTATCTAGTATGTTACAGTTTGAAATTTGCACCAAGTGGCCTTGTTGTCAAAGATTTAATACTGTTAGAGCCAAGTTAGGTGAAATAAATGCCTAATCAAATATGGATTAAGGTGCTTTTTCGTGGCATAATCATTCTTATTATCGTGGGGAGAATTGAGGTTTGCAGAACAGAAAGGAGCTAAGGCACAACCAAATTCATAGGGATAATTCAACTCGAATTGGTGGTGTATTATTGGGTAACCTTCCTGAATTATTCCTAGATATAGAAGATTGATTAGAACAAGGTGTTTCTACGAGAGGGGAAAATGCTGCCCAATTTTTCTTTGAAGTGAAGTTTAAAACTTTTGAAGCAAAATTAAATACAAATAGCTTGGGTATGAGCATTTTTTCGGTTGAGATAGTTCATTACCAAAGATAGGGGATACAATATTAGGTCATATTAATCTAGGGGAGTTTTTGGGAAATAATTCATAAACCAAATATGGCTCATATCACTCAGAGATCAGTAGAGAGTGGTTTGTTGGAAGCAACCACTTTCCTAGTGGCCGTATAGTACATGGACCTTGTCTTGGAATGTATAAACCGCTACAACCTTGAAACTAGGGAAATTCAGACCTAAGATAATAATTTGTTGACAACTTTACACAAAGCTACCATTAGCGGATGTTTCAGGTTGCCAGAAAGAGAAGTGTATGCTAAATTTGTCTTCACATTATCACAATGTTAGTTTTCTGAGAAGAAGGGCTATTACATAAATATCATTGCAAAGGAATGTTTCCCAACCCGAGGAAGGGAAAGTCCCAATTATCAAAGAAACTACATAAATCGCAAAAGGACGCAACCATGATATGAAATCTAAAATGTTGGATGCTTGAATTGCTTGATGCTTGATGATTGATACTTGAATTCCTACAGAGTAAGATTGCACAAACTTGATAATCTGGATCTTTTCTTTCTTGATGAGCAAAGAGAATTTCAAAAGTGCAATCTTGATCTTTTCTTCATCAAAAATGTCATTCATATAGAAAAAATAATCAATATAATCTTACCAATAGTCTACAATATCTGCATCTATTTTACCCTTAAATGTGGAAACATCTAAATTTACTTGGAATCTAGGGAGGACTCAATCACTGAAAGCTTTACTTGACAATTGCACTAATGGAACCACCCATTCAAGGACTTCCACAAACTGATGGAATACAAAGGTTTGTTGTTCTCAAGGAATCTTTGTGATTTGATTTTTGATCTTGTGGATCACATGTTGCTCCTTCACCATCCAAACACGTTTGAAATAACTTAAAAGGTAACATGATGGATCTTGTGGTTTGACATCAAGGCTCAAACATATAATCTTATTCAATAGGACATGCAAGATGAATCGTAAATGAAATCAACATTCCAAATATCAAACAATCAAGTGGACAACACTCCAAGTGAGGGATGTGTTCTAAGCATGCCTAAACAATATGGAGATAAAGCTTTAGACAAAGAAGAATACTCAAACTAGAATATATTGTTTTTAATATCTATGCATTTTGTACATGGCACACTATCATGGTGATGTGTGGCTATGTATTTATAATGCCATTCAATATACACTAGCACTTGGTTGCAATGTCATGTTCACTGGGATGAAATATTAGATATTATTGTCCTTCTACATAGGGTAAGGGGAAGCATGAATGCACATGATTTTGGAGAGTGGATGTATTTCTTCATCTTGATTTATGCTAAGGGGAAGCATGAATGCACATTATTTATGCTGGAACACAACACCTAGATTGGGCCACTATAATCAATGACCAGTTACACCATATGATAAGGAATTTTGTTGAAAATAAGTTTTTATACATGTCATCCTATCTTTTCTACACCCTAGCATGTATAATGCCCTAGATAGGATTAAATCTTGTAGAGGATTATGATGAACATATTCAATTTTTTTATTATTATCCAAACCTGTAGCTCGAGAAGAGATGTAAACACTTTCAAAGGGTGAATGATGTGTTTACTATGTGGTTGGTCAAGGAGCTACAAGGTGACTTAGGCCAAAGGGTTTCCCCGAAAGCTTTTCAATTAATTACCAAATATGGTAGCCTTTTCATCCAATTTCAAAAGTTTACATATTTAAGAGTTATAGGATTTGATGGTTTCCCTCACAAGCTTCCCTAATACATTGAAGACAAATTTGTCTTGATTGAGTTATGTCGATAGATTTCAAAGGTCAAAAAGAGATGTGTAGAGAGGAAGAAGGTTGATATTCCTTTTCCCATTGGCTTGGGATATTTCCAATGCAAGTCTCAATCGAATGCCATAAATTTGGGAAAGGATATTACAAAATATAATGTTTCTACTTACAAAAGAAGGTTCTCATTTGACAAAAAAAATTGTGAGGAATAATATTCATCTTGGTCTTGGTTTCTATCATGTGCCACACTTGGAGAACTATTAGGCAGATTGTGTCAATGGCTGAGGTAAGGAAGAGGAGTTGGATGAGTATGTCTTTAGGATAGATTTTCAATTTCAAATTGCGATGGGATATTAAAGGAATTAAAGATGGCGGGTCTGACTTAGTTGACCCTATTTATGTCAATGAAATTTGAACATAGGCTTGAATGCCAATTGATTGGACTTGCAAAGATTCTTAGGATTCAAATTCTAGGATTGTTGTGATGTTGAGGAGAACACATATATGGCTTAGAGAGTAGAAAAGAGAAGCTACCAAGGCTCTACCCAAAGACAATAAATGAACTGGGGGGAAAGCTAGCACAAGTTAGGTAAGTGAATCTTCCACTATATCAGTACCACCACCCCACCGAACACATCACTATCAAGAGGCAGTGGAAGTGGAGAAGATCGACCTGAAAGAAGCAAAGGCCCTGACCAAACATGTGGTGAGGGTCCTCTCATCGATGTTGGTTTTAAGGGAGAGACAAAAAAGGAAAACCAAGGTGAAGGAGGAAATAGAAATGAGCAAGAACAAGGAAGTGAAAGAGAGAATGATGGTGTTCATGAAGAGAAAATAAGCCAATCACAAGATGTGACTAAGAAGAACACACAAAGTGTTAACCCCCTGCCTCTTTCCCTTTCAATGTGCGAAGTACATCCAAGACTCTCCCTCTACAAAGAGCTCTCTAATTTTCCACACCAGAGGGTTCTCAAAATCCTGATGTTACCACTTCATGAACCTCTTGGCTCGAAAAAACATTGTCTCGAAAGAGGAAAACAATGCCCCCAGATTTACCAGATGATAATGAAGTTGAGAAGTTATTGCAAAAGACCCCTAAGGCCAAAAAGTTAAAGACTACCTCAAGGTTGATGGAGAATGAAAATATAGGGCATTTATTTATGGAGATTGCACAACATTCTATGTAGAAAGATCCCAGTCAAACTACCATAGCTAACTATAATGTAACTAAGGTAGATGGGCCCGCCTAACAAAGATGGGGATGCTCACAATTTTTAGGTGACAACCTCTAGGCTAGTAGAGAGGATCGAGAAGGACAAATAATATAAAGATGAATTGAAGAGAGCAATGTAACTCCTCTTTGATTGTCTCAAAATATTAATAGATCCTTCCCCTCAACCCCTTAGTCAAGTGAGCCCCTCTTTTGATCCCAACTCTACAACTGAGAAGGCAATGATGAGTAAAGTACAAAGGGATAGCCATTATGGGAGGGTTTCCCAAGGATGGGTGCTAGATGTTAAGGAAACGGGTCCTCCCCTGATTGAGAAGTTTAAAAAGGTGTATGATAAACTTGTGCTTCTAAGGAGTTTTATTAAGTTAGAGATAGTTAATTTCAAGCAAGAGAAGTCCCATTGGGTGCAAGCTGAAAAAGACCTTGCTGAGATTATTGTGATAGGAGAATCAACAAATTAGTGTTGTGGAAAAAGAGAATAGAATAGAAACTAACTCTTATAAAATTGAATCTTCTAGAGAAAAATAAATTGATGAAAGAGTATAATCGCCTCAACCGGGATTTCAATAAAAAATTCTTTGATTTCGGGTGTCAAATGATGAAGGTTGATAATAGAGGTTTCGCTACAACCAAGGAGTTAAAAATGGGTTCTTGAAAGTAGTTGATACTTTTCAGAAGAGCAAGTATTTGATAAAGAAACATTAAAGAAGTTGGCCAGAATCGACTTAGCCTTATCCTGGCACGAGGACACCCCTATCATTATAAATGCCAAGATGGAAATTATTTGCAATAACAAAGCAATGTGGAAGTTGATAACCAAGAATTTCATCATTCCTTAGCATGTCGAGATTCTCTTCATTACACATGAGTTAAAAGATTACAAGGCACATGTGGTATCTAATCAACAAATGTGAGCATTGGAGGAAGTCTCTATTGATGTGAATGCACAACCACCTAAACAATAAAAAATAAGTGTCTTTTCATTTTCTCAACATCTTTTTTTTAACTATTTATGTTATGTGAACTCTTTGGGTAATAGTTCTTTTAAAGAATCGATTTTAGTTTCTTTCAAAATTTCAATGATAGTTACACTGTAAAACTTTAATTACGTTTTGAATTGATGATGCAAGGGTTCAAATTTTGATCCTCCTTGTACTATGATGCATGAGTGAGAGTTGGTCTTAATGAAGGATCAAGTTTTATAATTTTGATTATTTTTTGAATATGTTTATTATCTTTGAGTAGTAAATTTGAATGAAGTTCTTAACATTTATGAGTAATTCTATGAGCTTTCATAAGTGTTAGGATATTCCTTCTCTTTGTGGATGTGGTATTTATGGTGTTTCATTCATATATAAGTTTCTTTGAGTCGATTCATGCTAGTTGTTATCAATACGATCTCTGAGTCATGATATTAGTAGCTTTCCAATATATTTTCAGTTCATTTAGTAATTTTAAAGTTAATTTTCATTGCATCTGCTCCATGGCTATTGACCGGTGTTAGATTGCCTTTCCTGCTTTCTGGTTAAAAGCATATCCCCCATTTTCTTTTAAGTTAAAAACTCTAAATTTTTATTTTATGAGGGAGTTGTACCTCCTAAAATTCAAAGAAAGATCTCCAATGAAATGGTGATCTCTCCAACTATTGGTGATCAATTAGTCTTTCTTTTTGGGTAGAATGAAGTCAATTTGAGTTAATCTTTAAAAGACAAATTTGTCAACCAACACAATGTAATCTTGAATATAATGGAAATTTGAATACTCTCTCAAAATTTATATTTTGTGTGATGCTTATTACTTTGGAATGCACTCTCAATAGTTTGAATTTATAATTTTGAAACAATATTCCTTGGTTGAGTGATTTGGGTGTTGTTGCAACTATTTTATGTTGCCTGAAGCTAGTTGTTGAAAGTGGGGATTTTTGGGGTTTTTGAGTTTTCAACTATGAATTTAGAAGGGTATTGTTGAATTAAAAATCTTGATATTCTTACTTTCTTAAAGATGAATGTGGGGGATTTCATTATCCAAGTTTTTAGATGGAAAGTAATCTTTTGATGGATCAAAATAATTTTCTAAAGCAGGTCCACCAGGAGTTTTGGGTGCAATTTCATAGCTGTATGAATTTTAATTTTGGTGTTTGCAATATCCACATTGATTTTTGGAGTCTTTATCTTTTTCTTGCATCAAATGGTATCAGAGCTAGAAGATCTTGAGAGTGCAGAGTATACACCAAGACCTACAGATGAAGAGTGGTGAAGAGTGAAGTGGTGAAGCCATGAGAGAGAGTTGTAAGAAAGTTTGTTTGTTGTAGGCATGAAAGAAGATCTGTGACTAATATCCTCCATCAAAGATGAATCTGGGTAGGTGTAGAGTTTCTCCACTAAGGGAGAGTGGGTAGAGGAAGAATCTTCTTGAGTCTTTGTTGGGTAGAAGGTAGTGTGTTGTGATAAATTGTTTTTACAGAACATGTGATGTATTGTAGCAACAAATGAGATGGGTATCGTCATGAGGAAGAAACCCATGATATGGGAAGGTTGAAGCAAATATCAAAAGAGAAGGATCTCTTGGATGATCATGGATATAAATGCAAGGTTGGAGATATTGAAATTACTACAACATGGAAGGATAAATAAGAGTAATGAGAAGCAAGAATGTGCAGTGGAAGCATGCCTTGATGGAAGAATGAAGAATGAATAATGAAGATGAAGAAGATGTAGAAGAAAACATAGCAAAGTTTGAAGGCCCTAGGTTTGACAAGCAAGTGGGTGAAGAATAGAATGAACTCCTATGGAAAGAGGAGATAAAGAAAATAAACCAGATGCTAGAAGGAGATTGGATAGAATACCATGATGAAATGAATGGTGCAGTAGAAAATTAAGGACAAGAAATTGGAACAACAAAAAAGAGAGGTATAATTTGATAATTTTGAGTTTGATTTGCTTGAAAATATGAATATAATAGAGGATAAAGGACAAGAAGGAGGTAGATGCATGGAATATTTCTATTTCCATGAGAATACTATAGATTTGGTTGTTGATGATGCTATAGTTGGGAGATTTGGTACAACAGTTGAAGACATGAAGATGATGGTGAAAGTAGATGTGGTAGATGAAAACCTTATAGAAAAGGATGAGATGAAGGTTGCAGTTGAAGATGACACCAAAAATATTACAGCAAAGAAAGATGAGGTAATCTTGTTTGCATTATGTGATGATATTGTTTTGCATTCATTTGTTATGATGAGGGTTAAGAAGTATGGAGAAGAACAAATGGAAATTGTTGTTTTACATGAAGTTGTAGGGGAAGATTTTTGTGTGTATGTTGCAGGTGTTGATATGCATGATGAGCGAATCTAGTGGAGGTGGTTGAATTTTGGTGGGTTGGATCCCATGAAAGAGGTTAGTAAAGGAGATAATTATTGGAGGAGGAGGATGGTTCATGGTGGATACAAATCCATGAGAGTAAACAAGAATGGTGAGCAGAGTTGTTGGAGGAGAGTGAAGCTAGTTCCAACAAGATGTTGGAAGAATAGGAAGAATAAATTTTAGAAAAATAAATAATAGTGTATCCAAAACAAACATATGGTCTTCAAATTTTCATGAACTTCATTCATGAAACATTTCTTCTACTCAGGTTGTTTGACGTAGGAGCATTTGGGTGCACAATGAATCCTGCACACCCAAAAATATTTTTCTCTTTTCCTTTGATTTTTGTAATGGTTGTGTTGTATAGGAATGATTTTTATCTTTAATTTATTTTCATCTCATCTCCTCAAAGTTGGAGTCATTTTACTTAAATTTGAATTTGATTCAAAATGGGAAATGAAGGTGTTGGAATTTATTTATTTTATCGAATTTTGGGAATTTATCAAATTCCATGCCCAAGAAAGTGGAGGCCATTCTTGACATATTGTAGCTCCACATTGCATTTAAAATTTGGTATAAAATTGAATGTGGAAGAATCTAGGCGCCTGGTGCAGGAGGTAATGGAGTGAGCTAGTGGAGGTGAAAATTGGGAAAATTGTAATTAATCTAGTAGGAAAACTTAATGAGAGGAATATGCCCATGCCTAAGAAGGATGAGAGGATGGAATGCAACTAATTTTATAGGAGAGTTGAATATGTCTAGATTTAGAAGAAATTGTCAATGTTGAGGCTTGGAAATAGAAAAATGAGAAGGAAAAGTGAAGAAGATGGTAGATGAATGAAAAGGAAAAAGAACCAGAGAGCAGGGAGGATGGAGTACTAGAAATTGGAGAAGTATGTATTGATTCTCATAATTGTTTAGTAAGCCTTTGGACCTAATGTGTAATAGTTATGTGATTAATCTTGCTTGTAGCAAAGTTTGATTATGACTAGTGTGCTTCCAACAACTTGTTGTAGACTGGAAATGTGAATTCTCTCTCAAAATTTGTATTATGTGTGATGCTTGTTACTTTGGAATGCACTCTCAATAGTTTGAATTCATAATTTTTGAAACAAAATCCTTGGTTGAGTGATTTGGGTGTTATTTCTATTGTTTTATGTTGCTTAAAGCTAGTTGTTGGAAGTGGGGATTTGTGCATTTTTTGAGTTTTCAAATATGAATTTATAAGGGTATTTTTGGGGTAAAATCTTGATCTTCTTACTTTCTTTAAGATGAATATGGGGGATTTCGTTATCCAAGTTTTCAGATGAAAAGATAATCTTTTGATGGTCCAAAATAATTTTTGAAAGGAGGTCTGCTAGGAGTTTTGGGTGAAATTTTAGAGCTCTATGAATTTTACTTTTGGGGTTTGCAATATCCACACTAATTTTTGGAGTCTTGATCTTTTTCTTGCATATCTTGTTTGGGGTTATCATTACACTATAAATTTTCTAGGTTTCGTCAATTCAAGTTGGTTGATAGAATATCATCCAAGGTTTTCTTGAATGTATCCAACTAGTTTATTGCCTAAGGTATAGTTTATAATTATCTAAAATTAGGATTATCTTTTGTCAAATTGTTATTTAAATAGATAGAATTATACTAGAATAAATTGTAGAGAGAACTACTCTTACATGGTTAGGATTCTTGAAGAATGCTTTTCAGGTTTTGTTCTTTGCTCTTCTTCTCTTTATTTGTAGATTAAGTATGGATTCACGATGTTTGAACTTGTATCTATAATGTAAAACAATTTGATTTTTGTAGTCAAAACAAATTATTGTAAATTATTTTGTACTAATTGTAATGATTGTAGAATTAGTTTATATATTTTTAAAAAATATCAAATGTTTGACTTTGGATAACCATTATGTTCATTTTTATTCATTAATTTACATATTTTATTAGTGATTAAGGTTAGATCTTACATAGTAGATGGTTAGAGACTATATTTTAATAACTAATATAATAATTATTATCTAGTGAAACATAGAAAAATAGGATAGGGGAATTTCCGAAAATGGAAAAGTGGATCCAAAGAGGGAAAAGGGGTCCTATTATTCTATTTTCATTTTGGAAATGAGATACACATTGAGAATTCACTATCAACCCTTAGGTGAGTCAACTCAAGATGTGAATCTGTTGATTTCTTTTTGTGCTAGGACGAGGATCTAAGCTAAACAACACTTTGGGGAGAAAAATTAAAAATAGTAAATAAACTCTGAATTATGATCTATAAAGTGTATTTAGAAGCTTAAACATAAAACTGATGGAACCTACAGAATTTAGGGAGATTTTGGAAGGGATAAATCTTGTGTACGTCTCACAAAAAGTGCTTTTCCAAGGCTCACTAAGTACTCATTCGACCTATGGAAAATGGGTCCTGGCTAGGGCTCCTGAAAATCTATTTTTGGGTTTTATTTTCTCGTGTCTACACTTCTAGATTCCCGAATCTCACAATTGAAAAGCCAAAAATAAATTTTGTAGGTCAATTTCCGTGATTTTGCAAGAATGGTGAAAACTTTGACAACTTTGTAATTTTTGTTCTTGAATAGATCTTCTGCCTAAAATCTGCAAACACACATAAAGAGGGAAAAATTTTGTTTGCTAGGTGAATGGGGGTTTGCCTTGGTCAAACCCCATTTTGGTAATTAAACCTTGAAATGAATAAAATTGTGAAAGGAATGATGAATGAAAAACTCTATGTCACAACTCACCAAACCCTTAGATGAACCTTTGGTAAGGAGTTCTACAACTTGCATGAAATGGCTTCAATGGATTTAGATATTGACTTTGAATGCTTGATTGAATCATGAAACCTATGTCAACATTTAGCTCCAAAAACATGCATGAATCCATATAAATTTGACATAATGCTTGGATCTTGATTGCTGCAACAAATGATGAAGAAATCCTCTCTTGAATGCTCTTTACAATAATATTGGCTCTTGTAATTGATCTCTCAAAAATATAATCTTGAAACTTCTCTAGAAACTTAGACTTGATTTGATGAAATAGCCTTGTATTTATAGTAATGCATCTTTAATTCAAATACCACAAGTCGACATTGAAATATAGATTTGAAAATATTAAAATACCACCAAAAACACATTTCAAAGTGGGGTAATAGATCTAAGTGAGGACCCATTCTCTATAGTGTGAATGGGTCCTAGGCCACTTACCTAGGACACATATTTCTCAATGTTAAATATAGTTTAAATTGGGGCTCTAGGTCTAAATGAGGACCCATTCACTATATGGTGAATGGGTCTAAACTAGGAAACACATCTTCCAAAGTTAAGTGTTATCAAATGGAATTTATGAATGTCAAATTTTATCCCTTGGAAATTGTTGCAAGTATGGTTGTGTTTGGGGGTGTTGTCATTAATGTTGTCATTGATGTGAACACTTTATAGGTTGATTAAGTTATTTTCCAAGTGCTTTTGAGAAAATTTGAGAAATAAGGAAAGTTGTGTTGAAGTTGTATTTTGAGCGTGCTCCGATAATGTGCTTCACATTCTCTCTATATTGATCCAATTCCCATGCAGATATGATGGTGTGTTCATGAACTTAAATGGACTCTATATTTTGAGTTTCAACTTCTGGTGTGATGGAAAGTAAAAATTATGTTCACTGGTGTGTGAACTGGTTTGTCAGAGTGATTTGGTTATTGACTGGGAGAAATGTTTTGGCTCCACAATCCTTTGGTATTTGGTTTCAGATCTTGTAGATATGGGAGATTACTCTTTATGATGGTTTTTGTGTTCTAGCAAAGTTGTATGTGTTTTGGTACTTTGGAAGACCTGCTCCAGAGCTCTGATATCTTTGTTGGTTGTCCCGGTTGAACTGGTGAAGTGTTCTTTGCAAATGAAGTTTGTTGAAGTTGTTGTGGATGTATATGAGTTGTTCTCAGAGATGGTAAAAATATTGGTGAAGCGTGTTGAACAATCCGCGTGTGTTTATTTTTCTAATAATGTGAGTACTTCAAAGTTAATTTTTTTTCATTAGGTTTGGTCGACCTGGTGTCTACATGTTATATTTGGATTTTGCATCGACTTGAGGAAGCGTGTGCATGATCCACGATGTTGTTTGAGTCCTAAATTAAATATGTAATTGGTCCTCTCACATTATTATCCACTGCGGGAATGTTAAGTAGCCAACCTAGTTTGAATTTGTAAAATAAAATTGTATAAGCCGACCTTGGAGAATGTTTCTAAGGTTGAAGATGGTATAAAATAAAGTTGAGTTGTAGTGAATTTCATATCCATCCATCATTCGATTCGAGCAAGAGAAGAGTGTGTGGAAGAGCAAATTAAGGAAACATTAATTCATTGTATTCATAATCTTTTGATCAAGTTGTGAAGTGTGTGTAACTTCTAGTGGTGGATCATTATCTATTTCTTTGTATCTTCTATAGGCAGTGAGTCTCTCTTTCTAGACAGTGAGTCCTAAGGCAGTGAGCCCTTGATCTGGGTAGTGAGCCTTTGTATTCAGGCAGTGAACCCTTTAGTAGTGAGCCTATGTATATGGTATTGCATTACTACTATATTGTGAGTTAATCCTCACCGTAGTTTTTACCTCATTAGGGTTTTCCACGTAAATCTGGTGTCTCTGGTACTGTGTTTATGTTATTTGCATTTCATGTTCATACTTAATAATAGATTGAGGTTAAAGTGGAATTGATTAAGTTAAGAAGTAAATAATTTGATACAAATGAATCACCCCCCTCTTAGTTGTCTTGTGCAATTCAACAATTGTTATTAGAGCTTTGGTTCCTTGGTGAAAAGCTTAACCGCTTGAGGTAGATCAGATGGCGCACAAGTTGCAGCTTCCTATGTTTGATGGAGTTGATTATAGTGACTAGAAAGAACATATGAGAAGTTATTTGATTTCAATCAGTTTTAATACTTGGAAAGTTGTGGACTAGACAAAGTATGTGATTCTAGCAGCCGAACCTTCTACTCTTGATGAAGTTGCAACCTTTGAAGAGAATGAAAAAGTGAGGTTTGCTATCTTTAGTGCATTATCTAAAACTGAAAGATCAAAATTTATTTCTTTAGCTATTGCTAATGAAATGTGGACAAAATTGAAAGATATTTATGAAGGGAATGAGAGAGTAAAGTTGTCAAGGAAACTAACAGCTAAATGAAAATTTTAGAATCTGAGAATCAAAGATGGAGAAGACGTTGCAAGCTATTATCAAAGAGTTGAAACTATAGCAACTGAAATTAATAATCAAGGAGGTACCATGAAAGATGAAGATATAATTGAGAAGATCTTGATGACCTTACTAGACAATTACAATGAAAAAGTATCTACACTAGTAGAATAGTATGATCCAAAGACATTTACTAAGGAACATCTATTTTGTGTCTTGATTGTATTTGAGATGAGAAAATTTTCAAGAGATAAGGAGAAGACTGAAACAATATTTAAAGACTTGAAGATAGAAGATGATGATGATGAAGATGCAGAAGATTTGAAAGCAAATTTCACAAGGAGATTGAAGAAAGGTACTGGTAAATACAAAGGCAAGATTCCCTTTAAATGTTTCAGTTGTGGAAATATTGGTCATTATGCATCAAGATGTCCTAATAGAGCTACACAAAAGAAGAACAAGGATAATAATAGTAATTTCAAGGATAAGAAGGATAAGAAGTTCAAGAAGTTGTATTATGTTAAGGAAGATGCAATTTTTTTTGATGATGAATTAGATCTTGATGAAGACAAAGATGAATGTATGTTTCTAGCCTTGGAAAAGAAATATGCAAAAGAAACTAGTCCGGAGTGTAAGAAGAATGAATTAGAAGGTACTCTGGTAACTGCTTTCATACCAAACAGGATGAAGATTTTTGGGTAATTGACAGCGGATGTTCAAATCATATGACTGGAGATAAGAGTAATTTTACTAAACTTGAGAAGTATGATGGAGGTATAGTCATGTTTGGAGATGATTCTGGTGCTAAGATTGTTGGTAAAGGAACAATTAGCTTTGATGCACAACATAACACTGATGATGTCTACTATGTAAAGGGTTTAAGGCATAATCTATTAAGTGTTGGACAAATGTGCAGCAAAGGTTTTAAACTTGTGTTTCAGGATAACACTTGTGAGATCAGAAAAGGATCTGGAACTGTGGTTACAACGGGAAGAAGAACTCATGGAAACATCTATTAACTCAAAGGTGGTGATGGTCAATGTTTTGTTTCTCAAATCAGTGAGATTTGGCTTTGGCACTGGAGGATGGGACATGTGAATTTTGATTAGCTGGTTAGGATCAGTTCTAGAGAAGTTGTGAGAGATCTGCCTAGAATCACAAAACCTTCAAATTCAATCTGTAGAAGTTGTCAAATGATAAAATAGACAAGGAACAATTTTAAAACAAAGGATCAATCATCTACAAGAATGCTTGAATTAATCCACACAAACCTTTGTGGTCCTACAAGAATAGGAAGCCTGAATGGTGATATGTACTTTATGCTTTTAGTTGATGATTACTCTAGGATGACATGGGTTACATTTCTTAGAGAAAAGTCTCAAGCTCTTGATAGATTCAAAGTTTTTAAGGCAAGAGTAGAAAATGAAGTAAACTTGAGAATTAAATGCTTAAGATTTGATAGAGGTGGAGAGTTTACATCCAGGGAGTTCAATGCTTCTGTGAAGAGCATGGCATAAAAAGACATTTTTCTGCTCCTAGAACCCCGCAACAGAATGGAGTTGTAGAAAGAAAGAACAAGACTATGCAAGAGGCAACCAAAACTATGATGAAAGAAGAAAATGTTCCTAATGTGTATTGGAAAGAAGCCATTCACACTATTGTTTACATTCTTAATAAAGTTCAAGTCAGAGGTAACGACACTAAGACTCATTATGAGTTATGGAATGGTAAGACTCCTACTGTGAAATATTTTAAGGTATTTGGTAGTAGATGTTATATTAGAAGAGATGAATAAAATATTGGAAAGTTTGATGCTAGATGTGATGAAGGAATTTTCCTTGGATACTCAAACAACAGTAAGGCTTACAGATGTTTTAATAAGAGACTGAGAAAAAACATTGAAAGTACTAATCTAAAAGTTGATGAAGCTATGTATAGATCAGTGGAGATAACTGAAGTTGAACCTGATGAGCCTATCTATGTAAAAATACAAGAAGAAGAAAATGAAGAGAAAGAAAAAGTGAAGAAGAAAATCCGGAAACTGCACCTAAGACTCCTAAATATGTTTAGAAAAATCATCCAAAGGAATAGATAATTGGAGACAAAAGTGAAGGAGTGAAGACAAGAAGCAAAGTGGTTGAGGTAAACTTATGTCTACTTTCTAAAATAGAACCTAAGACTATGAATGAAGCATGTGATGATGAAAGTTGGTTAGAGCAATGAAAGACGAATTATAATAGATAGAGAAGAATGAGACATGGGAACTAGTCCCTAGACCTGCAAACAAGAATGTAATTGGTTCAAAATGGGTATTCAGAAATAAGTTGAATGAAGATGGTGAAGTGGAAAGAAATAAAGCAAGAATTGTATGTAAAGGATACTCACAGGTTGAAGGAATAGATTTTCAAGAAAATTTTGCACCTGTAGCAAGAATGGAAGTCATTCAAATTTTCTTAGCATTTGCATCTCATAAAGATTTCAAAGTATATCAGATGGATGTCAAATCTGCATTTCTAAATGGGGAACTAGAAGAAGAAGTATATATGGAGCAACCAAAATTCTTTTCATTGTCAGACAATCCAGACATGGTTTGCAAGTTGAAGAAAGAATTATATGGACTGAAGAAATCCCCCAGATCTTGGTATGCTAGATTGGATAGATATTTGACAAAGTAGGGATTCAACAAAGGGTTCACATACAACAATCTTTACTTCAAAGTTGAGAAAGACAAATTATTGATAGTTGTTGTCTATGTTGATGATATCATTTTTGGTGGTAATGAAGGTATGTGTAAGAAGTTTGCTGAAGAGATGCAAAAATAATTTGAAATGCCTATTATTGGTGAACTAAATTTCTTCCTTGGGCTTTAAGTTAATCAAACTGAAAAAGGGATATTCATTTCACAATCTAATTATGTTAAGGAATTGTTAAAGAATTTTGGAATGGATGATTCTAAACCGGTGTGTACCCCTATGGTCATTAGATGCAAGCTGAGTAAGGATGATGGATCTGCTAAAGTTGATTAGAGCATGTACAGATCCATGATTGGTGGATTGTTGTATCTTACTACTAGTAGACCTGACATTATGCATGCAGTATACTTAGTTGCGATATTTCAAGCAAAACCAAAGGAAACACATGTTAAAGTTGTGAAGAGGATATACAGATATCTTAAAGGAACTCCATATTATGGGCTATGGTATCCAAAGAAAAATGATTTCATCTTGAGTGCCTACACTGATGCTGATTGGGATGGATGTGTAGATGACAAGAAGAGTACAAGTGGAGGAGCATTCTTTCTTGGAGAAATATTAGTTTCTTGGTTGAGCAAGAAGCAAGATTTAGTTTCTTTATCCACTGTTGAAGCATAATATATTGCAGCAACATCCTAATGTACACAAGTACTTTGGATGAAGCAAACTTTGATGGACTTAGGCGTGGTGAGTGATGAACCTACTGCTATATTCTATGATAATACAAGTGATATAAACATTTCAAAGAATCCAGTGATGCATTCTAGAATAAAGCATATATCTATCAAGTATCACTTCTTGAGGGAGAAAGTATTGAGGAATGAAGTAAGACTTGAATATGTACCTACCAAAGAACAAGTTATAGTCATATTCACTAAGGCCCTTCTAAAGGATAATTTTGAGTATCTCAGAGGGAAGCTATTGGCTTCTACCCCTCCTTCTTTGAACTAAATACACATGAAGGTGCATCAGTCCAGTGGATTGATAGACTCTTTTATTTTGGACTGATGATTGGGCTCTACTCCTCACGGGGAGTATAAAAGTGCATTGTTGTAGTATGTGATGTGGATGTACTCCTTAGGGGGGGTGAACAGAGCTTTATATGGTAAGAATTTACTTTGCCATTGATGTCAAAGGGGGAGAGAGAATCATGTGAAAATTGTATGCTTGGTAGGTTGTCGATTCTAAAAATCATGTAGAATATGGGAGAGATTATGTATTTTCTATGCTTGGCAAGTTGTCTCTTATGAGAATCATGTATGTTGTCTTTGATG
Organism: Sequoiadendron giganteum; assembly: GCA_007115665.2. Classification (NCBI taxonomy): domain Eukaryota; kingdom Viridiplantae; phylum Streptophyta; class Pinopsida; order Cupressales; family Cupressaceae; genus Sequoiadendron; species Sequoiadendron giganteum. The sequence goes on from CM021105.1 coordinate 453,965,586, forward strand.
GTTTTTCACATCATGTATTGCCATCAATTAGAAAGGGGGATATTTTTTCAAGTATGGATGTGTTTAGGGGTGTTGTCATTAATGTTGTCAATAATGTCAACACTTTACAGGTTGAGTAAGTTATTTGCCAATTGCTTTTGAGAAAATTTGAGAAATAAGGAAAGTTGTGTTGAAGCTATACTTTGAGCGTGCTCTGGTAATGTGCTCCACATTCTCTCTATATTGATCCAATACCCATGTAGATCTGATGGCGTGTTCATGAACTTAAATAGATTCTATATTTCAAGTTTCAGCTACTGGTGTGATGGAAAGTAAAATTTATGTTCACTGGTGTGTGAACTAGTTTGTTAGAGTGATCTGGTTATTGACTAGAAGAAATGTTTTGGCTTTGCAGTCCTCTAGTATTTGGTTTCAGATCCTGTAGATCTGGGAGATTACTCTTTATGATGGTTTTTGTGTTCTAGCAAAGTTGTATGTGTTTTGGTACTTTAGAAGACCTACTCTAGAGCTCCGATATCTTTTTTGGTTGTCCCGATTGGACTAGTGAAGTGTTCTCTGCAAATGAAGTTTGTTGAAGTTGTTGTAGATGTATCTGAGTTGTTCTTAGAGATGGTAAAAAGACTGGTGAAGCGTGTTGAGCAATCCGCATATGTTTATCTTGTTGATGATGTGAGTACTTCAAAGGTCATTTGTGTTTTCATTAGGTTTGGCCGACCTAGTGTCTACATGTTAGATTTGGATTTTGCATTGACTTGAGGAAGCGTATGCATGATCCACGGTGTTGTTTGGGTCCTAAATTAAATATGCAATTGGTCCTCTCACATTCTTATCCACCGCGGGAATGTTGAGTAGCCGACCTAGTTTGAATTTGTAAAATGAAATTGTATAAGCCGACCTAGTTTGAATTTGTAAAATGAAATTGTATAAGCCGACCTTGGAGAATGTTTCTAAGGTTGAAGATGGTATAAAAGAAAGTTGAGTTGTAGCGAATTTCATATCCATACATCATTCAATTCAAGCAAGAGAAGAGTGTGCAAACAAGTGCAAAAAGTAGAGTGTGGAAGAGCGAATTAAGGCAATAGTACTTCATTATATTCATAATCTTCTGATCAAGTTGTGAAGTGTGTGTAACTTCTAGTGGTGGATCATTATCTATTTATTTGTATCTTTTGTAGGAAATGAGCCTCTCTTTCTAGACAATGAGTCCTAAGGCAGTGGGCCCTTGATCTGGGTAGTGAGCCTTTGTATTTGAGTAGTGAGCCCTCTGGCAGAGAGCCTGTGTATCCAGTATTATATTACTACTATATTGTGAGTTAATCCTCACCGTGGTTTTCCACGTAAATCTGGTGTCTTTGGTACTATTTTTTTGTTATTTGCTTTTCATGTTCATACTTAATAAAAAACTGAGTTTAAAGTGGAATTGATTAAGTTAAGAAGTAAAGAATTTGATACAACTGATTCACCCCCCTCTCAGTTGTCTTGTGCAATTCAATAGAAATTGTATTTAATTAGGCTTGAATTTGAATTAAAGAGGCCAATTAAGGCAAATTAACCTCAATTAATTAATAAATCCCTAGATGAGTTTGAAAGTGGAAAGGTACAATTTACAATACCGAAAATAAGGCACAATTAAGTCCATTTTATTTAATAAGGCCCTAAACTTAATGTGAATATGTAAAACATATTACAACACTAAATTAAGGCATAATTAAGCTCATTTTATTATTAATTATTTATTCCCAAATTAAGTGTGAAAAAGGGATACTTTTTCTTACACTACATTTATCCCCCACTTTAGTGAGAGGAGGAACTTGATTCAAACTCGCACTAAAGTAGTCAAGAGGGGTCCAAGTGTACCAATATGGATGGTATATGATGACAAAGATCAAGGAGGGTGATCAATCCTCCAGGATCCAAGATCCCATGTCAAACCAACATAAGCACAAAGGGACACACACAAGGTGTATGATATGAAGCAACAAGACAAGATACACAAACATACAATGTGAAAGACTAAAAGACAGAAAACAAAAATAAAATAAAATAAAAAAAGGGGTGGATCAAGCCTCAAATGTTTGTCCAACTTGATGTAGATCAACTCTTAGTTGTTTGTCCAAAACACATGCTCACTCCAAACTAATGGAACCTAAGGTTGTCCACTAGGTGAGCCTCCACTAAAGTGGCTTAGTGAGAAAGAAATGCCTCTTTTTAGGCTCTCACCGTACAATGAGAAAGTCATACCTCTATCTAGGCTCTCATCGTACTAACCATACCAAAGTTATCCCTCTAATAACTTCAATAGGGTGCCACCAAATAAAATTTTGAGCTTCACGAGGCCTAACAAGTTGTGTTATGCTAAGAAATTATGAACAATATGTGAGTAGAGGTTTGTTCAATGGGATTTTGCTTAGTTTGCATAAGGTCTCTTCTTAGGGAACATTGTGCCTAATGTCTCCAAGAGAGAAAAAATCAAAGAAATATCACGCTCTCAGAGGAAATCAAACCCAATGACACCACCAAGAAAAGGATGCATCACAAGAATAAAGAAAATCGCATAGTGAAACATGAGTGTCGATGTATGCCCCCACTTTAAAGTGATTTCTAACACTATTTCTATGAGAAACCTGCTTTAAAGTAGGAGACATGAGAGCTTTTTCAAAAATCCCTATGCCGTCATATGCTCCTGAATGAAACTACATCATGAATAAGGGGTTGCCCCTAAAATTAAATTCTAAAGATAACTTAGTATGCCACATGTGAGCCAACTTAAGGCATGCCATCCACATCCTAAGCTTTCTCTTATATATACATGGAAAGAAGTCAACTAGCTGAAAGTGACAACAACAAGGCTACCTAACCCCTTGCCCCCACTTAGTGCAAGATAAGGATGAGTCGAGATGATTGATGAGAAACATAATAGAATGATAATCAGTATCAATTAGAGGAACTAGGTGCTTCAACACACGAAAGAGCACCACACTCCTTAAGATGTTGAATTCTATTACCCAAAGCCTTACATTCATTAGTAGAATGACCATGACCTCTATGATATGCACAAAATGAACTCGTGTATTAAAATTTATTTTGTGTTCTTGGAGGGAGAGATATCAAACGATCTTGGAGGAGTCTCAACAAGATACTCTTTTGATCAATAGTAGAATATGTTCCATTATTTTGCAACAAAGATACCTCTTGATTAGTACAAGGTGTTATACTTACACAAGACTCTTTACATTGCAATATTTTTTTCTCTCCTTGAAAGGAGGGTGTAAAACCCAATGAACTCCAATCGTTAGTGTTTTGTGTGATGACATTGATGTTAAGCGATGATTTCTTTGACTCTTTCATTTCTTTCAAAGGACCATAACCAAGACCACTAGTTTCTATCAGTTCAGGATGCACCAATGTTAAATTTGGCTTAGAAGAATCCTTTGTAAGAGTGTTGATATTGAGTGAAGGCTTGTTTGTTTGTTTCGAGGGACAATAACCAAGACTGCTAGTCATTTCTTGTGTGTTACGCTCTATAGGGGCACCAATACCTTGTTCTCTAGCACCACATCCTTTTCCACTATAATCAAGTTGTTTCATAAGTTCATAAAATCTTCCATAAAGCTTTTTCATTTCTTTTGGATTTGGTGGTTGTTCATAATCAACTTCATCAAAGTTTATTATGTAATTTGCTTCTTCTTTTAAAGTGGTTGAAGTGGATGCATTCAAATTTTGTGTTGACATTACCACTTTTTCTTTTCCCCTTTCAAACTCTTTTTTCATGATCTTGTATTCTCCCATGAATGTAGGTGTGAAATCTAAGGAACCCCAATCATCTTCCAATAACTTCGTGACTTTTTTAATGTTGCTCTCTTTTTCTTTCTCTTACATGGGTTCCACTTGAGTACTCGGTGTCAATATTTTCAAAGGATTTTCCTTACCTTTCTCAATGTCCAAACAACCTGGTTAGGGGTCGACTTTGATTGTATACACTTTGTTGTTGTATACATACTTCATTTTAAGATGAAGAGTAGAAGGCCCCCCATTCATTGCATGAATCCATGGCCTTCCTAAAAGAATATTATATGAAAGATTGTGAGGCATAACATGGATATGAGTTTGCAATGTAACCTTTCCAACTTTGATAGGTAATGTAATCAAACCAAGTGGTTGTTTTCCTATGCTATCAAACCCACAAATAGATAAAGATTCAGGTTGAATTTGGATTTTGTAAACTTCAATCTTATCCAAAAGGTTTATGCTGCACATGTTAAGGGCCGAGCCATTGTCAACAAGGGTTCTCTTTATCCCGATTTGATTAACACAGGCTATTATCATGAAAGCTTCATTTTGTTTTGCACTTCTAACAAAGGTAGCTCATCTTGGTGGAAAGTAATGTCTAAGTTGATCGGAGTTATAGCTTAAATTTGGGCTGCCACATCATTTTGTTGGACATTAGGAGGGGTAGGAACTTCTTGTAAAGAACTTTGAAGCATGTTATGATAACTAGGTGAGGATTGAATAAGGTCCCATAAGTATATCTTTGCAAGAGTGTTTTTAAGTTGTTCAACAAGATCATACTCCTTTCCACTTTGTAAAGGAAAATGAGGAGCACTACGCTAGATAGGTTGAGGTAATGGGAGGGATGTTGGAGTTGTTTGTCTTGGTTGCAGATTTTTCCTAGTGTTATATGTATGATCAACGATATTGTAACTCTATTGATGTGAAACATTATCATTATCGGGTTACCTTGTAGGTGGTTCTAAGATAAGCATTGGTTTATTTTGAAATTGTGGTTATTGTGAGGGTGGATAAATGATAAGTTCAGGCTTAGGTGGTCCAATAATTAAAGGATTTTTAGGAGGTCTAAGAATTAGAGGACTTGAGGGAGTCCTAATGTTCAAACCTCAATATGCTTATCCTTATTTTCATGATTTCTTAGCGAAGGGGAATCTAATGTCACTTCATCATATTCATCTAAGGAAGCCACATTACTATTGTTTGAAAGACATGTGTCAATGTTATCATTTCTTTCCACCATAATATCTTCCCTAATAGGAGAGTTTTTAGGAGAGAAACAAACTAGATGTTCATGAAATTCAATGGTTGGTTCTTCTAAAATAAATTCATCACAAGTAAGGGAGTCATCAATGGTTGGATTTTATTTATTATCAATGATGTCATTCTCTTGTTCAATAATGTTTTTTCTAGGGGAAGAGAGAAATATAACTCTCATAAATCTCATTGGCTTGATCTTCTAACACCAAAATATCTTCTTCACAACTAGGAGAGATATTGGGAGAAGAGAAAATTTGATTGTCATGATTATCCACTATTGTATTCTCTTTTACGAAAGCATTCTCATAAGTGGGAGAGATGAAAATTTTCTTAGCATGCCTAGAAATATATGATACTAACATTGTGTGAACAAAAACAAAAAGTACTTTCATCCATCTTATGCAATGTTTCAAGAATATAAACATTGTATACCCAAAATTGAAAAGTACCTTTATCCAACTTATGCAAAGTTTCATGAATGTGAACAATGTGTATCCAAAAATGAAAAGCAATTTTATCCAACTTATGCAAAGCTTTATGAATGTAAACATTGTGTATGAAAAAGTGAAAAGTACTTTTATCCATATTATGCAAAGCTTCAAGAATGTAAACATTTTCAGATCTGATGATTTTTGCTACTGAAATGATTTTGGAATGGTTCAAAAATGACTACACTAAATGTATGATTTGACCTAGATACATGAAATGAAAATTCCAAAAGCTTTCCAGACTGATACAATAGGTTACCAACAGGCCTAGGAAGTGCAAAAAATCATAAAAAGCTTAGAAAAGTTGGTTTTTGTAGGCCTCCAAGGAATCATTTTCCTAGGGGTGAATGGATCCTGGTACAAGGTTTTTTTAAAATTGAAAAATGCAATTTCTGAGTGATTAGATGTGTTCTCCATTTTAGGTCATAGAATGGTATTTCTGTAATCGAATTTTCTAGAATTTGATGTGTAAATGCAAGTAAAAACTAATGACAAGTGATGAACTATGTGACACTTTTTGAAATGCAATTTTCATGTAATTTTTGAATATGAATGATGAAAAGTAAACTAACATGTAAACACTATGCAAAATTAATGTAATATGCATGCAAATTTTTGAATTTTCAGATTTAAACAATTTAAAAATACAAATTTAAACCCCTATATGCAATGCAAACTAATGCAAGATTAAAGAACCCTAAATGTAATGAAACTAATGAAATCTATTGCAAAACTTAGATCTAAGGTTAAAAGGACTCCGATTTTCAGAAATGTTGTTGTACAAGGTCGAGTTCAACAAAATAAAACATAGAAAAATAGGATAGGGGAATTTCCCAAAATGGAAAAGTGGATCCAAAGAGGGAAAATGGGTCCCATTCTTCTATTTTTATTTAGGAAATGAGATCCACACCAAAAATTGACTATCAACCCTTAGGTGAGTCAACTCAAGGTGTGAACCTGTTGATTTCTTTTTATGCTAGGATAGGGGTCTAAGCTAAACAACACTTTGGGGGGAAAAATTAAAAATAGAAAATAAACTCCAAATAATGATCTATAAAGTACATTTAGAAACTTAAACATAAAACTAATGGAACCTACAGACTTTAGGGAGAGTTTGGAAGGGATAAATCTTGCGTACCTCTCACAAAAAGCTCTTTTTCAAGGCTCACTAAAGACTCATTCGCCCTATGGCGAATGGGTCTTAGCTAGGGCTCTTGAAAATTTGTTTTTGGGTTTTGTTCTCCTGTGTCTACACTCCCAAATTCCCGAATATCGCATTCGAAAAGTCAGAAATAAATTATGCAAGTCAATTTATGTGATTTTGCGAGAATGGTGACAACTTTGACAACTTTGCAATTTTTTTTCTTCAATAGATCTTCCACCTAAAATCTACAAACATACATCAAGAGGGAAAAATGTTGTTTGTTAGGTGAATGGGTATTTACCTTGGTCAAACCTCATTTTGGTAATTAAACCTTAAAATGAATAAAAACATGAAAGTCATGATGAATGAACAACTCTATGTCACAACTCACCAAACCCTTGGATGAACCTTTGGTAATGGAGGTCTACAACTTGCATGAAATGGCTTCAATGGATCTGGATCTTGACTTTGAATCTTTGCTTGAAATGATACTTTGAATGCTTGATTGAATGATGAAACTGTTGGCAACACAAGGGCAAACAACTGAGAGGGGGGGTGAATCAATTGTCATATAAATTATACTTATTAAACTTATTCTCAGATCTGATAATTAAACATGAAAGCAAAAACCATCACCACATCAAAAACACACATAACACCAAGATTTTTGCATGGAAACCCTGTTAAGGGAAAATCCACGGTGGAGGTTAATCCACAAGTTTATACTCTGTTAAAAGTATAGTAAATAGGGAATGCACATGCATTCAGGCACACTACCTAGAGCTCACTGCTCAAATACAAAAATGTTTACTGCCCAAAGGAAGACACACTGTCTTACAGTCACATTCGGATTAAGTCCATCCGAGAGATTTTGAACTGAGAAGATAGCATCTACTAATGCCTGATTATAGTTCTAGTTAAGCACATGAACACTCTTTCTTCTGCTCACTCTTCTTCACACTTTACTTCTACCTTCGAAAGATCTGAACTTTATTCACACATAGCACACACACTTCACACATATCGCATGTCACATATCTCAAATGATGTAAACAATCATTCATAAATATGCACAACCAAAAATAACATCATCTACATGTCAGCTTCAATAAAATATAAAATGAATTCAAACTGTCGGCCCAAAACATAAATGATTATCAATGCGAATCAACCAATGTTGGCCACAACATAGTGAGGACCCAAAACAACATCCTCAAACATGAAACATCTTCAATAATTATTCCTTGAAGGTCCACAACACACTACAATCACCTTGTCATCCATGCACATGAAAAACATGAACATGCAAAATAAAATCACCAACCGCAAGCACAATGATCAATACAGACATACAACATAGATAGAGCATGATCTAGAAAACATCCAAAATAATCATAAATCACTAGAGAATCATCCGAAACAACTGAACTTACTAGAATTACATCACCTTCTTTCAGGAACACCAATTGAAGCAAAAAAAAAATTGTCAGAACACAAATACTCATAACTCCATCAATTCTTCATGCGGATCTCTGAAACTTAACATGGATAAACTAGATATACTAAAAAAAAACCTTTTAATCCACAACCTCTGATCATAAACATACTAAGTTAGCCAACATACTGAACTTCACTTCACCACTAACAACCTACAACTTATTTTATTACAATTTTCTCAATATCCTCGACATATACAACCTCTAGTGCATTAATTCCAATAGTGTTGGCATCAATGAAAACCACATACCAGTAACATCTAACAATCTCCCCCTTTTTCATTGATGGCAACACATGATGTGAAAAACACCATCAACACTTTCTCTTAGCACTTGCTCCCCCTTAGATTTTGACTCTTCTCCCAGATAATTTATAGTTTTTCACATGACTCTTCTCCCCCTTTGAAATCAATGACAAAGATAATGTGTATCTTTCTCCACATAATCTTTGAACCACATTTTTGAACATCTGACTACTCCCCCTAAGTAGCATCCACTGCAACATGAATCCATATCAAGATATGACTGTGAAATACACAGACCGATGCAAGTCAATGTACCTTAGTTTTGATTAGGAGGGGTAATCACCCCTAGCTTCCCTATGAGATACTCAAAAGTATCCTTAGGCAAGGGATTGGTAAAGATATTTGCAATCTGTTCCTTAGTAGGCACATACTCCAATCTGACTTCCTTCTCACTCACCTTCTCTCTCAAAAAGTGAAACTTGATAGATATATGCTTGGTTTTTGAATGCAACACCAGATTCTTAGAAATGTTAATAACACTTGGATTATCACAGAATATAGCAATAGGTTCATCATACACAACTCTGATATCTTTCAGCATCTACTTCATCCACAATACTTGAGTACAATTGTTAGCAACAACAATGTATTATGCCTTTGCAGTAGATAAATAAATGGCATTATACTTCTTACTTAACCATGAAATCAACTTCTTTCCCAAGAAAAATGCACCACCACTAGTACTCTTTTCGTCATTCACATCTCCTACCCAATCAACATCAGTAAAAGCACTCAAAGTAAAATCATCTTCTTTAGGATACCATAGGCCAAAATCAACTGTCCCCTTCAAGTATTTGAAAATCTTCTTCACAACAGTCACATGAGATTCCTTAGGATCAACTTGAAATCTTGCAACAATGCATACAAAATTCATGATATTAGGTCTAGTTTGAGTCAAATACAACAATCCACCAATCATGGATTTTTATCTAGTCTGATTTGTCTTAGGAGAATCATCATCTTGTGTCAACTTACATCCGGTCACCATAGGTGTACCAACTGTCTTTGAATCTTCCATACCCAACTTCTTTAGCAGTTATTTCACATACTTAGGTTGAGATATAAAAATCCCTTTATCTAATTGAGCAATTTTCAATCCCAAAAAGAATTTCATTTCTCCAATCATAGACATCTCAAACTCACTATGCATCTCATCAACAAACTTCATGCACAAACTATCATCTCCTCCAAAAATAATACCATCAACAAAGACTTCAACAATCAAATCTCTATCACGATCAATCTTGAATACAAATTACTATCAACAATACCTTTGTTAAATCCAAGCTTCAACAAATACTTATCCAATCTGGCATACCATGCTCTTAGGGCTTGCTTAAGTCCATACAATTATTTCTTCAATCAGAAAACCATATCTCCCTGATCAGTCAATTGAAATCCATCAGGTTGATCAATATACACTTCTTCCAGTTCACTATTTAGAAATGTTGACTTGACATCCATTTGATAAAACTTGAATTTTTTGTAAGAAGTATAAGAAAGAAATAGTCTCACGGCTTCAATCCTAGCAACAGGGGAAAAAGTTTCTTCAAAGTCAATTCCTTCCATCTGAGAGTATCCTTTACAAACCAGTCTTGCTTTATTTCTAAAAACTTCACCTTGCTCATTTAGTTTGTTTCAAAAGACCCATTTAGTTCCAATTACATTTTTGTCCTTAGGTCTAGGAACAAGAATCCATGTATGATTCTTCTCAATTTGCACTAGCTCTTCTTTCATTTCTTCCATCCAATGTTCATCTTTGCATGCTTCATTTACACTATTTGGCTCAGTCTTTGATATCAAACAGTATTCTTCTGTAATTCTTCTCCTAGTTTGAACACCTTTGTTCTTATCACCTATAATATGATCTAAATGATTCAATATTACATACCTTGGAGTCTTAGGATGTTCTTGAACTTTAGGCTCTTGTGATCTCTCTTCTGCACTTTCATTAGTTCCTTCCTTTTGGCTTTCCTGATTCACCCGAATGATCTGCACTTGATTCTGAGTCTGAATTAAAATGGCATTTTGATCATTTGAATCATATCCACAGGTTCTAGATGGTCTAACAGTGTCTTCATCAACCTTGACATTAGCACTTTCAACTACTTTCCTCAATCTCTTGTTGAAGCACCGATAGGCTTTACTTTTAGTAGAGCAACCAAGAAAGATTCTTTCATCACTCCTAGCATCAAACTTTCCTATATCTTCATCTCTTTTGATATAGCATTTACTCCCAATTTTTTTGAAGTATCTAACAGTAGGCTTATGACCAAACCATAGCTCATAAGGGGTCTTACCAGTATCACCTTTGACATATACCCAGTTGAGAGTATAAACAACAATACTTACATTTTCTCTCCAGTAGATATGTGGGACATTTCCTTCTAGCATCATAGTCCTGGCAGCATCTAGAACTTTCATGTTCTTCCTTTCCACAACTCCATTTTACTGAGGGGTCCGCGGGGTAGATAATTGTCTCTTTATCCCATGTTCTTCACAAAAAGAATTAAACTCACCAGAAATGAATTCATCACCTCTATATGATCTTAGACATTTAATCTTTAGACCTGTCTCTATCTCAACCTTAGCCTTAAAAATATTGAATTTCTCTAGAGCTTCAAATTTTTCCCTTAAGAAAGAAACCCACATCAATCTAGAATAATCATCAAGGAGTAACATGAAATACCTATCTCCTTGTAAACTTCTGACTCTAGAAGGACCACACAGATCATTATGCACAAGCTCCAATACTTCATTTGAACAATGTTGTTTGCTTTGAAACAAAACTCTAGTTTGCTTCCCCAACCGACATTCCTTGCATATGGTATTAGTAGGATTTACCAACTTAGGAAGATCTCTCACAGCCTGAGTAGAACTTATCTTGATAATATTGTCAAATTTTACATGACACAATCTCCTATGCCACAACCAACTTTCATCAACTTGAGCAATCATACAACTTTTACTAGTAGCACTTAGATGAAAGATATTACCTTTTATTTGCGTACCTGATGCAATCATATTTCCAGAACTCCCCAATATTCTACATTTTCCATCCTTGAATTGAAGATTGTATCCCTTGTCAACCATCTGCCCAACACTTAAAATATTATGCTTTAAACCTTCCACATATAAAACATCATCAGTATTATACTTACCATCAAAAGAAATGGATCCTCTACCACAGATTACACCACCTTTGTAATCACCAAATATTACAACACCGCCAGCATACTTTTCAAGAATCACAAATTTACTTTTATCACCTGTCATGTGATGAGAGCATCCACTGTCAATCACCCATTCATCCTTTTCTTCAATTCTGGCAGCTAGAGCTTTCTCCACATTCATGCAAATACTAGATTTAGTAGGTACAAGATTACTTTCCATGATAGCAATAAATACAAACTCATCCTCACTTACATTTCCTTTATCAGATTCATCATCTGTCACACTTTCATCAACATCAAAATAACACTTTCTTTGGAATCTAGGCTTGTTAGATCTTGGCTTAGGAACTCTTTCTGGACACCTTGAGGCAAAATGACCTATCTTATTGCCTGGAAAACATTTAAGAGGAAATTTCCCTTTGTACTTACCTTTTCCTTTGGCTACCCTCTTGACAAGAAGTGCTTCAAGCTCATCTAGTTTTCTCTCTTCTTCTTCAATCTCTCTCATTTCCTACTCATACTTGAACACGTTTCTAGAGGAAATTTCTCCCGAATCATATCTCTGCTTATCTTTTTTGGAGGTAGTATCTTTGAATGCAGATTCTATCTTAGGAAGAGCATCACCAAACTCACTTAACTCAAAAGCAGCAAGCTTACCAATCAACATGTCTCTGGTTACATTTGTCACAGTTCGGATATCCTCAATAGCAACAACTTTGTGTTTGTATACAGTAGGAAAGGTATGAGCACTTTAGCAACAATCTCTGATTCTTCCAATGTTACACCAACACATCTAATATTACACACAAGTTCATTCACTCTCTGCATAAAAGCAGTGATGTTCTCATCTTCACCCATTTTCAATGTTTCATATTTCCCTTTCAGACTCTGTAGCTTAGCAATATTCACATGAGCATCACCTTCATACAAAGTTTCCAACTTTTTCTAGATCTCATAACCAGTCTTCAGATCCATTACATTTGTCATCTCAGAATCAGTCAGAGCACTCAACAATGCTTCCTCAGCCTTGATATTATACTTGACATCTTTGATTTCACCTGCAGTAGAAGGACCATTACGTGGGATGATGTATCTATTCTTTGTAATTTTCCAATAAGGTTCACCAATGCATCTTAGATGACACTCCATTCGAGTCTTCCACAAATAATAATTTTTTCCATCGAATCTCAGACTATCCTTCTTATATGTCGTCATCTCGGATCACCTGAAGCTATTAAAATTCTTCCAAGGAACCTTCTCTGGTACCAATTTTTGACAACACAAGGGAAAACAACTGAGAGGGGGGGTGAATCAATTGTCACAAAAATTATACTTATTAAACTTATTCTCAGATCTGATAATTAAACATGAAAGAAAAAACCATCACCACATCAGAAACACACATAACACCAATATTTTCGCATGGAAACCCTGTTAGGGGAAAACCATGGTGGAAGTTAATCCACAATTTTATACTCTGTTAAAAGTATAATAAATAGGGAATGCACATGCATTCAGGCACATTTCCTAGAGCTCACTGCTCAAATACAAAAAGGCTTACTGCCCAAAGGAAGACACACTGTCTTACAGTCACATTCAGATTAAATCCATCTGAGAGATTTTGAACTAAGAAGATAGCATCTGCTAATGCCTGATTATAGTTCTGATTAAGCACATGAACACTCTTTCTTCTGCTCACTCTTCTTCACACTTTACTTTTGCCTTCGAAAGATTTGAACTTTATTCGCACATAACACCCACACTTCACACATATCGCATGTCACATATCTCAAATGATGTAAACAATCCCTCATGTATTTGCACAACCAAGAATAACATCATCTACATGTCAACTTAAATAAAATATAAAATGAATACAAACTGTCTGCCCAAAACATAAATGATTATCAATGCGAATCAACCAATGTCGGCCACAACATAGTGAGGACCCAAAACAACATCCTCGAACAAGAAACATCTTCAATAATTATTCCTCGAATATCCACAACATGCTACAATCACCCTGTCGGCCATGAACATGAAAAACATGAACACAAAAAAGAAAATCACCAATCGTGAGCACAATGATCAATGCATACATACAACACAGATAGAGAACGATCTATAAAACATCCAAAAGCATCATGAATCACCAGAGAAGCATCCGCAACAACTGAACTTAGTAGAATTACGCCACTTACTTTGAGTAACACCAACTGAAGCAACAAAAAAAACTGTCAGAACACAAATACTCATAACTCGATCAATTCTTCATGTGGATCTCTGAAACTTAACGTGGATAAACTAGATATAATTGACAATAAACCCTTTAATCCGCAACCTCTGATCATCAAAATACTGAGCTAGCCAACATACTGAACTTCACTTCACCACTGGCAACCTACAATTTATTTTATTACAATTTTCTCAATATCCTCGACATATATAGCCTCTAATGCATTAATGCCAATAGTGTTGACATCAATGACAACCACATACCAACAACATCCAACATAAACCTATGTCAATATATTAGCTCCAAAAGCATGCATGGCTCCACATAACTTTGACATATTGCTCAGATCTTGATTGCTGCAATAAATGATGAATAAATCCTCTCTCAAATGCTCTTGACAATAATCTTGGCTCTTGTAATTGATCTCTCAAAAATCTAATCTTGAAAATTCTCTAGAAACTTAGACTTGATTTGATGAAATAACATTGTATTTATAGTAATTTATCTTTAATTCAAATATCACGAGCCGACATTGAAATATAGATTTGAAAATATTAAAATACCACCAAAAACACATTTCAAAGGGGGGTCCTAGGTCTAAGTGAGGAGCCATTCACGATAGGGTGAATGGGTCCTAAGCCACTTACCTAGGGGACACATTGCTTAATGTTAAATATAGTTTAAACCAAGGTCCTAGGTCTAAGTGATGACCCATTCGCCATATGACGAGTGGGTCCTAGGTCACTTACCTAGGACACACATCTTCCATAGTTAAGTGTTGTGAAATTGCATTTATGAATATCAGATTTTATCCCTCGGAAATTACATTTAATTAGACTTGAATTTGAATTAAAGGGGCCAATTAAGGTAAATCAACTTCAATTAATTAATAAAGCTCTAAATGAGTGTGAAAGTGTAAAGTTACACTTTACAACACCAAAAATAAGGCACAATTAAGTCCATTTTATTTAATAAGGCCCTAAACTTAATGTGAATATGTAAAACATATTACAATACTAAATTAAAGCATAATTAAGCTCATTTTATTATTAATTATTTATTCCCAAATTAAGTGTGAAAAGGGATACTTTTTCCTACACTACATCTAGGATTTTAAATATCAATCAAATTTAAAATGGTTGATACTAATAACAAACATATCTTGATAATGTCTTTAGAACATAATAGAGTACACAAACAAAATAATGATGTAGAGGTTATTTCCTTATTTTTTTGTGTCTTCAATAAGAGTTAAATTTTGTTGTTTCGTGTATTTTGAAAGTTTCAACTTTTCCTTATCATATGTTATTTGTTATCTATTCATTTTCTAGTAAATATGAAATGACTCATTTAACAAACAACTTCTACAATATCAAATATGATAATAGAAAATACAAATCCATATGTTAAAACTTAAACAAATATTAAAGAAAATTCAACTTGTATTTAACATGTAACTTCAATAGAATTTGCATCACCTCTTATCATATTTACTAGATAATATATAACATATTTTCTTATTTTGTAAATTTCATAGTGTTGTCATTTGATACAGATAGAACACTATTATTCCACCAAACTATGAAAATATTCCCTTCAATGTTCACAATGTATAAATAAAAATATAACTTCTATCTTCTCTAGAAGTAAAGGACAAAAGCAAGTTATAAATCAATCAACTAAATACACAACTACACAAGCATTAGTATAACACCTTATTGCATTAGTATAACCTATGAAAGTTAAGTTATAAACTATTTTTTTGTATTTTTAGCCATGCATTATTATTTTGTATTTTTAGCCATGTATTAAAACCAAATAATCTTTTATTTTTTTATTACTATGAACTATTAAACTCAAGTTATAATTGGTTATTGGATTCCCTAGTCGCATATTCCTATATTTTTTGAATTACACTATTAATTGAATGGTAATAAAAAGTTTGATTATTTATGATCAATATTATAATATTTTTAGTGGTGGTTATATTGAAATTCTTGAGAAGATATGTTGTATTGCTAAGTTGAATGATTGAGAATCTTGATAGAGTTTCATTAGCTCTTAGGTGATTACATGACTATCTCTTCAATTACTATGCAAAAAGATAGTTTTATTAGCCCTTAGCTAAATAAAATTTTAAAAAATATTTAAATTATCCACATCCCTATCTATATGACAACATAATTGTTTGATCCCAACCATGTCAACCCCTCAAGTTAGGGTGTATTACTCTTGGACCCACTCTCCTAATCAAAACTTTTATTATTTTTTATAATCATAATAAAATTGGATTCACTTGTGATTATCTTAAAAGCCACAATAATGGTTGTTGCATTTTCTAACTAAATGCCTAAGACTTTTTATCTTAAATATTGTTTCATTAGCCTTTGTACTAAATAAATCATATCATTCTAAAACTAATGTAGAATTTTTTCCCACTGTTTGTAATGAATTTATATTTCCAATGTAATCAATGCTTTTTGGAATGCTGATGATTTTATACCATTTTATGTTTCTAAAAATCAAAGATGATGATTTTTTTCTTTTTAATCTTTTAGATGACTTGAAAATATCCCAAATGAGGACTGGACTTGGTGCAAAGAGGTTGAGGACAACACTCCCTCCATATAAAAGAGGTGTATGACTACCACCAAATGAGGAAATTGAAAAAATGTGAACTTGTAATTGAATAACCAATTGAGGTGGTAATTCAAGTAATTGAAGGTTTAAGAATGAGGAATATTTTGTGCAGTGAGATTATACTAAAGATGATATAGAAAGAGCACTTAAAGATGATGAAGATAACACATTTTTTCATGGAATGCAACCAAGAAATAGGGAAACATAACTAACTAGCTGAGTGGTTTAAATTCCACTTCAAACAAAGGTCCTCCAATAGTGTGAAGTATAGAGGAACATGGAAATATAGTGGAACTATGTAAACAAATTATGGCTGAAGTGGGAAATCAACTTGAGATTATCCATCTAAAGGAAAAAGTTACATAAATCTTCCAAACAAGTTTGAACCCATTTAAGGATGGGATCCGAGGTAAATCTTGGTAGATAGAGTTTAAATGTTTCATCCTAAACTTAAATTGAGGATAATTTAAGGTTTTGATAGAGATTGAGCACTAAATCTTAGACCTATAATTGTTTTTATATTCTACACCATAATGTCAAATGTTTTTGGCACCAATACATATGGTCCTCACAAAATATGGAATTATGATAAGATTAGAATTCAAGATAGAAAAAATGGAGCCATGTAGGTGTTGGTGGAAATAATTAGTAAGAATGTTCATATGTCATACAAAAGAGTAGAGCATTTATAATTATATTATGTTGTGTGAATTTTGATGGCCAAAACATATCATATTTTTATTTGTTCAAGGGTAAAAATAATCTTAAAAATTAAAATTATTAGTGTGAAATAGGTGCATGCATGGCTACTTAAGGCCATGCATATATAACAAAATATGTATTTTTAATTCGTTGCATCACTTTGCAAGATTAGTTTTAGGTAGTGTTTCATTAGCTAGTAGACACTTGCCAATTTTTATTGAGATAGAAACCATGTTGTTGTCACAACAATTGAAGAGAAATGGCAATAAGGATTCAATTTTCAACATTACTAGAATACACTTCACACAAAAATTAACCACATGATGTGAGTATGATTTCTACATTCAAATCATAGTTCAAAATTGAAAGAGAAGTTACATGGCTAGCTAAGTTTCCAAATATAAAAATTAAGAGTATAGAATTGGTAGACCTTGATAGCAAATATTTTCAAAAAGTATTGAACATTACAAACATAAAATTATCTTTCAAGAGGATAGGATTTGGCAACTTAATCTTGATGCCTTTATGGAGGACATCCTTATGCATTATAAATATTTCAATTATTTCATGAGTTAATGTCTTAGAAGTAGAAGTGACAAATAACTTGTTATAAGGACTTGCAAGGGAGGAAATACCTTCTAAAACACATGAATCGATGATAGAGGAATTAATTAGGCAACATAAACTATTTATTTGGAGGTTCAAGTATGAGTTGAAATGGATGAAACTCAACATGATCAATAATAAGATGGATGCACCCTTTCCACTTAGTGAATCCAACCATCATTGTTAATGGAGGGAGCTATGAATTTGGGAATTAACTTAAATTTACATAAAGAAGAATAAGAAATATCCTTTACATATTCACCGTTAACATTAAATGTGTCCAAAATAGTAAATTACCATGTTGATTGTAGAGGTTGATAAGTCAAAGATAATGCTATCAACTTGGGAGCAATTTAGGATTATGGTGGAAATTTTAACAAGGGTCAACATTGTAGTCATGTCTAGAATGAATCAATCATTGGGAAACAAAAGTATCTCAAACATAATCCAATTTCTTAAAATTATTGTTAACATTATGAAGGAAAAACTAATTGAGCCAATGATTTCAGCTTCTTATTGTAAATGATTACATGAACCTTTTGATGGACCAAGAGAAAAGAAAAAAGAAAAAAAAATATTTGAAAGTAAGAGAGAAAAAATTGCTTGGAGAGAAAGAAACCAATAATTATTGCAAGGGAAAGAATGGATAAGGAAAAGTTAGATAGAGAATTTTAATGACAAGCAAGGGAAAAAAAATACAAAGGCAGGAGAAGGAACATAAATAGGAGAAAGAAAGTATCCAATAGACTTAATAAAAAAAGAAAAAGAGCTTGAGATGAAAAAAAGGGCATTAGAGAGACATATGAATTTGATAAATCTATAAAAACCTTTACTTAAACAGCATGCATTATTTAGGGAGAGGAAGAACATTCACATCCCTTACTATTTCATTACAATGAACTGTGGTAGCCCATCTTATATAGGTAGAAATCTGATTTCACCAACAAGGGATGCGAACATGGGTGGCACAAATTTGTCAAGTAGCTATACAATCACATCTTTTTTATTCTTATCCCCATGGTTTTAGTTAAATTGGTTCAAATATTTTAGGAGGCATGTATGCCTTTTTGGTAATCTTTGTAGTATGTATGAAGATAACAAATTCAAGTTTTTGTTTGATAATCTTATATTCCATTTTTTATTGTAATGATTATACACAAATACATTTAGAATTTTTTTATTATAATGATTGTAATGAATGTGATGTTTGATATATTTTTATCTCATAAGTAATAGTATGTATTATATTTTCTTATTTGGCGTACAATTATGTCAATACATCCAATCAATACAAAGAAGATCAATTCTAGTTTTTAATGCCAAATAATTTTATGTTTTATATATGTATAATGATAAATATTTATTGTAATTATGTAGTGAATAGGGAGAATATTGTTTCAACTCTATGTGTGCCATTCATAAATGCCAATTTTTGTAATGTATAGGAAGAAAATCACTTCATAATCATTCAAGGAAATTATGAATCCCAAATCACTACATAATACGTGTTAGTGTGCAATCATAGGGGAGAGGTTTGATAGTGGAACCCCTTATCTTTAGCGGCTAGCATGGCCTTGTACATGCCACATTTGCACTAAAAAATTGTATAGCACTACATGGAGGAATATGGATAGTTTAAATATTCTATTTTCATCATCATTTTGACATGATAGATTCATAAGTGAGGCTAATTTATTAGAACTTTTATGGGGGTAAGAAAATAATTGACCAAAGGTGGTGCACATGCCCTCCTCTTCTTGAAGAACATATAACCACTACATATTTGTACCAAGTTATTCTCACCATACAAAATAACACATTTTAATCAAATGAAAAGGCATTTAACTAGCATGATTCCACACTCAACTCCCATGTGACTATATTTACTAGTTACACCTTCATAGTTGCTTATATTAGATGGAGTAGGGGTATAAATGACAACATCATCAACAATACACTCTATTGTATTAAACAATGCACAAGGATCCAACAATCATATTAATTTACAAGTATACCATAGTCCTAGGATTTCTATAATGATGGAATATGCACTATAATAATCTAATTCAATTTAACTGAGTAGTTAGTTGCATCTCAACAAATTTCATTATTGGTTTGAAACCCATCAATTATGGGACACTTTCTATTATGATGTCTTAAGTAATGATCATTCCATATGTTGGTGTGTTATGCTCAAATCAATGACTCATTTACTTCTTTGGGAAGGGTTGAAGTTCATTACCAATTTATTATTTTTCCAATCATAAAGTTCGTTTCAAATTCTTATTTACTTTGTTAGAAAAATTACTCTATCTACTTGTCAATTATGACAAAGATTAAAATGACAAGATAATAGTAGTCACTTTCACAATTATTAACCTTCTTTAGACCACCAATGAATTTCCCGAGTTGATCATGTATGAAAAGCTAAACTTTGTATGGAACATTGAATCTTCCTTATTTTATGGGTCTAGAGGATTTGAATTCTTTAGACATTTGTTCCAAATTTTCTCTAGAAAATGATGATTGACAATGCATTTTATCTCTTCTAAACAATAGATTGTTTCTCTTCTAAATCCATTTGGTCTAAGTTACTTGGAAAAAATTTCTCCTTAACAATTTTAGTCAAATGGTAGCAAACATTACATAGCTTTGAAAAATTATCATAGAAATTTTATCCATTTTTAGAAAGATAGGAACTATGTTATTTTCAATAATACTCATCAAGATATAATTTTAGACACAATTACAAGGTAACTCTTTATGAAATAATTTTCTACAAATTCAAATGAAGAGTATTAAAGTTCTTGCAGAGGTGGAGGAATTAGAGGATAATGGTTTGGGACAACATCTCATGTGGAGTCAACAAGGTGTAGTTCAACAATATAAATATTCAAAGCTTCATAATGGCCCATACTAGCAAAGCTCACACTAGGAATTATTCAAATAACAAGTCCTATTCTCTTCATTGTCAATTTAGTGACCACTATAGATGGAGTCCCTCCCCTTATTGGCCTTGCCCAAATAATAAGATAAAAGCTAAATAACAAGATATAAACCAATAACACAAGAAAGGCTTTGAAATCAAATTGTAGTAATATTTTTTATTGAAGGCTAATGACCAGTATTGTGGGTCCATAATAGCATTGAATTAAACCATGTAACAACTATTATTAGGCTTTCAAGATAATCAAGAGTGAATCTAACTTTGATATATTATAGAAATATTCAAAATTTTGATTAACTATCACACAAAAATGGGTCAATATAGTTTACTAATTAATAGATCTCAATATTTAAATTTATAACTTAAGTTTGATAGGTTAGAATGATGGATGAAAAAGAATATTTAAATTTCCATAAGTAATGAATGTGTTAGAAAACACAAAAAAATCACATACTATTGTGTTCAAGAATAAAATGAAATGGATGGTAAAATTTCATAATATCCATGTTCTTGTAGATGTGTCCTAGAACTAAAAATAGTGAAAGAAATACAGTAATCAGAAAAATAAAATATTATAAACTCAAGAGTTAGTCATGTTTTTAGTTAAAGGCTAATGAAATAGCCATTGAACTTAGTAATGTAGGAAGTGTTACTACAACTTTCAAGATAAATGATAGTTGATCCAACCTTGCAATGTATGTTAGAAACATTGAAACTTATGATAACCCATTAGGGCTTTGTAGACAACCAACAATAAAAAGATGATAATTATAACCCTAGTTAGGCATAGCAAACCTCTTCCATTACAAATGGTTAATAATAAGTATTAATAGTAGACAAAGTAATGCACAACACACAAACAAATTAGGATAAAAGAAAATAGATCAAGTGGGTCATTTCCTTATTGAGGGATGAGGACTTCACCCTCCATTTCAAGCGAAACAAACAATTGAAATGAACATGACCACCAAATAAACCTCCGCATTATTGAAGCATTCTCTCCATGCATGACTAATTAATGTTGTTGTGTCAATGTTGATCAAACAGTTCATGCAAGAGTCGATGATTTGCATCACAACCCTCTCCCTCATCCACCATTTCCATCACTTGATAAGAATTATCAAAACCCATATGCAAGTAAGCTATGAAACAACCATCATTAAAGTTAGCAAATTCCAATCCAAAATGTAATGTGTTTTGGGGAAGAAGATAGAAGTTCCCAAGCCCTAGCAAAATGTTCAAAAGGATGTAGTACATTATTGCATGCTCGTTGTTTCATATCTTTGTGCCATTTGATACACACAAGAATGGAGGAGTGGAGAGTAAATACAATCACATGAGTTTAGTGTGAAATCATGCTAGATAACATCTTCATTTTTGAATAAAGCATGCCAATTTGAAAGGGGGAAAATGTGTCAATAGAAACACATAATAAATTGGCATTGTTCAAGAGTAATGGGTCCACATACACCACCTTTGGCTAATCATTTTCTTAACCCAAAAAAGACATTTAGATAACTAAATCCTGTCCACATATCTCACATGTTAAAAAGATGATTGAAAATAAATTATTTAAAAGGTCCATTCCTTACCTATATACATATTTTTTATACCAATTTAACATGTATAAAACCACATCAAACCCTACAATTAGAGTGCACGGGCCTCTCCTAACCTTTATAATTAAAAAGGACGCATCAAAACCTAAATACATATTTAATTTAATCCTTAAGTACAAAATTTGACCTTTAACTTAATTTAATCCTTAAGCACAAAATTTGACCTTTAACGGTTGAAAAATATTGGATAAAGTTAAAAGCATAAATATGGGAAAACGGCCATGATTATGACACATTTACCCACTCGGTGAAATTGCTTTGGTAAAAGAGGTCGATAAGGTAATTAAGTGAAACCTGCACGCGCACTGAAACGGTAAAACTCTCAAATCTTGGAAATGACAATGCTACGGGAAGTGGACCAACAAAGTTAATGATAATAATTATGTCTAGTCATAGTTATAGGTAGCTTTACCTACTCCACATTGTTAGGCTAGCATTGGAACTTAATTATACATTTATTTAGTTTTTTTTGGTACTGTAAGGAAATTAAATACATCTCCAATGAGTTCAGGAGTTTAATTGACTCCTAAAGTGATGAAAACATAATGAGAGTTGAATAATATAAATTATAATTTATTTATTTGTTGTTGGAGAGATCACCGAGGGGGTCCCCTTTAGCTCAGAGTCAAGGTTGAGGGGTAATATTTCCGCCAAAATCTGTTCAGGGTTAGAAGTGCCAGTTTCTTTTTGTATGGTATGAGCAATAATATGAATTATAAATGTAGAATTGGATATGTATTGTTGAGTTTGTGATAATTTTGTATTATGAAGTCAAATTGTTGTAAAATTTGGTCACATTTATGTTCTCATCCAAAGTCACTTTATTGTGATGTAGTTTGGTCCTTTTTTGATGTCACTTTCTACTTTCTGCTCTTGCTTTTAGTACCTAAGTCAAAAATAAGGGTTGTGTTAAAAATACATGTAGAGGGAATATTTGTGACTTGATATTTTATCAAACTCCTTTGTCAATGATATAATATTAAAGACATGCCATGTAAGCAATGTAATGCCCACAATGTCAATGCTAAAGTGCATATGATGTCATGTTATAATATTGATGTAGATGTTTTATAATTATTGAAATAGTGTTATATGATGACATATTGCAATGATATCCAATTAGTACAAATTACCTATGACTATTTATAAATACAAGATTCTAGATGTTCAAGTCGAGGTGTTTTGGTGCATAAGCCAACAAGAAATATTGAAATCTAAAAGGGTCAACTCAATATAGGAGGTTTTGAATTTTGATGCAATAGGGGAGGTGACCCAGTAGTTGAGCACTCTAACATCATGCTTCTCAAAATCCTACATGGAAATTTCAAATCACTTCAATTTTTTTACAGCAACTTGCTTGGCAAGTCTCCTGCTTATAACTAAGATTTCAAGGCCACACCATCAAATATGATGCCACATCAACGTGCTTTTTGCCGAGGTGTCCAAAAAGGCCAAAAAAAAGTGAGATTGATACTTGTGCACTAAATCACGTTTTATTGGTGCACTGATGTGGCATCACATGATTTGTTGCTTTTTAGGTCTAAGGAATACATTTCATTTAATTATGGGTAGTTATCATTAACACTAACAACTTTAAAGTCACAACTATTGGTCCAATATTGTTAAAAATATTGGGCATTATATCAACAAATGCTATAACAACTATTGGAACATGCTCAAGTAGTGAGTCCTCTCACCTACCAAGGTTGGAGAACCCACCAACAAACTATCAAATTAAGCAACAAACAAAACAAAATGCAAATATATAGAAACAAAACACATATTGGATGAGGAGAGTTCAGTTATATTTAAGAAAGGAGAACACTACATATTCAAAGATTACAATGCTTTGTCTTAAGGTGCAATGCCAAAATCAAGTGTTTACCATGTTTTCATCACAAAGAAACTACTAAATACTTCTAGGAAGGTTGAAAAATAGTAAAACATTATAAAAAAATATTAAAAAATATCCTTTCCCTCTATATTGATGTTCTTGTTTCACCAAAAAAAAATGGGTTTCAATATATACACAAGTTATGTTGGATGCCACACATGTATGTCCAAATTATACTTACAGTGACTTTAGAATTAATTAAAAAAAAAGTAACCAAAAATTATGAAAAAATATCCTTTCCCTCTGTATTGATGTTGAGAATCTATATTTCAAAAATTATAATTTTATCCTTTATAAAAAAAAGTTATGTTGGATGGCACAAACGTTATTTTCTGAAAATGTTGTTTTTTGTTTAAAACTAGTTATTAAAGGAGATGTTGAAAGATTCATGATTTATTTCAAAAAATATATATATATATAATCTGCACAGAAATTGCCAAAAATCACTAGTTCGCATCATCTTCAATTTCTTAACGGTTTAGTTGCTATAGGTCTCAGAAGATGAAGATTCAGTTAAAAATATTGATGTAAATGTCCATCTTGGGCAAAAAAGGAGACACAATATTGTGGGATCACCCATTCCCAAAAAAATGTTGCATCTGTTAAGGATGGGGATGAACTCCTAAACATAAAAAACATATTACATTGAAGGATTATTCATAAGTTTGAGGTGGGTTGGTCCTTATGATTCATTGATTTGAGTTTTATATTTTATCCCTTGAAATATGGTGATAGTACTATATTTCTATAGTATATTTTCTCTAATGATAAGATTGGTCTTAGGGTACTTAGCATGAAATCCAAATTCTCTTACTTGCTAATGACATGTATTAAGGGCTAGGATTCTATTGAGATCCTTACTTAACTAGAGAATGGAACATGTCCTCATGTCATGCACTTAAGAATCTAAGACAAAGTGAGAAGATAATAAGGGCAAAGCCAATCAAAGAACATTAACTATTGTGATTTCTCCTTTTTGCTTTAGATGATGAATAACTAAGAGTCTTTAGCGAATGATTGATTAATTCTACAACTTCAATCCATACATAGCCTAAGTATGCACTCTCTTGAACCTTGAGTATTAGTGTAAGACTCTTGAAACCTTAACTTAGGATGATACTACATGACTCAATCTACTCCAAAGGAATATATCCATTATTTTGTCCCTTACTAAACTACAATGACAATACCTCATTTAATGAACTTTTTGATATAGATTTAGATTATTCAACCTACAAAAATTACATAATTAAAATGACCAAACAAGATGATGAGCAAACACTTCAAAACCTAAAAATAAAAAGATAAACAAAAAATATAACTTTAGTTTTGGTTGATGCATGATTATTCAATCCTTTTGATTCTCTTGCATTAAATTTAAAAATTGGTTGGACTAAGTTGTGTAACTCAATCCAAGGGATGAGACCATATGGGAAACCTAGTCTGAAAGTGTTGAAGTCTTAAGAGATCAAACTAGTCCTGATCGTGGAAATTGATTTAGGTTTAAGGTTAGTCTGTGCATCAAAACATAAAAAATGAGCATTACAATAATACATTTATGATGGAACCAAACATACATGTAAAAGTAAAGAGTAAAAAGGGAACCATATACAATTTTATCCCTTAAAATTTACCCCTCCTTTAGTACATGTGAAACTAGATAAATCATTCATGTCAAGGTAAGATATGCACAAGTAAAATAGTGTATAAATCCATGGTACAGAGTATGGATGTGTAGACATGGAAAATTGACCGACACACTTGATCCTGATTACTAACATCATTTCATCCTAAATCATACTCTCAGGTTATCATCACTTTTCATCTCTTAATTAGATAAATCATTATTTATTTAACTAAGTCATTCTCCCCTCTTTTGATTAAATTAATCAATTTAATCTAATTAATCTTCTATCTCTGTTCATTTAAATAATTCATTTTATTTAAATTAAATCTCTAAAGTCCTCTTATTAAATTGAATAAATTAAAACCTTATTTGATTTAATCTAACATTACCCCTTTAGTTAAATAAATCAAAAAAAAAAATTAATTAAACCCTTCCTCTCAATTTGATTTAAATCAACTCATAAATTTAAGTCTAAATTGTCACATCTCCTAAATCCTCATTAAATTAATTAATTTTTGATTAATTTAATCCTAAAATATGTCACATTCTCTAGAGAATGCAACTTGCACAATAAATCAATTACTTTGATTTATTAAATTGCCTATTTTCTCTCAACATGGAGAAGGGAGGAATAATCCTTCAAATTTGAATTCAAATCCAAGTGGATTTGTTCTTCCAACAAAGAATTCACTCCTCTTACATGTCCTTGTGCATTGAGCCAAGTGGCAATTACTTCATTCTTTTTTCCCTCTCACATGTCATTTCCTCAATTTCAAATTCCACCTAATATCATTTATTGACATTTTGATCAAAATGTGCACAACCTGTTGGAGTGAAAGTACACTAGGAGGGGGGGTGAATCAGTATTTATAACTTCTTAAATATTTTTAAACTGAAACTAAAAAGAGCCATACATAATGTCTCATTTTTTTTCAATGATAGTGTC